>CM064568.1:32914098-33332565 GCA_032716605.1 Paralithodes platypus | reverse complement strand
TTTGAGTACCAGCGACGTGTGTTATATTGTATTAACCCTTTGAGTACCAGCGACGTGTGTTATATTGTATTAACCCTTTGAGTACCAGCGACGTGTGTTATATTGTATTAACCCTTTGAGTACCAGCGACGTGTGTTATATTGTATTAACCCTTTGAGTACCAGCGACGTGTGTTATATTGTATTAACCCTTTGAGTACCAGCGACGTGTGTTATATTGTATTAACCCTTTGAGTACCAGCGACGTGTGTTATATTGTATTAACCCTTTGAGTACCAGCGACGTGTGTTATATTGTATTAACCCTTTGAGTACCAGCGACGTGTGTTATATTGTATTAACCCTTTGAGTACCAGCGACGTGTGTTATATTGTATTAACCCTTTGAGTACCAGCGACGTGTGTTATATTGTATTAACCCTTTGAGTACCAGCGACGTGTGTTATATTGTATTAACCCTTTGAGTACCAGCGACGTGTGTTATATTGTATTAACCCTTTGAGTACCAGCGACGTGTGTTATATTGTATTAACCCTTTGAGTACCAGCGACGTGTGTTATATTGTATTAACCCTTTGAGTACCAGCGACGTGTGTTATATTGTATTAACCCTTTGAGTACCAGCGACGTGTGGTATATTGTATTAACCCTTTGAGTACCAGCGACGTGTGTTATATTGTATTAACCCTTTGAGTACCAGCGACGTGTGTTATATTGTATTAACCCTTGAGTACCAGCGACGTGTGTTATATTGTATTAACCCTTTGAGTACCAGCGACGTGTGGTATATTGTATTAACCCTTTGAGTACCAGCGACGTGTGTTATATTGTATTAACCCTTTGAGTACCAGCGACGTGTGTTATATTGTATTAACCCTTTGAGTACCAGCGACGTGTGGTATATTGTATTAACCCTTTGAGTACCAGCGACGTGTGTTATAATTGTATGTATAACCCTTTGAGTACCAGCGACGTGTGTTATAATTGTATGTATAACCCTTTGAGTACCAGCGACGTGTGTTATATTGTATTAACCCTTTGAGTACCAGCGACGTGTGTTATATTGTATTAACCCTTTGAGTACCAGCGACGTGTGTTATATTGTATTAACCCTTTGAGTACCAGCGACGTGTGTATATTGTATTAACCCTTTGAGTACCAGCGACGTGTGTTATATTGTATTAACCCTTTGAGTACCAGCGACGTGTGTTATATTGTATTAACCCTTTGAGTACCAGCGACGTGTGTTATATTGTATTAACCCTTTGAGTACCAGCGACGTGTGTTATATTGTATTAACCCTTTGAGTACCAGCGACGTGTGTTATATTGTATTAACCCTTTGAGTACCAGCGACGTGTGTTATATTGTATTAACCCTTTGAGTACCAGCGACGTGTGTTATATTGTATTAACCCTTTGAGTACCAGCGACGTGTGTTATATTGTATTAACCCTTTGAGTACCAGCGACGTGTGTTATATTGTATTAACCCTTTGAGTACCAGCGACGTGTGTTATATTGTATTAACCCTTTGAGTACCAGCGACGTGTGGTATATTGTATTAACCCTTTGAGTACCAGCGACGTGTGGTATATTGTATTCTAAGTATCTTTAGACGATATTATGCAGCTTAGGAAGGATCTGTAGTAGTTGAAAATATTGATTGAGATAGTGTGAAGCCTTTATATTACTAGAGATCCTTCCTAAGCTAATAAAACCAGAATATAATGAACAATATTTAACTAGTATTGTATGGGTTATTACTTTACCTCATATATATATTTTGGGAGTTTCTTTTTTGTTAATTTTGTTTTTCTTCTAGACCCCCTTCTCCTTCCGTATGTTGAATTTAGGGGAAGTATTTTCTTTATTCTGAACCCCCTTCTCCTTCATGTTTAGCCCCACTAGTTTTCATATGGTAAGACTTTCGCCCATTTCTTTGTCATTTATTCATGCCAATTAGGTGTCAATTTTTATCCTGGAGAGCGATAGCGAGCCTGTAATTTCAAAGGAACCGACCTCCGGCCGGGACAATTTTCTACCGAAAAATGTAAAAATATATATCGAAGGGGAAGGTTTGGGATTTTAATTTTATTTTATTTGTTTATTTATTATTTTATTTTTTATTTTTGTTTAAAGTTTGATAGAGGTCTGGGGAGCAAACTAAAACAATGCTATATATATATATATATATATATCTATCTATATGCTCAGGCCCAATCCCCACTTTTCCTATTTTTATTTTTATTTTCTATTTAATTCTATTTTATTATTATTTTTTTCTTGGGGGTGGCCGCCTCAAGACAGAGCAAGAACAGGGAAAACACAAAACACACCATAAAACAACGAACACACACAGACAAAACACAAATTCACACACATCTAGGTCACCCAGGAGAAGACCCAGAGACCAGGGTCACCAATATATACAATATATATAAACATATCAAATAACGTGCCCTTGTAATGTGCTTGTGTGTAGTGGCAAGAGAAAGAATTTACTTCCGAGAACAAGAAGGGTTGCCCTTAGTGTTTGTAAAGCCCGACTCACACGAGCGCTTTTTCACTCAACATTATCCTCAACACTGGTCTGGCAGCTTATAAGGTCAATATTTAAAATATTTATGTCACCTAAATTCTGCTATCGTCAGTCTAGCTTCAGATACCAGTGTAAAATATTCCATAAATGTTGCCAGAAATATGTTGATTATCGACTGTTGACTATAAAAGCTCTCGTGTTATACCAGCTTAAGGCACACAAAAGACCAGCAAAAGAGGCCATAAAGGTGAAACAGGAGTAATAGAACTCCTTAAGGGGGGTGACCTGCTTTATTTCTCTCCTTTTCTCTCTTGCTCTGGCTTGTATCCATTTGGCCCCATTCAGCCTACTGTTTGAAGACGTTTATCCCCATCCAGATCTCGATTTCTTCCTGGTGAGCGATAGTGAGCCAGCATTGTATGGAGAAATCCGGTTTCGCCGGAGAAATTTTTCTATCGAAAAATGTACAAATTTAGCCTGCTGTCAAAAAAATAATAAAAAAATATTGCGGCTTGCTACCGCTCGCCAGGAAAAAATCGACACCTGGATGGACATAAATGTCTTAAAACAGTAGGCTTAATGGAGCCGAATGGATACAACCCAGGGAGAGAGAGAAAAAAAAAGGTGGGCCCCCTTAACACATACCTGTAAGGCCTCCCAGAGGGTACTTTCCTATACCTATTTCCCTACAACCTATATCTTTATCGAATTAATTAATGTCACTCCCAACACCAAACACCTCCCAATGAAATAAATAAATGCAAGCATGTGATCCTCTCGGGATTCGAATCTGGGATACCACATACACATTTTTAAACACTCTAACCATTACACCACCAAGACAGTTAAAGGTCAAGTACTACGATTGATATCCATTTATCGAATACTGGATATTTATCTAATCATGTACTCAGACCCAACTGCACATGAACAGCCTAATCTTTATGTGAAAGGAAAGAACAATTTATGGGTCACAGATCTCAAAGAACCCACCTCGCTATGAATTAATCCTGAACCAATGATAACCGGAATAGCAGGGAAGGAGTCATCGCTCTCAAAGGTTAAGGAGACGTTATGTTATTTTTTGGTCTATCTATTTATTCAATCATTTAGGTTTCCAGCAAGCTTTAAAAAACACCCCTAAGACCCCCTTTCAAGATAAATTTGTTAATTTTTCGGTAAAAAAAGGTCCCTGCCAAAGGCCGGTTCCTCTTAAAATTACAGGCTCGCTACCGCTCGCGAGGAAGAAATCGACACCTACATGGCACGAAAGGTCTGAATATTGACAAAGAAATGGGGTGAAGGTCTTCAAATCGCCAAACTAATGGAACGAACGTCCTATAATATCAAAACTAATGGGCTAAACATGCGGCAGAAGGGGGTCCAGAAAAATCTAATACCTCCCCAAATGTGGAATCGATGGTTTTCATTTTCCAGGGACCGTAATAATATATATGTTGTGTTGGTAGATCGAGAGCCTGACAGTAGTTGTAGGAAGCAAATTATGTCTGTATATGAAGGGTATATATATGAGGTATATATGAAGGGTATATATTAGGTATATATGAATGGTATATACGAGGTGTATATGAAGGGTATACTGTATATGAAGGGTAAATATGATGTATATATGATGTGTATATGAAGGGTATAATTATATGATGTGTATATGAAGGGTATATATGATGTGTATATGAAGGGTATATATGATGTGTATATGAAGGGTATATATGAATGGTATATATGAGGTGTATAAGAAGGGTATATACTGTATAAAGGGTATATATGAGGTGTGTGTGAGGGGTATACTGTATATATGAGGGGTATATGAAGGGTATATATGAGGTGTACTGTATATGTGAAAGGTATATATGATGTGCATATGAAGGGTATATACGAGGTATATATGAAGGGTATATATGAGGTGTATAAGAAAGGTATATATAGAGGTTATATATGAGGTGTGTATGAAGGGTATACTGTATATATGAGGTGTATATGAAGGGTATATATGAAGGGTATATAATTATGAGGTGTACTGTATAATTATGTGAAAGGTATATCTTAAGGGTATATATTCGAGATGTATATATGAAGGGTATATATGATGTGTATATGAAAGTTTTTTTGTTTTTTTTGTTTTTTCTATATTCCAACTTACTTCCTCTCGGGCATAGGCTGAGAGCCTTAACATTCACCGCTTTACAACGAACAGTGAAGCCCGTGAGGTCTTGTTCCAGTCTAGGGAGTGAGACATGTGAAGCACGTAGAGTACAACGAGCACCTGCCATCTTGCCTTCACATGAGGCACGGTGCTCACTCATGGCCCGAAACGACCCCATCTCTGAAGCCACCTCGTTCCCGTGCTTCACTGTCTCATCCCCTACACTCGGACTCCCACACTTACACACACACAACGCCACCTGTTGAGCAGATAACTCACCAGGCATTGCACCCATATAGCATATTTTGAATATGAGAATATTCATACAGTGCTATTTAATCAGGGAACAATGAGGGTATTTTATTGACGTTTCGGTGAGCTTTGTGGTAATGCACTGATACTAGGTACAGCACAAATCCCATCCCAATAATATCTTCCCATTGATACATCGGGATTTGAACCCGGGACCTTTGGATTACCAGGCCAGTGGCAAGACCACTCCACCACACCTCCCCTGAAGTATATGAGGTGTATATGAAGGGTATATATGAGGTGTGTATGAAGGGTATATATGAGGTATATATGAAAGGTATATATGAGGTGTATATGAAGGGTATACTGTATATG
Source organism: Paralithodes platypus (assembly GCA_032716605.1). Classification (NCBI taxonomy): domain Eukaryota; kingdom Metazoa; phylum Arthropoda; class Malacostraca; order Decapoda; family Lithodidae; genus Paralithodes; species Paralithodes platypus. The sequence goes on along the minus strand of CM064568.1, from coordinate 33,327,239 downwards.
AGGTATATATCAAGGGTATACAGTATATGAGGTATATATGAAGGGTATATATGAAGGGTATATGAAGGGGTATATATGAGGTGTGTATGAAGGGTATGTATGAGGTATATGAGGTATGTATGAGGTGTATATGAAGGGTATACTGTATATGAGGTATATATCAAGGGTATACAGTATATGAGGTATATATGAAGGGTATATATGAAGGGTATATGAAGGGTATATGAGGTGTATATGAAGGGAGGCCACCGGCTTTTATTATCTTTTTCTCCTTTTCTCTCTTTCCCTGGCCATTCCATCCATTCGGCCCCATTCAGCCAACTGTTTTAAGAAGTTTATCCCCATACAGGTGTCGATTTCTTCCTGGCGAGCGATAGCATTGTATAGAGAAATCCGACTCCACCGGAGACATTATTCTATCGAAAAATGTGCAAATTTAGCTTGCTGTCAAAACATAAATATACATGCTGGCTCGCTACCGCTCGCCAGAAAAATATTGACACCTGGATGGGGGTAAACGTCTTAAAACAGTAAGCTGAATGGGGCCGAATGAATACAAGCCACGGAAAGAGAGAAAAGGTGAGAAAGATAACAAAAGCGAGGTGGGCTTCCTTAAGGGTGTATAACGGCATATCTAAAGGGTATATAAGAAGGGTATACAAAGGAGTACAGAGGAAATCAAGCAACAACAGATCTAGTGACCCTTCTAGGCTGCTTGTCCTCCAAAACACTGAGGATCAAGTGTCCAAACAGTGGTTTAGAGTGGGTAAGGGAACATTGGAAAGGGAACTACTGCCCTAGAACTAATGTCCGTGGCAGGATTAGGAAGTTAGTAGGGAAACAGTGGGTTAGTAACTGAGGGGGGGATAAAATAAAGTTATTCATTTACAAACGCAGTCAGTCGCGGGTTTGATGCGAGATATTTGTCTAAGCGGAGTTTTAAATGAATCAACGGTGCTGCAGTCTATAACGTGTCGGGGAAGCCATTCCACAAGTTGACAACTTGATTGAAGAAGAAATTCTTAGATTCGTGTAAGTTAAAAGATTTACCAATAATTTTGCAACCATTTCCCCGGTGTGTAATTAGATTGGTCGAAAGTGAAGTACTTACTACAGTTCATATTGTCGATGCCTTTGATGATTTTGAACACTTGAATTAAGTCACCTCTTAATCTGCGCTGGGTTAAAGGAAATAGATTTAATTCTCGAAGACGCTCTTCGTATGGTTTGTTCTTTAGGCTAGGCATCATTTTGGTAACTCTACGTTGAACTCGTTCTAGCTTGTTTATATATTTTTGGTAATAAGGGCACCAGGATTGAAGCAGTATTCCAGAAGAGGGCGGACTAAGGAATTGTAAAGGGTTAGGATACCTTCTTTGGATTTATGCTCAAATGACCTGCCTATAAGGCCAATTATTTTGTTTGCCTTCTTAACAACTTCTGAACATTGTTGACTCGGTTTTAGGTTACTCGATATTGTTACTCCCAGATCGGTTTCTCTGCTTACATTCTTAAGCTGAGTGCCATGCATCGAATAGTTTGCTTTCTCATTTAGGTATCCGATATGTAGTACTTTACATTTATCCGCATTGAAACTCATTTGCCAAATTTGGGCCCAACATGACAATTTATCTAGATTGTGTTGCATATCGTCAACTTGTTGTTTGAGAGTACGCTATTTGCAATTTTTGTATCGTTAGCAAATTTTGAGATTGTACAGGTGAGACCCTCATCTATGTCGTTGATGTAAATTAGAAAGAGAATTGGTCCTAGTACCAATCCCTGGGGTACCCCGCTACTTACATTGGTCCATTTAGATGCCTTACCGTTTATGACTACTCTTTGCTTTCTGTCGCTGAGCCAATTTTCTATCCATTTCAACACACCGTCTTGTATTCCATGCGCTTTTAGTTTTAGCAGTAAACGTTTGTGGGGAACTTTGTCAAAGGCCTTTTGAAAATCAAGGTATATATAATTGTTATGCCCTGTTTTTCTACAGGTTTAACTTGGGTAATGTGAGTTCTAAATTGACTGGGTATATAAGGCTGCATGCACAATACAAGATATGAGGAATAGAGAACACAAAGAAACACATGGTAGCAAGTTACATGATCACGTTTATTGTTATACCACTGCAGAATACTTGTGTAAGACAATATAATAGAATTGAACAACACTAGCATAAGTGGATCTGGATGGAGCCTAGTCTCCCACTTCCAACGTTCAGGTATTAATCTTCTGATCACTGGCTTTGATTTCACAGGTTTATATACCGAAGACCATCAATGTTACTTATAGATTCATATTCACTGTTAGATTTATTACTGGTAGCTCTGGTGCACAAGTAGTAGTTCACAGACTAGATTAGACACACGTATTTTTAGAGCACGGGAATTCTAGTTACCTCAGGGGTACTGATCTAAGTTTTATATCCTTGTTTCAGAAATACATAGAACGCAAATCAGTGGGCGAACGTTAGATATCACTAGTTTTAATATCTGAATAAGGTAATTACGAGAGTCAAGGTCGCCTGTTAATTAAAGAGCACTGATCGCTTAGTACGTCCCAAATGGAATGGTTAAGTATGAATTACACTGGGCCAGGTCTTAGCCACTTCGTAGAAATATTAATTAGTGAATCTAAAACAGCACAGTAATATGTAGTACTGCTCAAGGGAATCTTGGGTAGTATCTGATGGGTCTGGTCCTGGTTATCTTGCGTCCATGATGTTGGGGGCTAACGACTGGTTCCGCGGCCGTCCAGGGGGGCCATATGTGTGAAGTTCTTCAATACGTGGGCAGGTCCTTCTATCCAAATCTGCCACGGAGTCTGCCGGTTCTGGGATCTCACTCCGGAACAACACAAGGGCAGAGCTAGAAATTAACTGCAGGGTAGTGACCCCTGGTTGGTGTCTAGCTTTCAACTGATTTGACTGGGGGCGGGAGTTAGATTTATAGGCTCGGTTCTGGACCCTGTAGACAGTAGGGATCTCGAGTCTTATGGACTTAATGAGCTCTCAATAGATATGGGGACTAGGTAAGATGATATTTACAGTTGTGGCACAGGGCGATAGGAAGCCTTTATATTTTCATATAACTGAGCCTTAGTAAGAGGTACTATTTTGGCTATACTGGACGTATTTAGGGGAGAGAGACTGGATCTACTTTGCGAGGAGGATGGGGACAGCTGTGATAGGAGCGTCTCTCTAGATTGTTCAATCTTCATTCTATGGTATAGCTGAGGTGCTAATTTAGTGATCAGAGCATGCAAGAAAGGTAAATGGTTTATTGTGAGTTAATAGAGGTTAGTAAAGGTGTTAGTCATTTATGGTTAGTTCATCGATAGGAAGAATTCCTGTGCTACCTGGCAATGACTCGAAAGTCAAAACAGGGCCAGGTATACCTCCGCGGGGGTGGGGGTCTCCCTCCTCGGGTGGGCAAAAAGGGGGAGCTGGGCGCCCTCTCTGATATAGTCGTCCGGCGGCTGTGGCTAGGGGCTTGCCATATCACCAGTGTTTGTAATAACCCTCTGTGTATGAGACAGATGTGAGTGTCTTTAATACCAAAACCGAAGGTGCCTTAGCTAGCTGGTTTTACTCGGCTGGTTGTTAATTGTAGGGTTTGCTGGATATGGTGGAGACTGGGTTGCTAACTCTGCCACATTTATCTGGAAGTATGACAATAGAAGTTAGTTACTGGCGGGGCGGCTAGCCTCGCACCGACGACCATTGGGTGCAGGGTTGTGAATGTGTTGTAAGAGAATAGATGGCATGCAAGGGGCTAGTAAAGTTCTAATGTTGTTCTGGCCTACTAAGTGAAGGTAGGCTGGATAGGAGTATATATATAAAAGGTTGGAGAGCGTTAGTAACGGACAATTCAAGGATCTTCAAGAGGTATGAGAGAGAGGCTAGGTCGGACAAGAGTCGAGAAGCGCGGGTGTCTTAATGAGAGGGGGGGGAGAGTTCAAGGGCTACAGGGAAATTTTGCCCCTAAGGTCCCTGGGCGTGGGGGTGGCATTAGGCTACAATTTATATGGAAGTTTGAAAAGGCAGTAGAATACGTTAGCCAAATGCTACGGGGGAATGCAACTATGGGGTGGTATATGAGTCTGGAAAAGATAGAGTTATGTGATCAGTCAGAGGGTTATGGATACTATTAGTTGGCCCTGGGAACTGCGTTTTCTATTAAATATAAAATACCACCCACAGCAGCAGTTCGTAGGGGTACTTAGTTATTGTTTCGGGGTACTTATGACAGATACTGGTAACCAGGTTATCTTATACAATCTCTGGTTGGGGTAAGAGGTGTAAGACACGAAATAAATTGGCGTAGTGTGGGCTGTGGATACGAAGGAGGCAAGGGGAAGACGTATGACAATTGTGGAAAGTAAATGGAAAAAGGTGAACACAATGGCGGAGAAAAATACTTAACCTAAGGATTGCATACATAGATTTATGGGGTGATGGGTCTTCAGAAGCTTAGTCTGGCAAGACAAGATGTTAGGGAATGTTAATATTAATACTTAGTTACTAGAGGAGCAATGCAAGGGGCGACTGAGCACGGGTTACATATATCTATACTCGTCATGGAAAATGATATACGAGGTCTAGGGACAAGCGTGGGTGTTTGAACTTCTAAGATATATAACATCTACTTCTCGGATGTAAGAACATACATAGATATATTTATGGCTGTCTGATGTGTTGGCATTGGCTCAACGTCGGGACAGGCATGGGTGTTTTTAATATGAATGTATATTCCTGTTCATCATCTTTGTAGTTAGGAGTGTAGGACACGAGGGGGTTAGTGTACGTAAGGTGTGTGGAAAATGGTCAGTTTTAGAAAAGGTAAATGGGTGTGTCCTGGAGCTGTTTAGCCCTGCGGCTTGGGCCTGGCTGAAATGGCTGGCTCGGTCGGCTGGTCCTTTCGTTCTGTGGACCTTTCCTTTGGTGTTTCTGTGTGGTGTTCGTTCATGGCTTCTGTGGTGGGCTTCTCGTTCTGGGGCATTTTACTTCCCTCTCCTTCATTATAGGCTCGTCCTCGAGCCTCAAGGGTGAAGTAAAAAGAAGCATAGTCAGAAAAGTGTAGGTTAACAAGAAAAGTAGTATGACTAAGGGAAAAAAATAATATAGTATATACAGTATATGGAAAACATGTAAATTTAAGAAAGGACAGATACTTAAGAACACAGGAAATTAAGAAGAGGTAAAGTGTTTAACAATGTATAAAGCAAATTTAAAAGATAGTCAGAAAAGTGTAGGTAACAAGAAAAGTAGTATGACTAAGGAAAAAAATAATATATACAGTATATGGAAAACATGTAAATTTATAGAATCATGCCCAATCGCTTAGGAATTGAAAACATTCGAAACAATTTAGTACAATATCATCCTCAGGACGATAGGGGGTGGGGGGAATTTAGGGTCGCCGTTAGTCTGGGTGACGGTCTGGTAATAGGGGGTGGTGGTTCACTTTCACTTTGGAAGGGCGGGGTGGATATACCGTTAGTTCTTGTCGTTAGGAATGTGGGTCTGGGGGCGAGCTGGCCCGGGGCCAGTTTTGGAGGGGGGGTCTAAGTGGTTTCGGTCGGGGGTAGTGATAGGGGGGTTTTAAAGATGAAATGGGCAGGTCGAGTCGGGGTTGTTGTTGCGGAAGAGGTTGGTGCTGGGGAGGGGTTGAATTGTGTAGAGAGTTGTGGTCGTGAGTGGGGTTTGGGGAAGGGTGAGTAAGGCTGAAGGTTGAGAGTTTACTATGATCGGGTGGTTTGGAGGTTTGGGGTGTGGGGATTTGATAGGGAGATGGTGGGGGGGGTCTGGGCAGGCAGGGTTGTGGTTTGAGAGGGGTTGAATTTAGACTGATTTTATTTCCGGGAGAGACATGGATGGGATTTCGAGGAGTGGTTGAAGTTGAGAGGTTGATTATGTTGTTTGGGGCGAGAGAGAGAGTATTTTGGGGTTTAGCCAAGGTGGAAAAAGTTTTGTGGTTGGATTGGGATGGGAGTGGTATTTCGTCGAGCGGGATCTTTGGGGGGGGAATTTGGGGCGGGTGGGGTAACGGTGAAGAGGGAGAGGTTGAAAGTTTAGCTGGGCTCATGATGGTGGGGGACCGACTGGTGAGCAGTGTTCGGTACGCATGAGGGGGGGGGGGAATCACTTTGGTGGGGGTCACGCGTGAGGGGGGGATTAACGGCGCGTGTGGGAGGATCAGAGTGGTGGGGTGTGTCGGTGGCAGTGACGGTTTGCTTAGAGGTTATCTGGGGTTGGTGGGTTTGTCTGTCATAAGGGGGTGAGTCAAGTGTGGGGTTTTGAAGTTTATTAGGGGTGTGAATTGTGGGGGGGTGGAAGGGAGCTACTGACGGAAAACTGTCACAAGGGAGATTTTGTTGGTGGGGGAATAGCTGAGTATTTCTGGGGGAAGGGGGGGAACATAGTTGGGTCCTTAGGTCGTCACGCGTGAGGGGAGGATTAACGGCGCGTGTGGGAGGGTCAGGGTGGTGAGAGGTGAGCGAGTTAGGAAACAGGATTTGTTGGGGGGACTGCGGCGGGTTGGTGGGGGAAGAGTTAGGTGTAGAACAGGGGTTATTGGTAGAGGACTGATCTATTGATTTGGGGTTGTTAACAGGACGAATTTTAGGAATCTTCTTGGTGGCAGTCACGGTCTGGTTAGCGGTTATCTGGGGTTGGTGGGTTTGTTTGACATTAACAGGACGAGTTTGGGGAATTTTCTTGGTGGCAGTCTCGGTCTGGTTAGAGGTTATCTGGGACTGGTGAGTTTGTTTGACATGAGAGGGCGAGTCAAGTGTGGGGTTTCGAAGTTTTCTAGGGGTGTGAATTGTGTGGGGGTGGAAGGGGGCTACTGACTGAAAACGGTCACAAGCTACCGACGGAAAACTGTCACAAGGGAAATTTTGTTGGTGGGGGGATAGCTGAACATTTCTGGGGTCATGGGGAAAATATGTTGTGGTAGGCCTACATAGGTAGGCATAGCTAGAATACGGAGCTTGTTGGGGGGGCTGCGGAGGGGTGGGGGGGGGATAGTTAGGTGTAGAACAGGGGTTATTGGTAGAGGACTGATGTATTGATTTGGGGTTGTTAATAGGACGAATTTTGGGAATTTTCTTGGTGGCAGTCACGGTCTGGTTAGAGGTTCTCTGGGACTGGTGAGTTTGTTTGACATGAGAGGGCGAGTCAAGTGTGGGGTTTCGAAGTTTTCTAGGGTGTGAATTGTGTGGGGGTGGAAGGGAGCTACTGACTGAAAACTGTCACAAGCTACCGACGGAAAACTGTCACAAGGGAAATTTTGTTGGTGGGGGGATAGCTGAACATTTCTGGGGTCATGGGGAAAATATGTTGTGGTAGGCCTACATAGGTAGGCATAGCTAGAATACGGGGCTTGTTGGGGGGGCTGCGGAGGGTTGGTGGGGGAAGAGTTCACTGGGGTTGGACTTTCACCGGAAGTCATTTTGGAAGGGTGCACGGAGTCTTGGATAGGGGCTAAAAGGTTGGATAGGGGATTCATCGAACTGCGTAGGCATTCTTCTCTGATGGCGAGCATATGTTCTTCGAATAAGCCATACGGGTCGAGATGGGCGGTGATGTGGGGTGGGAGGATGTTTAACAATGCGGTGAATAAGAGTTCATTTTGTTGGTCGTAATCTTCATAGCTATACGTGGTCCTCACGTATCTGTAGAGTTGTATGAGGGTCACATTTATATCCCCTTCATACTTGATCTCGTCGACTTTTATTATTTTGGGGGCGACGGGGGAACCCAAAAGTGGATCTAAAGTCCGGATCACGAAGGATCGAAACTGGTTCCAGGTACTCTCTGGCGTATTCTGTTTCACCATTTGGTGAATAAATTCTTTAAAAGTAGGCTTATCAACAAGTTGGGAAACGGCTTCTCCCAACTGTACAACATGCAAAATTGCCATGGCGATTTTTTCGCGGTCATTATGAAGTACCACATCGTACACTGGCTTTATTATGTCTAAGTAACTGGTGATATCATATGTGTTTACATCATACTTGGGAATGTGTGCGAGTGGCTGAAGATTTCGCGATGTTGCCATGCTTCTACTGTTCCAAACTTGCAGTGTAATGCAACCTTTTATCCGAATCAAGAACCACCGCTGCCGCCAATGTTATGCCCTGTTTTTCTACAGGTTTAACTTGGGTAATGTGAGTTCTAAATTGACTGGGTATATAAGGCTGCATGCACAATACAAGATATGAGGAATAGAGAACACAAAGAAACACATGGTAGCAAGTTACATGATCACGTTTATTGTTATACCACTGCAGAATACTTGTGTAAGACAATATAATAGAATTGAACAACACTAGCATAAGTGGATCTGGATGGAGCCTAGTCTCCCACTTCCAACGTTCAGGTATTAATCTTCTGATCACTGGCTTTGATTTCACAGGTTTATATACCGAAGACCATCAATGTTACTTATAGATTCATATTCACTGTTAGATTTATTACTGGTAGCTCTGGTGCACAAGTAGTTCACAGACTAGATTAGACACGTATTTTTTAGAGCACGGGAATTCTAGTTACCTCAGGGGGTACTGATCTAAGTTTTATATCCTTGTTTCAGAAATACATAGAACGCAAATCAGTGGGCGAACGTTAGATATCACTAGTTTTAATATCTGAATAAGGTAATTACGAGAGTCAAGGTCGCCTGTTAATTAAAGAGCACTGATCGCTTAGTACGTCCCAAATGGAATGGTTAAGTATGAATTACACTGGGCCAGGTCTTAGCCACTTCGTAGAAATATTAATTAGTGAATCTAAAACAGCACAGTAATATGTAGTACTGCTCAAGGGAATCTTGGGTAGTATCTGATGGGTCTGGTCCTGGTTATCTTGCGTCCATGATGTTGGGGGCTAACGACTGGTTCCGCGGCCGTCCAGGGGGGCCATATGTGTGAAGTTCTTCAATACGTGGGCAGGTCCTTCTATCCAAATCTGCCACGGAGTCTGCCGGTTCTGGGATCTCACTCCGGAACAACACAAGGGCAGAGCTAGAAATTAACTGCAGGGTAGTGACCCCTGGTTGGTGTCTAGCTTTCAACTGATTTGACTGGGGGCGGGAGTTAGATTTATAGGCTCGGTTCTGGACCCTGTAGACAGTAGGGATCTCGAGTCTTATGGACTTAATTGAGCTCTCAATAGATATGGGGACTAGGTAAGATGATATTTACAGTTGTGGCACAGGGCGATAGGAAGCCTTTATATTTTCATATAACTGAGCCTTAGTAAGAGGTACTATTTTGGCTATACTGGAAGTATTTAGGGGAGAGAGACTGGATCTACTTTGCGAGGAGGATGGGGACAGCTGTGATAGGAGCGTCTCTCTAGATTGTTCAATCTTCATTCTATGGTATAGCTGAGGTGCTAATTTAGTGATCAGAGCATGCAAGAAAGGTAAATGGTTTATTGTGAGTTAATAGAGGTTAGTAAAGGTGTTAGTCATTTATGGTTAGTTCATCGATAGGAAGAATTCCTGTGCTACCTGGCAATGACTCGAAAGTCAAAACAGGGGCCAGGTATACCTCCGCGGGGGTGGGGGTCTCCCTCCTCGGGTGGGCAAAAAGAGGGAGCTGGGCGCCCTCTCTCTGATATAGTCGTCCGGCGGCTGTGGCTAGGGGCTTGCCATATCACCAGTGTTTGTAATAACCCTCTGTGTATGAGACAGATGTGAGTGTCTTTAATACCAAAACCGAAGGTGCCTTAGCTAGCTGGTTTTACTCGGCTGGTTGTTAATTGTAGGGTTTGCTGGATATGGTGGAGACTGGGTTGCTAACTCTGCCACATTTATCTGGAAGTATGACAATAGAAGTTAGTTACTGGCGGGGCGGCTAGCCTCGCACCGACGACCATTGGGTGCAGGGTTGTGAATGTGTTGTAAGAGAATAGATGGCATGCAAGGGGCTAGTAAAGTTCTAATGTTGTTCTGGCCTACTAAGTGAAGGTAGGCTGGATAGGATATATATAAAAGGTTGGAGAGCGTTAGTAACGGACAATTCAAGGATCTTCAAGAGGTATGAGAGAGAGGCTAGGTCGGACAAGAGTCGAGAAGCGCGGGTGTCTTAATGAGAGGGGGGAGAGTTCAAGGGCTACAGGGAAATTTTGCCCCTAAGGTCCCTGGGCGTGGGGGTGGCATTAGGCTACAATTTATATGGAAGTTTGAAAAGGCAGTAGAATACGTTAGCCAAATGCTACCGGGGAATGCAACTATGGGGTGGTATATGAGTCTGGAAAAGATAGAGTTATGTGATCAGTCAGAGGGTTATGGATACTATTAGTTGGCCCTGGGAACTGCGTTTTCTATTAAATATAAAATACCACCCACAGCAGCAGTTCGTAGGGGTACTTAGTTATTGTTTCGGGGTACTTATGACAGATACTGGTAACCAGGTTATCTTATACAATCTCTGGTTGGGGTAAGAGGTGTAAGACACGAAATAAATTGGCGTAGTGTGGGCTGTGGATACGAAGGAGGCAAGGGGAAGACGTATGACAATTGTGGAAAGTAAATGGAAAAAGGTGAACACAATGGCGGAGAAAAATACTTAACCTAAGGATTGCATACATAGATTTATGGGGTGATGGGTCTTCAGAAGCTTAGTCTGGCAAGACAAGATGTTAGGGAATGTTAATATTAATACTTAGTTACTAGAGGAGCAATGCAAGGGGCGACTGAGCACGGGTTACATATATCTATACTCGTCATGGAAAATGATATACGAGGTCTAGGGACAAGCGTGGGTGTTTGAACTTCTAAGATATATAACATCTACTTCTCGGATGTAAGAACATACATAGATATATTTATGGCTGTCTGATGTGTTGGCATTGGCTCAACGTCGGGACAGGCATGGGTGTTTTTAATATGAATGTATATTCCTGTTCATCATCTTTGTAGTTAGGAGTGTAGGACACGAGGGGGTTAGTGTACGTAAGGTGTGGAAAATGGTCAGTTTTAGAAAAGGTAAATGGGTGTGTCCTGGAGCTGTTTAGCCCTGCGGCTTGGGCCTGGCTGAAATGGCTGGCTCGGTCGGCTGGTCCTTTCGTTCTGTGGACCTTTCCTTTGGTGTTTCTGTGTGGTGTTCGTTCATGGCTTCTGTGGTGGGCTTCTCGTTCTGGGGCATTTTACTTCCCTCTCCTTCATTATAGGCTCGTCCTCGAGCCTCAAGGGTGAAGTAAAAAGAAGCATAGTCAGAAAAGTGTAGGTTAACAAGAAAAGTAGTATGACTAAGGGAAAAAAATAATATATACAGTATATGGAAAACATGTAAATTTAAGAAAGGACAGATACTTAAGAACACAGGAAATTAAGAAGCGGTAAAGTGTTTAACAATGTATAAAGCAAATTTAAAAGATAGTCAGAAAAGTGTAGGTAACAAGAAAAGTAGTATGACTAAGGAAAAAATAATATATACAGTATATGGAAAACATGTAAATTTATAGAATCATGCCCAATCGCTTAGGAATTGAAAACATTCGAAACAATTTAGTACAATAATATCCTCATCATCATCAGGGGGGGGAGGGTATTTAGGGTCGCCGTTAGTCTGGGTGACGGTCTGGTAATAGGGGGTGGTGGTTCACTTTCACTTTGGAAGGGCGGGGTGGATATACCGTTAGTTCTTGTCGTTAGGAATGTGGGTCTGGGGGCGAGCTGGCCCGGGGCCAGTTTTGGAGGGGGGGTCTAAGTGGTTTCGGTCGGGGGTAGTGATAGGGGGGTTTTAAAGATGAAATGGGCAGGTCGAGTCGGGGTTGTTGTTGCGGAAGAGGTTGGTGCTGGGGAGGGGTTGAATTGTGTAGAGAGTTGTGGTCGTGAGTGGGGTTTGGGGAAGGGTGAGTAAGGCTGAAGGTTGAGAGTTTACTATGATCGGGTGGTTTGGAGGTTTGGGGTGTGGGGATTTGATAGGGAGATGGTGGGGGGGGTCTGGGCAGGCAGGGTTGTGGTTTGAGAGGGGTTGAATTTAGACTGATTTTATTTCCGGGAGAGACATGGATGGGATTTCGAGGAGTGGTTGAAGTTGAGAGGGTGATTATGTTGTTTGGGGCGAGAGAGAGAGTATTTTGGGGTTTAGCCAAGGTGGAAAAAGTTTTGTGGTTGGATTGGGATGGGAGTGGTATTTCGTCGAGCGGGATCTTTGGGGGGGGAATTTGGGGCGGGTGGGGTAACGGTGAAGAGGGAGAGGTTGAAAGTTTAGCTGGGCTCATGATGGTGGGGGACCGACTGGTGAGCAGGTGTTCGGTACGCATGAGGGGGGGGGAATCACTTTGGTGGGGGTCACGCGTGAGGGGGGATTAACGGCGCGTGTGGGAGGATCAGAGTGGTGGGGTGTGTCGGTGGCAGTGACGGTTTGCTTAGAGGTTATCTGGGGTTGGTGGGTTTGTCTGTCATAAGGGGGTGAGTCAAGTGTGGGGTTTTGAAGTTTATTAGGGGTGTGAATTGTGGGGGGGTGGAAGGGAGCTACTGACGGAAAACTGTCACAAGGGAGATTTTGTTGGTGGGGGAATAGCTGAGTATTTCTGGGGGAAGGGGGGGAACATAGTTGGGTCCTTAGGTCGTCACGCGTGAGGGGAGGATTAACGGCGCGTGTGGGAGGGTCAGGGTGGTGAGAGGTGAGCGAGTTAGGAAACAGGATTTGTTGGGGGGACTGCGGCGGGTTGGTGGGGGAAGAGTTAGGTGTAGAACAGGGGTTATTGGTAGAGGACTGATCTATTGATTTGGGGTTGTTAACAGGACGAATTTTAGGAATCTTCTTGGTGGCAGTCACGGTCTGGTTAGCGGTTATCTGGGGTTGGTGGGTTTGTTTGACATTAACAGGACGAGTTTGGGGAATTTTCTTGGTGGCAGTCTCGGTCTGGTTAGAGGTTATCTGGGACTGGTGAGTTTGTTTGACATGAGAGGGCGAGTCAAGTGTGGGGTTTCGAAGTTTTCTAGGGGTGTGAATTGTGTGGGGGTGGAAGGGGGCTACTGACTGAAAACGGTCACAAGCTACCGACGGAAAACTGTCACAAGGGAAATTTTGTTGGTGGGGGGATAGCTGAACATTTCTGGGGTCATGGGGAAAATATGTTGTGGTAGGCCTACATAGGTAGGCATAGCTAGAATACGGAGCTTGTTGGGGGGGCTGCGGAGGGTTGGTGGGGGGAGAGTTAGGTGTAGAACAGGGGTTATTGGTAGAGGACTGATGTATTGATTTGGGGTTGTTAATAGGACGAATTTTGGGAATTTTCTTGGTGGCAGTCACGGTCTGGTTAGAGGTTCTCTGGGACTGGTGAGTTTGTTTGACATGAGAGGGCGAGTCAAGTGTGGGGTTTCGAAGTTTTCTAGGGGTGTGAATTGTGTGGGGGTGGAAGGGAGCTACTGACTGAAAACTGTCACAAGCTACCGACGGAAAACTGTCACAAGGGAAATTTTGTTGGTGGGGGGATAGCTGAACATTTCTGGGGTCATGGGGAAAATATGTTGTGGTAGGCCTACATAGGTAGGCATAGCTAGAATACGGGGCTTGTTGGGGGGGCTGCGGAGGGTTGGTGGGGGAAGAGTTCACTGGGGTTGGACTTTCACCGGAAGTCATTTTGGAAGGGTGCACGGAGTCTTGGATAGGGGCTAAAAGGTTGAATTAGGCATTCATCGAACTGCGTAGGCATTCTTCTCTGATGGCGAGCATATGTTCTTCGAATAAGCCATACGGGTCGAGATGGGCGGTGATGTGGGGTGGGAGGATGTTTAACAATGCGGTGAATAAGAGTTCATTTTGTTGGTCGTAATCTTCATAGCTATACGTGGTCCTCACGTATCTGTAGAGTTGTATGAGGGTCACATTTATATCCCCTTCATACTTGATCTCGTCGACTTTTATTATTTTGGGGGCGACGGGGGAACCCAAAAGTGGATCTAAAGTCCGGATCACGAAGGATCGAAACTGGTTCCAGGTACTCTCTGGCGTATTCTGTTTCACCATTTGGTGAATAAATTCTTTAAAAGTAGGCTTATCAACAAGTTGGGAAACGGCTTCTCCCAACTGTACAACATGCAAAATTGCCATGGCGATTTTTTCGCGGTCATTATGAAGTACCACATCGTACACTGGCTTTATTATGTCTAAGTAACTGGTGATATCATATGTGTTTACATCATACTTGGGAATGTGTGCGAGTGGCTGAAGATTTCGCGATGTTGCCATGCTTCTACTGTTCCAAACTTGCAGTGTAATGCAACCTTTTATCCGAATCAAGAACCACCGCTGCCGCCAATGTTATGCCCTGTTTTTCTACAGGTTTAACTTGGGTAATGTGAGTTCTAAATTGACTGGGTATATAAGGCTGCATGCACAATACAAGATATGAGGAATAGAGAACACAAAGAAACACATGGTAGCAAGTTACATGATCACGTTTATTGTTATACCACTGCAGAATACTTGTGTAAGACAATATAATAGAATTGAACAACACTAGCATAAGTGGATCTGGATGGAGCCTAGTCTCCCACTTCCAACGTTCAGGTATTAATCTTCTGATCACTGGCTTTGATTTCACAGGTTTATATACCGAAGACCATCAATGTTACTTATAGATTCATATTCACTGTTAGATTTATTACTGGTAGCTCTGGTGCACAAGTAGTTCACAGACTAGATTAGACACACGTATTTTTAGAGCACGGGAATTCTAGTTACCTCAGGGGGTACTGATCTAAGTTTTATATCCTTGTTTCAGAAATACATAGAACGCAAATCAGTGGGCGAACGTTAGATATCACTAGTTTTAATATCTGAATAAGGTAATTACGAGAGTCAAGGTCGCCTGTTAATTAAAGAGCACTGATCGCTTAGTACGTCCCAAATGGAATGGTTAAGTATGAATTACACTGGGCCAGGTCTTAGCCACTTCGTAGAAATATTAATTAGTGAATCTAAAACAGCACAGTAATATGTAGTACTGCTCAAGGGAATCTTGGGTAGTATCTGATGGGTCTGGTCCTGGTTATCTTGCGTCCATGATGTTGGGGGCTAACGACTGGTTCCGCGGCCGTCCAGGGGGGCCATATGTGTGAAGTTCTTCAATACGTGGGCAGGTCCTTCTATCCAAATCTGCCACGGAGTCTGCCGGTTCTGGGATCTCACTCCGGAACAACACAAGGGCAGAGCTAGAAATTAACTGCAGGGTAGTGACCCCTGGTTGGTGTCTAGCTTTCAACTGATTTGACTGGGGGCGGGAGTTAGATTTATAGGCTCGGTTCTGGACCCTGTAGACAGTAGGGATCTCGAGTCTTATGGACTTAATTGAGCTCTCAATAGATATGGGGACTAGGTAAGATGATATTTACAGTTGTGGCACAGGGCGATAGGAAGCCTTTATATTTTCATATAACTGAGCCTTAGTAAGAGGTACTATTTTGGCTATACTGGACGTATTTAGGGGAGAGACTGGATCTACTTTGCGAGGAGGATGGGGACAGCTGTGATAGGAGCGTCTCTCTAGATTGTTCAATCTTCATTCTATGGTATAGCTGAGGTGCTAATTTAGTGATCAGAGCATGCAAGAAAGGTAAATGGTTTATTGTGAGTTAATAGAGGTTAGTAAAGGTGTTAGTCATTTATGGTTAGTTCATCGATAGGAAGAATTCCTGTGCTACCTGGCAATGACTCGAAAGTCAAAACAGGGGCCAGGTATACCTCCGCGGGGGTGGGGGTCTCCCTCCTCGGGTGGGCAAAAAGGGGGAGCTGGGCGCCCTCTCTGATATAGTCGTCCGGCGGCTGTGGCTAGGGGCTTGCCATATCACCAGTGTTTGTAATAACCCTCTGTGTATGAGACAGATGTGAGTGTCTTTAATACCAAAACCGAAGGTGCCTTAGCTAGCTGGTTTTACTCGGCTGGTTGTTAATTGTAGGGTTTGCTGGATATGGTGGAGACTGGGTTGCTAACTCTGCCACATTTATCTGGAAGTATGACAATAGAAGTTAGTTACTGGCGGGGCGGCTAGCCTCGCACCGACGACCATTGGGTGCAGGGTTGTGAATGTGTTGTAAGAGAATAGATGGCATGCAAGGGGCTAGTAAAGTTCTAATGTTGTTCTGGCCTACTAAGTGAAGGTAGGCTGGATAGGAGTATATATATAAAAGGTTGGAGAGCGTTAGTAACGGACAATTCAAGGATCTTCAAGAGGTATGAGAGAGAGGCTAGGTCGGACAAGGGTCGAGAAGCGCGGGTGTCTTAATGAGAGGGGGGGGAGAGTTCAAGGGCTACAGGGAAATTTTGCCCCTAAGGTCCCTGGGCGTGGGGGTGGCATTAGGCTACAATTTATATGGAAGTTTGAAAAGGCAGTAGAATACGTTAGCCAAATGCTACCGGGGAATGCAACTATGGGGTGGTATATGAGTCTGGAAAAGATAGAGTTATGTGATCAGTCAGAGGGTTATGGATACTATTAGTTGGCCCTGGGAACTGCGTTTTCTATTAAATATAAAATACCACCCACAGCAGCAGTTCGTAGGGGTACTTAGTTATTGTTTCGGGGTACTTATGACAGATACTGGTAACCAGGTTATCTTATACAATCTCTGGTTGGGGTAAGAGGTGTAAGACACGAAATAAATTGGCGTAGTGTGGGCTGTGGATACGAAGGAGGCAAGGGGAAGACGTATGACAATTGTGGAAAGTAAATGGAAAAAGGTGAACACAATGGCGGAGAAAAATACTTAACCTAAGGATTGCATACATAGATTTATGGGGTGATGGGTCTTCAGAAGCTTAGTCTGGCAAGACAAGATGTTAGGGAATGTTAATATTAATACTTAGTTACTAGAGGAGCAATGCAAGGGGCGACTGAGCACGGGTTACATATATCTATACTCGTCATGGAAAATGATATACGAGGTCTAGGGACAAGCGTGGGTGTTTGAACTTCTAAGATATATAACATCTACTTCTCGGATGTAAGAACATACATAGATATATTTATGGCTGTCTGATGTGTTGGCATTGGCTCAACGTCGGGACAGGCATGGGTGTTTTTAATATGAATGTATATTCCTGTTCATCATCTTTGTAGTTAGGAGTGTAGGACACGAGGGGGTTAGTGTACGTAAGGTGTGGAAAATGGTCAGTTTTAGAAAAGGTAAATGGGTGTGTCCTGGAGCTGTTTAGCCCTGCGGCTTGGGCCTGGCTGAAATGGCTGGCTCGGTCGGCTGGTCCTTTCGTTCTGTGGACCTTTCCTTTGGTGTTTCTGTGTGGTGTTCGTTCATGGCTTCTGTGGTGGGCTTCTCGTTCTGGGGCATTTTAATAATATTTACAGCTTTACTCTCATCGTAGAGGTTGAGGATATCGTGGAAGAAGTCTAAGAGGTTTGTTAAACAGGAACGTTTTTTACGAAAGCCGTGTTGAGTATCTTTAAGTAAGTTATTTGCCTCTAAGTGATTTCTGAAGGGTATATAAGAAGGGTGTACAGCACATGAGGTGTTTTTGAACGGTATATAAGAAGGGTATACAGTACATGAGGTGTTTCTCAAGAGTATATAAGAAGGGTATACAGTACATGTGGTGTTTCTGAAGGGTATATAAGAAGGGTATACAGTACATGTGGTGTTTCTGAAGGGTATACAGTACATGTGGTGTTTCTGAAGGGTATATAAGAAGGGTATACAATACACGAGGTGTTTCTGAAGGGTATATAAGAAGGGTATACAGTACACGAGGTGTTTCTGAAGGGTATATAAGAAGGGTATACAGTACATGAGGTGTTTCTGAAGGGTATACAAGAAGGGTATACAGTACATGAGGTGTTTCTGAAGGGTATATAAGAAGGGTATACAGTACATGAGGTGTTTCTGAAGGGTATACAGCACATGAGGTGTTTCTGAAGGGTATATAAGAAGGGTATACAGTACATGAGGTGTTTCTGAAGGGTATACAGTACATGTGGTGTTTCTGAAGGGTATATAAGAAGGGTATACAGTACATGAGGTGTTTCTGAAGGGTATATAAGAAGGGTATACAGCACATGAGGTGTTTCTGAACGGTATATAAGAAGGGTATACAGTACATGAGGTGTTTCTGAACGGTATATAAGAAGGGTATACAGTACACGAGGTGTTTCTGAAGGGTATATAAGAAGGGTATACAGTACATGAGGTGTTTCTGAAGGGTATATAAGAAGGGTATACAGCACATGAGGTGTTTCTGAAGGGTATATAAGAAGGGTATACAGTACATGAGGTGTTTCTGAAGGGTATATAAGAAGGGTATACAGTACATGAGGCGTTTCTGAACGGTATATAAGAAGGGTATACAGTACACGAGGTGTTTCTGAACGGTATATAAGAAGGGTATACAGTACATGAGGTGTTTCTGAACGGTATATAAGAAGGGTATACAGTACATGAGGTGTTTCTGAGCGGTATATAAGAAGGGTATACAGTACATGAGGTGTTTCTGAACGGTATATAAGAAGGGTATACAGTACATGAGGTGTTTCTGAACGGTATATAAGAAGGTTATACAGTACATGAGGTGTTTCTGAAGGGTATATTAGAAGGGTATACAGTACATGAGGTGTTTCTGAAGGGTATATAAGAAGGGTATACAATACATGAGGTGTTTCTGAACGGTATATAAGAAGGGTATACAGCACATGAGGTGTTTCTGAAGGGTATATAAGAAAGGTATACAGTACATGAGGTGTTTCTGAAAGATATATAAGAAGGGTATACAGTACATGAGGTGTTTCTGAAGGGTATATAAGAAGGGTATACAGCACATGAGGTGTTTCTGAAGGGTATAAGAGAAAGGTATACAGTACATGAGGTGTTTCTAAAAGGTATATAAGAAGGGTATACAGTACATGTGGTGTTTCTGAAGGGTATATAAGAAGGGTATACAGTACATGTGGTGTTTCTGAAGGGTATATAAGAAGGGTATACAGTACATGAGGTGTTTCTGAAGGGTATACATGAAGGGTATACAGTACATGAGGTGTTTCTGAAGGGTATATAAGAAGGGTATACAGTACATGAGGTGTTTCTGAACGGTATATAAGAAGGGTATACAGTACATGAGGTGTTTCTGAAGGGTATAAAAGAAGGGTATACAGTACATGAGGTGTTTCTGAAGGGTATATAAGAAGGGTATACAGTACATGAGGTGTTTCTGAAGGGTATATAAGAAGGGTATACAGTACACAGTTATATACACAATATACAGTTCGGTAGACCGAATATGAGGTGGAAGGATGGAGTGAGGAAGTACATGAACGAAGGCGGTGCTGGTTGGGGGGAGGGGCGTCGACTGACTGGGGACAGAGGTGCATGGGGGCGGTTCGTTCGTGGCCACCCCTTCGGGGATCACGGCGTCAGGCAATAGATAGATAGATACAGTACATGAGGTGTTTCTGAACGGTATATAAGAAGGTTATACAGTACATGAGGTGTTTCTGAACGGTATATAAGAAGGGTATACAGCACATGAGCTGTTTCTGAACGGTATATAAGAAGGGTATACAGTACATGAGGTGTTTCTGAACGGTATATAAGAAGGGTATACAGCACATGAGGTGTTTCTGAACGGTATATAAGAAGGGTATACAGTACATGAGGTGTTTCTGAACGGTATATAAGAAGGGTATACAGTACATGAGGTGTTTCTGAAGGGTATATAAGAAGGGTATACAGTACATGAGGTGTTTCTGAACGGTATATAAGAAGGGTATACAGTACATGAGGTGTTTCTGAAGGGTATATAAGAAGGGTATACAGTACATGAGGTGTTTCTGAGCGGTATATAAGAAGGGTATACAGTACATGAGGTGTTTCTGAACGGTATATAAGAAGGGTATACAGTACATGAGGTGTTTCTGAACGGTATATAAGAAGGGTATATAGTACATGAGGTGTTTCTGAACGGTATATAAGAAGGGTATACAGTACATGAGGTGTTTCTGAAGGGTATATAAGAAGGGTATATAGTACATGATGTGTTTCTGAAGGGTATATAAGAAGGGTATATAGCACATGAGGTGTTTCTGAATGGTATATAAGAAGGGTATACAGTACATGAGGTGTTTCTGAAGGGTATATAAGAAGGGTATACAGTACATGAGGTGTTTCTGAAGGGTATATAAGAAGGGTAATACAGTACATGAAGTGTTTCTGAAGGGTATATAAGAAGGGTATACAGTACATGAGGTGTTTCTGAAGGGTATATAAGAAGGGTATACAGCACATGAGGTGTTTCTGAAGGGTATATAAAAAGGGTATACAGTACTTGAGGTGTTTCTGAAGGGTATATAAGAAGGGTATACAGTACATGAGGTGTTTCTGAAGGGTATATAAGAAGGGTATACAGTACATGAGGTGTTTCTGAAGGGTATACTTTGAGGATCGGTTATGTTATCATGGGGAAGAACTTAATCATAGAGGCACAGGACTTTGGTAAATTGGTTCTAGCATAACTAACACGTTAGGTAAAGAACGTGTGTAGGATTCTGAATGATCTTGGTACAGTGAAAATGGTGACCGGTCAACTCAACCAGTAGACCATTTCAACCAGTATCTCTTAACCAGTACCAAATCAACCAATACGGTTAGGTTAGGTTAGGTTAGTACTATATTTTGGCACTGGTTTGGTTGGTCTGGGTTAATTTGGCACTGGTTGAGAGCTACTGGTTGAAATGGTCTACTGGTTGAGATGACATGGAACCAGTGAAAATATATAGTTCGCCGAATGCCTTGAGGGTTTTTTTCTGGACCCCCTTCTCCTTCATGTTAAGCTCCATTAGTTTTGATATTCTTAGACGTTGCCCCCACTAGCCTTGCGACTTAAAGACCTTTCGCCCCATTGATGTCAATTTTAAGACATTTCTTGCCATTTAGGTGTCGATTTCTTCCTGGCGAGCGATAGCGAGCCTATACTTTTATGAGGAACCGGCCTTTGGCCTGGACATTTTTCTACCGAAAAATTTACAAATTTATTTTGAAGGAGGATCTAGGAGGTGTTTTTGTAAGCTTGATGGAGGTCTAGGGAGGAAACTAAGAAAATCATAAAAAAATCAATACAAAGGCACATATATAAATATGCCTATCCCCACTAACCCTCTTGAGGAATTTGACGCATTCTGGCTGTTACTTCTGGCTATCATTAGACGATTTCATATAAATTAAGAAGGATCTGTTGGTATGAAAAGGGTAAATAATATCCCAATTAACCCTCTGACTTCTATATACCCTTCCTAATCTGAATAAAATCATCTAATAATAGCCAGAATAAACTGTCAAAACACGGCAAAGTCCTCAAGGGGTTAAGGGGAGATAGTTTATTTTAAGGTGGATATTTTAATGTATTTATTATTTTTCTAGGTTTCCTCCCTAGAGATCCATTAAACTTATAAATAACATCCATTAGAGCCCCTTTCTAGAATAATTTGTATTTTTTTTTTCGGTAGAAAAATGTCCTGACCGAAGGCCGATTCTTCCAAAATTACAGGCTCGCTATCGTTCGCCATGACAAAAATCGACACCTAAATAGGACAAAATGCCTACATATTGACAAAGCAATGGGGTGAAAGGTCTTAATATCGACAAACTAATGGGGCAAACATCTTAAAATCTCAAAACTAATGGGGCTAAGCATAAGGGAGAAGGACGTGTGGAAAAACCGCCCATCTCCCCTTATTTAGTGTAATGTTAGCCCTTGACTCTTCCTATCTGTTTTATGTACCGAGTTAAAGTTTTTATTTTTTCTGGGGCCCCTTTTTCCCTCATGTTTAGCCCCATTATTTTTGAAATTTGAAGACGTTCACCCCATTAGTTTGGTAATTTTAAGACCTTTCACCACATTTCTTATGTCTTGTGCCATTTAGATGTGTGTTTCCCGGCGAGCGATTGCGAGCCTTTACTTTAGGAGAAATCAGCATTTGGCCAGGACAGTTTTCTATTGAAAAAGATAAAAATCCATCGCGAAGGAGGGTCTTCGGGGTGGGTTTTTTTTTTTTTATATATATATATATTTTTTTTTTTTTTTTTTCTATGCTTGATGGAGGTCTAGGGAGGAAACTCTAAGTAAAATAACAATAACATTAATTTATATACAAAATATATGAAAATAAATAATAATCTCCCTCTCTTTACAATAAATAATAATCTCCCTCTCTTTACAATAAATAATAATCTCCCTCTCTTTACAATAAATAATAATCTCCCTCTCTTTACAATAAATAATAATCTCCCTCTCTTTACAATAAATAATAATCTCCCTCTCTTTACAATAGATTACCCACGCGTTATCATCAAGGTTTTCCGGAGAATTATTGAGTTTGACTATACACTGTAAGACATATTGCTCAAGTTAACCCTTTCAAGATTCGGGGACGCATTTCTGTTCTATTCTCTGGCTATTATTAAACTATTATACAGTATATAGATTAGGAAGGGTATATGGAAATCAGGGGGTTAATTGAAATACTCTATACCCATTTAAGGGGAAACAGACCGTTTGTGTGGTCTATTAATAAATGTATTCATAGATTATTTTAGTTTCCTCGCTAGACCTCCACCAAGCTTAGAAAAACACCCCCTAGACAAGATAAAATAAATTTGTAAATTTTTCGGTAGACAAATTTCCCGGCCGAAGGCCGGTTCCTCTTAAAATTGCAGGCTCACCATCGCTCGCCAGGAAAAATCGGCACCTAAATTGCACGAAAAGTCTTAAAATTGACAACGAAATGGGGCGAAAGGTGTTAAAATCACCAAACTAATGGGCCGAACGTCTTATCTCAAAACTAGTGGGGCTAAACATTAGGGAGAAGGGGGTCCAGAAAAACAGTCTGCCTCCCCTTAAATCTCACAAATCCTTCCTAAGCTGCACATAATCGTCTAATGATAGCCAGAATAAACTGTGAAAATGTGTCATAATCTACATAAGGTCAACAGCAGGAGACCCTATATATTAACCCCTTCTGTACCGAATCCGTTCTTTTAACTTTATTCTGGCTACAATTAAACTATTTTATTCAGTTAAGAAGGGCCTCCATCAATTAACAGGCTTCTAACTATCTCACTTAACCCTTTTTACTACCACAGATCCTTCCTAAACTGCACATGATCGTCTAAATAAAGCCAGAATAAAACCACAAAGACGTCGCCGGTATAGAAGGGGTTAACGCCTTTGTACCGGCGACGTCTTTCTAATTTTATTCTAGCTATATTTAGACGATTTTGTGCAGTTTGAGAAGAATCTGTCGTAATAAAAAGGGTTAAATGATATAGTTCGAAGCCAGGTAATCATTGGAGGCCCTTTTGAAACTGAATAAAATCGTCTAATAGTAACCAGAATATATTTAAAATGACATCGCCGTAAAGAAGGGGTTAAAGGGGGTCACCAGCTTTTTTTTTATCCTTCTCTCCTTTTCTCTCTTTCCCTGGCTTGTATCCATTCGGCCCCATTCAGCCAACTGTTTTTAGACGTTTATCCCCATCCAGGTGTCGATTTCTTCCTGGCGAGCGATAGCGAACCAGCATTGTATGGAGAAATCCGGCTTCGCCAGAGACATTTTTCTATCGAAAAATTTACAAATTTAGCTTGCTGTCAAAACAAATATATACTGTATATGCTGGCTCGCTACCGTTCGCAAGGAAAATATTGACACCTGGATGGGGGTAAACGTCTTAACCCTCATCTAGCAGGGGGGTTTTGGGCTATTTTGGGCATATTTTCAGACCCTCCTGAATGATCAATCAAGTATCTGCATGAAAAGAAATGTATTCAGCAAAAACTAGGCGCTACAAGCTTCAAATTGAGACCAGAACGAGCTACATAGCACTCGTCGTTTTGATGCAGTGGTACCACCAACATGGGAGTTTAGCGTATAGCGGCATATTTTTTCCAGCTACGCTCACTACTGACTACACTGCCGGCCTCTCGAGAACAGAGGGAGCGTGAGTCAGTGGGCGGCGGTAAGCCCTGGGTGTCGGCCGTGTGGCCTGCTGTGCTCCCGGCCATTTACACTCGATTTTAACCCTTTAAAAGCCTTAATAATGCTCCTAACTTACTGCCTTTTAGATACGGACTTAAGTCGGGCCCCGCTCTTTAAGTGTTAAAACAGTAGGCTGAATGGGGGCGAATGGATACAAGCCAAGCAGAGAGGGAGAAAAAGAGCAAAAAAGCGAAGTGGGCTCCCTTAACCCAATCGAACACCGCCGGCAATAATAGGGCCGCTTCTTGATTTTATGATAGCTTACCTTTAGATCATAGTGTTAAGGGGGGATGGGCTGGTTTTTATGATAGCTTACCTTTAGATCATAGTGTTAAGAGGGGATGGGCTGGTTCTATGATAGCTTACCTTTAGATCATAGTGTTAAGGGGGGATGGGCTGGTTTTTATGATAGCTTACCTTTAGATCATAGTGTTAAGGGGGGATGGGCTGGTAAAAATGATAGCTTACCTTTAGATCATAGTGTTAAGGGGGGATGGGCTGGTTCTATGATAGCTTACCTTTAGATCATAGTGTTAAGGGGGATGGGCTGGTTTTTATGATAGCTTACCTTTAGATCATAGTGTTAAGGGGGGATGGGCTGGTTTTTATGATAGCTTACCTTTAGATCATAGTGTTAAGGGGGGATGGGCTGGTTTTTCTGGACCCCTTTCTCCTTCGTGTTTAACCTTATTAGTTTTGAAATTTTAAGACGGTCGGCCCATTATTTTGGCGATTTGAACACCTTTCGTCCCATTTCGTTGTCAGTTTTAAGACCTTTTGTGGAATTTAGGTGTCGATTTATTCTTGGCGAGCGACAGCGAGCCTGTAATTCTAAGAGGAACATGCCTTAGGCCGGAACATTTTTCTACCGAAAAATGTACAAATTTATCTTGAAAGGAGGTCCAGGTAGTGTTTTTCTAAGCTTGATGGAAGTCTAGCGAAGAAACTAAACATAAATGAATACATTAATTAAAAAACCAAAGATCCGGCCAAAAGCCCCTTAATCTTACCTTAAGATCATATTGTTAACTCCTTCAGAACGATGGCGTAAATTTCTTCTTGTTCTGGTTACCATTAGACAATTTACTTTAGCTTATGATCCACCTTCAGGACTCAATAGGGTAAGTACGATCTCGATGAACCCTTTGAACGACACAGGTCCTTCTAAGACTGCAAAACTCGGGTAATTTAGCTAGAATCAAAAGGCAAAATGTGTCCCTGTGCTAAAGGAGTTAAGGGGAGGCAGACCGTTTTTCTGGACCCCCTTCTCCCTAATACTTAGCCCCACTAGTTTTGAGATTATAAGACGTTCGGCTCATTAGTTTGGCGATTTTAACACCTTTCGCCCTATTTTGTTGTCAATTTTAAGATCTTTCGTGCCATTTAGGTGTAGATTATTTCCTGGCGAGCGATAGCGATCCAGCAATTTTAAGAGGAACGGGCCTTTGGCTGGGACATTTATCTACCGAAAAATGTACAAATTTATCTGGAAGGTGGGTCTAGAGGGTGATTTTCTAAGCTTGATGGAAGTCTAGGGAGGAAACTAAAAAAATATACGAATATATGAATTAATAGACCAAACAAACGGGCAATCTCCCCTTAAGAGGAGGTTTTTAATTTGCTCCCTAGAACTCCATCAAACTTATACAAATAATCCCAAAGCCCCCTTTCGAGATAAATGTGTACATTTTTCGATAGGTCTTCCTAAATTACTGGCTCTCTATCGCTCGCTAGGGAAAACAAATCAGTCAAGGTTAGCTTCTGTCTCCAATTCAGGTACCTCGATAATTATGTCATAAATAATCTTTATGACCTATACATCATTCCTATATATTATGACATTACCATTAATCTTTATGACCTATACATCATTCCTATATGTTATGACATTACCATTAATCTTTATGACCTATACATCATTCCTATATGTTATGACATTACCATTAATCTTTATGACCCATACATCATTCCTATATGTTATGACATTACCATTAATCTTTATGACCCATACATCATTCCTATATGTTATGACATTACCATCTTTGTGACCCTTACATCATTCCTATATGTTATGACATTACCATTAATCTTTATGACCCATACATCATTCCTATATGTTATGACATTACCATTAATCTTTATGACCCATACATCATTCCTATATGTTATGACATTACCATCTTTGTGACCCTTACATCATTCCTATATGTTATGACATTACCATTAATCTTTATGACCCATACATCATTCCTATATGTTATGACATTACCATCTTTGTGACCCATACATCATTCCTATATATTATGACATTACCATCTTTGTGACCCTTACATCATTCCTATATGTTATGACATTACCATCTTTGTGACCCTTACATCATTCCTATATATTATGACATTACCATCTTTGTGACCCTTACATCATTCCTATATGTTATGACATTACCATTAATCTTTATGACCCATACATCATTCCTATATGTTATGACATTACCATTAATCTTTATGACCCATACATCATTCCTATATGTTATGACATTACCATCTTTGTGACCCTTACATCATTCCTATATGTTATGACATTACCATCTTTGTGACCCTTACATCATTCCTATATGTTATGACATTACCATCTTTGTGACCCTTACATCATTCCTATATGTTATGACATTACCATCTTTGTGACCCATACATCATTCCTATATGTTATGACATTACCATCTTTGTGACCCATACATCATTCCTATATGTTATGACATTACCATCTTTGTGACCCATACATCATTCCTATATGTTATGACATTACCATCTTTGTGACCCATACATCATTCCTATATGTTATGACATTACCATCTTTGTGACCCTTACATCATTCCTATATGTTATGACATTACCATCTTTGTGACCCTTACATCATTCCTATATATTATGACATTACCATCTTTGTGACCCATACATCATTCCTATATGTTATGACATTACCATCTTTGTGACCCATACATCATTCCTATATG
Organism: Paralithodes platypus; assembly: GCA_032716605.1. Taxonomy (NCBI): domain Eukaryota; kingdom Metazoa; phylum Arthropoda; class Malacostraca; order Decapoda; family Lithodidae; genus Paralithodes; species Paralithodes platypus. Next base: position 33,300,224 of record CM064568.1, on the reverse strand, counting down.
TTATGACATTACCATCTTTGTGACCCATACATCATTCCTATATGTTATGACATTACCATCTTTGTGACCCATACATCATTCCTATATGTTATGACATTACCATCTTTGTGACCCATACATCATTCCTATATATTATGACATTACCATCTTTGTGACCCATACATCATTCCTATATGTTATGACATTACCATTGGAAATTAGTGTTTACCCATTATCCAACAATGTTAGGATATTCCACCCAAAACACATATTTTGTCATATGTTTAGCCCCACTAGTTTTGAGATTATAAGATGTTCGGCCCATTAGTTTGTCGATGTTAACACTTTTCGCCCATTTCCTCGTCAATTTTAAGACCTTTCGTGCCATTTAGGGGTCGATTATTTCCTGGCGAGCGATAGCGAGCCTGCAATTTTAAGAGGAACTGGCTTTTTTTCTCTCCTGTTCTCTCTTTCTCTGGCTTGTATCCATTCGGCCCGATTCAGCCTACTTTTTAAAGACGTTTATCCCCATCCAGGTGTCCATTGTTTCCTGGCGAGCGATACCGAGACAGCATTGTATGGAGAAATCCGGCTTTGCCGGAAATTTGTTTCTATCGAAAAATGTACGAATTTAGTCTGCTGTAAACAACATATTGATTAGATATGTTGGCTCGCTACCGCTCGCCAGGAAAAAATCGACACCTAGATGGGGATAAACGTCTTAAAACTGTAGGCTGAATGGGGCCAAATGGATACAACCCAAAGCAAGAGGGAGAGAGAGACAAAAAACACGAGGTGGACCCCCTTAATACTGCAAATATATAATATATACTATCTATGGGTAGTAAATCTGTGACTGTTGAAATTACGGTGTTATGTTGGCAATAGTGCTACCTGGCCTGTGACCTTCAATATTAACCCTTTCAGTGCAGGTTATATAATTTTGTTTATAGATTTATTAAGATGATTTTATACAGTTGAGGAAGGTTGGAACCAAAAAGCATATTGTGATTGTTTATACATTTTAGTTTCTAGAGGCACCTCTAAATTGAATATAATCATCAAATCTTAACCAGAAAACCAAATAGAAGTAGTATATTCGTACTGAATTGGTTGAAATGTATGTATTATTTCTGAATAAACCTCAGCAGGCCCCACTGTTTGGAATAGTGTGTAAAAAACGGATTCTGAAGATAAATGCGGGGAAGAGCAAGGTTATGGTCTTTGAAAGGGGTGCGCAGCCACAGAGTGTGAGTTGAGGTTGAACGGTCAGGATATGGAGAATGTCAGCTCATTTAAGTATTTGGGAAGTGTGTTGAGTAAAAATGGGAGTATGGATGAAGAAGTGAGGGAGAGGGTACAACAGGGGAAGAGGGATGTAGGAACGCTAAAAGCAGTAACAAGAAATAGGGTGGTCATTATGGATATACAGAACTCCTTGCATGACAGTGTGGTAATCCCGCCATTGACTTATGGGAGCGAAGTATGGATGTTGGTGGAGAGACTCAGAGTGAGAGGGGTGGAAATGAGTTACTTGAGAAGTGCGTGCGGAGTTACATGGAGGGATAGACAGACAAATGAGGAAGTAAGAGAGAGGTGTGGTGTGGATTTAGATGTGCTGGAAAGTGTGAAAAGGAAGACCTTGAGATGGTTTGGCCATATGGAACGTATGGGAAGCGAGAAAATGACTAAGAGAGTGTATGAGAGCGAGATGGAAGGACAGAGAGGGAGAGGTTAACCGAATGAGAGGTGGAGGGATGGAGTGAAGAAATTAATGAGTGAAGATGGTGCTGGATGGGAGGAGGGCCGTCGACTTACTAGAGACAGAGGTACATGGGGGCGTTTCGTTCGTGGCCACCCCTTCGGGAATAACGGCGGCCGGCAATAGATAGATAGATAGGCCCCAGTTAATCATTCATGATTATCTCCATCAAAGGTAGTTTCCTCGTCGAAATGAGCTATCAGATTATGTTTTCGGGATATGTAGAAATCATTCAAATACTTAACATTGCTATTGAAGATTAAGAACTACAATGTGCAATATACTGTCATATATGAGGTGAAAATTATGTGCTAATATACTGTTCTTCCGTGCTGGCTCCCTGCCTAGGCAAACTTTAACGTGTCTGTCTTTCCTCTAATATCTCCACTTCTTGCAGGAAGTTTGCTCTCATTCAGCATGTCCCGAAGAAGGGTGAAGCGCTCAATCCTCCAACTATTGTCCAATCCAATTGTTCTCCTATCTTGCATTTCAAAAGTTTATAATTATATTCTTAATTCAAAATTTCTTAAACATTTGTCTTCCCATAATCTAATTTAAGATCACTAGTATGGTTTCCTTAAAGGTCTCTCTAATGACGGTCTCCTATTGTATATCTTATTAACTGTTGGTCATCCTCCTTTCGGGATTTTGGCAAGACATTTTCTGTTGAGCTAGACATATTAAAGCCTTCGATTGAGTCTGACACAGATCCTTTGTTTCTAAACTTTCATCCTCCAGTTTATATCTCTCTATATGTGTCTTTATCTCCAATTTCCTTTCTGAGCATTTCATTTCATGATCTTCTCGACTGTACAGCCATGAGCATAAATGGCGATGCGCCCTTTTGCATCGGTATTGAGCGCAAACAAGATAACAATACTATATTTGAGCCCAGATGCTTTACGGGTGGATGGGACTCGTTAGCCTTGGTCAGTAACCCATCTACGGAAGACAACCTTCTAAAAATCTGTACTGCTTACCTAACGATGAAGCAAGTTAGTGGATGGACTAACCCCACACCATTGTTGAAAACTTGTACAAAAAAGATACATAGGCCTCGGAGTCAGACGGATCCCAAATTGAGTGGTCAATCCCGTAAGTCTTTAATTAAACAGGCACAAGTTATCCTTCTTACTGAGGGTAGGTCCACTTGGGGGCATTTTATGTACGGCCACCCTCATGAAGGGGAATAATTCATATGGCAATAGATAGATAGACAGATGCTTTAGAACTTGGCTTCAAAGGTTTAATGATTTGCACTGGTGTAACCTTATATGCTGAGAATTCTACCTCCAGTCCTATCATCTCAAATACCGATGATTCTGCCTTATATTATTCAACTAGCTTTCGATAGCAACCCTCCATGCAGTCACTTCAAAACTCACGTGATGATGCCAAAGCACACGTATGTTTTGATCTATCAAGTATTTTGAATTCGGGCAGAGATAACACTTTTGCTTCCAATGGTTTTCCATCTAACTACCCATCGCTATCTTCCACACAAATGTCTATTACTCTTTAACAACACTCAAATCACCCCTATGCCCTCTCTCAATATTCTTGGTGTATGTATGTAGTGGAGGAAATTTGTTAAAAGCCGTCAAGAGTTTTTATGAAGGGAGCAGAGCGTGTGTTAGAGTAGGAAATGGCGAGTTGAGTGAATGGTTTGAGGTAAATGAAGGTTTGTGACAGGGTTGTGTAATGTCACCATAGCTGTTTAATATGTTTATGGATAGTGTGGTGAGGGAGGTGAAAATGAGTACAAAGGAGTACAAAGGAAATCAAGCAACAACAGATCTAGTGACCCTTCTAGGTTGCTTGTCCTCCAAAACACTGAGGATCAAGTGTCCAAACAGTGGTTTAGAGTGGGTAAGGGAACATTGGAAAGGGAATTACTGCCCTGGAACTAATGTCCGTGGCAGGATTAGGAAGTTAGTAGGGGACAGATGGGTTAGTAACTGAGGGGGGGATAAAATAAATGGGAAGAGGATTGGGTTTAGTAGGAAAGAATGGTAGAGATTAGGAGTTGAATCAGTTGCTGTTCGCTGATGACACAGCATTGGTGGCGGATTCTGAGGAGAAACTGCAGCGGGTAGTCAAAGAGTTTGGTGTGGTTTGTGGGAGGAGGAAACTGAAGGTGAACGTCAATAAAAGTAAAGTAATGGTGTGTAATAGGGGTGATGGTAGGGTGAATCTAGATGTGAGGCTGGATAGAGAAATATTAGAACAAGTAGAGTGTTAAATATCTAGGAGGAACAATAAGCAGGAGTGGAGGTATGGAAATGGAGGTAAAAACAAAGAGTGTGTGAAGGAAGGAAGGTTTTTGGAACAATGGGAAGTATGTGGAAGGTGAGAAATCTCGGAATGAAAGTAAAAAGTGCAATGTATCAAGAAATTGTTGTGCCAACAGTGATTTATAGGGCTGATGCATGGGCTCTGAAGGAAAGGGAGAATAGAAAGCTGGATGTGATGGAGATGAGCTGCTTGAGGAGTATGTGTGGAGTTACTCGTAGAGACAGATTGAGGAATGAAGAGAAACATAGGAGAGTGGGGCAGCAGGAACATTTGTCAGCCAGAGTGAACAGAAGGGTCTTGAGCTGGTATGGTCATGTTGAACGAATGAAAGATGAAAGGCTTACAAAGAGAATATGTGAATCAGATACAAGGGGAGATAGAAGGGCAGGAAGCCCCACATTGAGATGGAGAGACTGTGTAAGACAAGCTTTGGATGCTAGAGGAATGACTATAGATCAGGCAAGGGAAGTGGTAATAAACAGGAATGAATGGAGAATGCTTGTGAATAGATGAACGAACACGTGGTCATTTGGGGGAAGGGGTCGGGCGCATGTTGGACTACATAATAGTCCATCAGGCGCCTGGCCAGGGGAGACGGTTTATATGAAGGGTGTGCCTGGAAGTGTGGTGGGCGGGCTTGTGGTTTCGCTCTGCTGCATGTCTGCCTGCCGAGATCGGAATCTCTCTGGGTGGTCGGGGGCCAGGGAAGAGTTGGAGGGACCTTGGTGACCCTGGTCTCTGGGTCGTCTCCTTGATGACCTAAATATGTGTGAATTTGTATTTTATTTTGATGTGTTCATTGTTTTCTGTTGTGTTGTCCCTATTCTGGCTCTGTCTGAGTCAGCCACCCCCAATAAAAAGAAAAAAAAGGAAAAGAGGAAAAACAAATACAAAATAGGAAAAGTGGGGATTGGGCCTGAGTATACAGAATATAATATAATAGAATGTATTTCTTCTGACCTTTCTTTGAAAGACCATATTAACACTCTTGCTAAAACAGCTTCCTAGAAGTTAGGTGTGCTCAGCCGTCTCCATGGGTGCTTTACCCCCGAATGGATTCTTTCTGTGTACATGGGCACAGTGTGCCCATGTATTAAGTATATCAAAATGTTGAATCTCTCTCACTCTTCTAACACTGTTACAATAATCAGTCTTCTAACAGAGCTATACAGTGTATACATCCTCTTTTATGGAGAGTAAGTGACATCCGCCTTTCAACATATTCCCACCCCTATTCTGTCAAATTCTCTAGCCAAAGAGTAAAATTATTTTTCTACTCATTTTCCACATAAGTAAACTCTGGAACTCTCTCTCTCTCTCTCTCAATCTATCTTTCCCTTATCCTACGACTTAAAATGCGTCAAGCTCCGCGTGGCCAGACATTATGACTCTAATGTACCTTGAACTTGGCTTTCTCTCACTCTTAATTTTTGGGGACACTCGTTACAGGCAGCTTTGTTCTTTTTTCCCTATATCCAACCAAAAAAATATATAAATACAAAAAAGTCACGAACAAGAACAAGAACAAAGTCGATCACTCATAAACCTTCGTGATTCCACCACAGGTAACCCCTTTAGCAGGATAAAGCCCTTGTTATGTGTAATTCTGTATAACATATGACGATTTTTACATTTTAAGAACGTTTTATGTTATTCAATTGGTTTATCGAAATATTATTTACCCTCTCTGAGTCCTAGAGATAGATTGTAAGCTAAAGAACATCGACTAATAGGTAACATAATAAGACGATATTTCCGTAATCAAGCTGAAAGGGTTAACACTATCTGATCCAACGTCCTGAGGGTTATTATGATATTGTGTTTAATTATTATTGATAGTTTTGTTTGTTTTGACCATTTTCGAGCAATATAGTTTAGTTTTGTTCCAAAGGCTCACAAACACGCCTTCCCAGACTTACTTCAAATTACAAAATGCAAACCCAGACCTCTTCCAAATTATATTTGTACATTTTGCGATGAAGAAGTATTCCGGCCGAAGGCCGATTTCTTTTAAGTTACAGGTTCAGAAAAATATTGATAACTGAATGGGGTAAAGTGTCTTAGTATCGTAGACTAATGGAGTGAAATGTTCTAAAATCTCCAACTTCTGTACCTTTGGAAAATAATTGACTTAAAAAAGCAAGCAATTTTGAGCACGTAATGTGCTCTGAGAGAGAGCGGAGTGGTGGGAGGAGCGTAGGTTACCTCATGACCGCTCGCCACGGTGGCCGTGGAGCTACTGAGATGTACTGCACCCTCCTCCACCCTCTCTCACTCGTTTGACACGTAATAATGTTAGGAAATGACCGTATTTTACCGATTTTGCCCTTCGGTTGCACGATCGTTGCAAGACAACCAGTGATCGTAGAAGGATGGTTCTGGTGTCATTGGAAAGCTGAATTAACGCCCTTTCAGGGATATATACTTGTATTACGCTCTGGTTCTTGTTTATGCATGAAAACGAGCACGGAAACAAGCTCGTTTACGGTAAAACCCCCCGCTGGGCGGCACAGTCAAATTTACTCCACCACCCGCTCTTTGAGTGTTAAGAAGAATCTAAGGTACTAAAAAGGGGCCAAATAAGATAGTTCGAAGCTTATTAATCTATTTTTTATTAATTTCACCACAACAAACACTTCCAATGAAATTAACTCCCTCCGACTCATATGACACTATCGCGTCATATGGAACTTATGCCAAAAAACTCATATGACGCTAGAGCGTCATATGAACTTATCTTCATAGCTCTCTAATAAGTTATATGACACTCTAGTGTCATATGGAGCTCAGTAAGTTAGGTAAGTTAGATGAAAATCTGTCGATTGGCGGCAACCCCAAGTTTTTCCGACTTCTAACGGTCCCGCAGTGTGGTTTTGACAGTTGTGGGGTACAGTGGCAATAATACCGTGTCTCCCGCCTCCTCGCCAGCAAGTTAACTATTTATGTCTGAAGGAGTTAATGAAAGCATATATGTGATCCACCAGGATTCGAACCCGGGTTATCACACACAGATTTGTAGACACCTTAACCATTACACCACCAAGACGGTTAAAGGTTTATGCGCACGCCTACGACTTATTATCCATTCTCGAATACTGGATATTAATCTAATCATGTTCATATTCCCACCGCACTATGGTTGCCTAATTTTTAAGTGAGAGTAAAACATATTCATGGGTTTTAAACTGAATAAAATCGCTTTAAAGTAGCCAGAATGAAGTTGAAAGTACGACACCGGTAATGAAGGGGTTAATCGTATTTGATCCGTGAGGGGTCTTGTTTAATCTCCCCTGCCTCGTCCATTAGGGCGAGACAGGGAAGGTTAAACAAAAGACCACTCTCGGACCAAATACGGTTAAACCTCGTTTTTGTTCTGTCTCTCCGTCTCTCTGGTTTGTATCCATTCGTTCCCATTCAGCCTACTGTTTTAAGACGTTTATCCCCATCCATGTGTCGATATTTTCCTCGCGAGCGGTAGCGAGCCAGCATATTTTTGATAATGTTTTTGTCAGCCGGTGAAGCCGGATTTTGTCATACTATGCTGGCTCGCTATCGCTCGCCAGGAATAAATCAACACCTGGATGGGGATAAACTTCTTAAAACTGTAGGCTGAATGGGAACGAATGGCTACAACCCTGAGAGACAGGGAGAGAGAGAAAAAAAAACGAGGATACAAGCCAGAGACAGAGAGAAAAGGAGAACAAAAAAGCAGGTGACCCCCCATAGAAAGCCCCACAATAATACCAAAGTCGGTGATTCAACGCCATCCATCACACGTACTTCTCACTGGGGAAGATAACTGTTTGAAGTCATTGATTCTTCGAAGGTACAGTCGCGCTAATAAGTGATGTCTCTGCACCAAGCATGTTTTGATCAATAATAATTGGTATCAGCAATATCTAAGCATCATTTCTGCATATCGAATGAAATATACAACCATGTTCCTACACTTACCCACCCTATTCAACATCTGACAGACATTTATGCAGCACAGAGCAAGCCAAACGTAATGACAGCTGGGACATGACTTATTAGCGCCACCGTACTTCTTCTCACTGGGGTAGATGAACTGTTTGAAGTCATTGATTCTCCGAAGGTACAGAGCTGGTTGGATTAACTTTTCTTGTATGTCAAATTTGCGAAGTGTCGATAGAAGATGGACGGTGTTTATGTAAGGAATATTATACATACCTCATCTACCCCCCCCCCCCCCCCCCCACAACCCCTCTCTTTATCTCTCTCTAACTTGTTTTATTTGTACCAACTCTACTTCTGGACATACACTAGAATAATAGGCTGTAGATTAAGGGAGCCCACCTCGTTTTGTTTTCTCTTTCTCTCCAACTCTCTTTGGCTTGTATCCATTCGGCCTCATTCAGCCTACTGTTTTAAGGCGTTTACCCCCCTCCAGGTTTCAATATTTTCCTGATGAGCGGTAGCGATCCAGCATATATATATCTTTGTTTTGACAGCAAGCTAAATTTGTAAATTTTTTGATAGGAAATTGTCTCCGGCGAAGCCGGATATCTCCATAGAAAGCTGGCTCGCTATCGCTCGCCAGGAAGAAATCGACACCCGGATGGGAATAAACGTCTTAAAACAGTTGGCTGAATGGGACCGAATGGATACAAGCCAGAGCAAGAGAGAAAAGAAGAGAAAGATAAAAAAAAACAGTGACCCCCCTTAAACCGCTCAACACGGTGGTGTCAGCAGGTCTTTTTTCAGTTGGCAAGTGAGACATCGAGACTGTAGATCCATGACCATCATTAAGACATCGAGACTGTAGATCCATGACCATCATTAAGACATTTCCTGCATTTTACAGTAGGTGTCGATTGTTTCCTGGCGAGCGAGAGCGAGCCTACAATGTAGGTGGAATCGGCTTTTCATCGTGGCGTTTTTCTACCAATTGTTGCATAAATATATCTTGAAGGGAGGTCTAAGGGGTATGTATTTTAAACTTGACACAGATATATGGAGTAAACTAAAAACAAAACATAAATCAATCAATAGATAATATATATATATATATACATTTATATATATACTGTATATATTATATATATATATATATATATATATATATAATTTATATATATATATATATATATATATATATATATATATATATATATAGAGAGAGAGAGAGAGAGAGAGACAGAGAACTAATGTTACACCTACAAATTCCAACAAACATTATCATTACCTTATATTGATTCCTTTATTATACAAGACCCGAATGGTTAGGTTAGAAAGGCAGTACATTAATAACTGAAGACTGTGCATATATACAGTACGTGGCCAGTGTAGCATTTTGTGTTAAGAGGTCTATATGTTGGGTAGGTAATAGAAACGTTTTTTTTCTCTCTCTTACTCTCTCTCTCTCTCTATATATATATATATATATATATATATATATATATGTATAAAAAAAAAAAAAAAATATATATATATATATATATATTATATATATTTATATATATATATATATATATATACGAGAGAGAGAGTTTTTTCAAGGTGACGAGACATTCATATAACGAGCAGGCTATACACTTCCTAAGTCTAGAACATATAAAGTTAAAAGGTAAAATCTATCGAAAATAACTTGAGTTCCATGTGCTAGTCTTAAGCTCAATACAATCATCTAATAATTTTACAGTATAAGTGTAATGCCAGGGTTTTTACCGGGGTTTTATTGGATACTCGACTGGAGAAGTTATAGCCAAACAACACATGCACAAAAACCGTAAAGGGTAAATATAATACACATATGAATTTCCTTTTAAATTAAACAACATAAAATAATTCAGTTTGCGCTGGTACATAGGATAATTCACAATATACTGTATAATAATCTTAGCACGGACGTGGATCCACGATGAAACGATAGAATACACTGAGCTCTCTTTCACTGGTATTAATTAAAGAGATACACTTGGTTTGCACTTGGTGTAAGAATTAATATAACTTCTGTGGCACTCCTATTCTAACACAGTGTAGATCTGAAGCTGCAGGCACGGGTGGGTGAAGTGTGAGTTGCCAAGTCCTTTCTCTTGGTTCCGTCGAGCTGCTTAGGTGGTCCTGCCGTGTGGTTAATGGGGGTAGGGATACAGATGGACTAGTTGGTTTTGGGTCTTAAATGGTAGCTCCTCATGTCATGCCATAGGGTGCATACCAATGGACTAATGCGAGCATGAACTAGGACATGTCCTAAGTTATGACTGCTCGTCTCTCCTGACCTTTATACTAGTCGGGGATTAACCCGGCAACGGCGAGGGGGGGGGGGGGGGAATTGAACTAGCTGCCCATGGGCGAGCATATTGGCTCCATTCAGGCCTATAATCGTCATTTTACGATAAATATCGTTATTACTTATTCATATGAGCCTATTTTACCTTCTCTATGAAGATAGTAACCGGTAACAACAATAAAACAAGTGAAAATATAATTTTTCTGGTCAAAATCACGAATATAGATGGACCAGCCCATTCATGAATTATGGAGAAAGTTGAGGCAACCCCTCCCTCCACGAGGCCTCAAGCCACACTGAGCCTACTCATTCACACACTCGGTTATATAACACACTCGCTAAGCACGTAAGCACATCCTCCACACAGTTTGCTAATGTTAGCACAATACTATACCAACGAATTAGGGAATAACAGGGAAAATAGGTGATAATTGAAGGGGGAGGGGAAAAGGGGGAAAGAGGGGATGTGGAGGAGTGATAGGATGTATAGGGAAAAAAAAAACATTGTTTAGTGCTACTGGGGCCGTTTAAATGTTTTTTTTTAGGCCTCCCTCGTAAGAGCTTTGCCGCCCTCGCCCAGTAAAACTTCTTCTGAGCTTTGCCGCCGTTCCCGGGTTAAGTTATGTTCCGGTACTCTTGGTGTAAGTTATTTAATACAAAGTTACTAGTGTCATGACAGAGCAACGAGGTATCGGGCTAACGTGAGGAATAAGTAAGATCATGAAATTACTATTTTGCTCAATCTGCCTCTGACCGTTGTAGGAGTGTTCAAAGAACCCGGCGTCGGTGATTAAATCTTTTTACAGCATATGTCCTTGACCATGGTGTTGAACATAATTATGCAGTATACACCCAACTCAACACTCTTGGGATCGACATGCATTGCTCACGTGATGTGGAAATGGTCATGGGATTTTCCATCAGCTCAGTGGGATGTGTAGGGAAGGTAGAAAGAGGTGCAAGAGAGGTTTTTACGACACTTAGACAGAGGACTTGTAATGCCTGGATTGTGGAAAAGTATCTGTAACTGCATTCGATGCTGAAATCTGCTTGAGCTATCACGCCAAGTGGAGTACTTCTCTTCGTGTAGTGGACAAAGCGCTCGTCTCCCACGTGGCGGGCCCGAGGTCGAATCTCGGCCGGGCCGGGCCCAAAAACATTTGGGGCGAATTTCTGGATCAGACGCAGTTCGGATGTGATTGTTAAAATTGTAAATTGTAATTGTGAGTAATTGTAAAGTCGTCAAAAATAGTATGGTGCCGTTTCGAGGTTACTTCACTGGTGGCAGCTGTAAAGGGATATCTGAGAGGCTTAGTTGGGGAAATCCCCATGGTGTACTGGCTTGCCTTAACTGGTTGGCTACCACAGTTGCTAAGGCTAGAGCTCTCAGAAATTCTCAGGGATGATGTCCCAGTGACCTCCGGTTCGTTGGGAAGGTATGGTCCTGCACTGCCTCCTCGCCGTGGTGTGTGACCCACCCGGCAAGTGACGGATATAAGGTATGTCGCTGGTGATCGTTGTCTCGGAGCCTCGCTGTAGTCGACACGCTCAAACTTGTGCCTCGCTTGCTTCCGCTCGCTCGGAGTCTTCGCTACCTGGACGACAATGTGATGTAATGCCTAGATTGTGGCAAAGTATCTGTAACTGCATTCGATGCTGAAATCTGCTTGTGCTATCACGCCAAGTGGAGTACTTCTCTTGGTGTAGTGGACAAAGCGTTCACCTCCCACGTGGCGGGCCTGAGATCGAATCTCGGCCGGGCCGCACCCAAAAACATTTGGGGGGAATTTCCGCATCAGACGCAGTTCGGATGTGATTGTTAAAATTGTAAATTGTAATTGTGAGTAATTATAAAGTTGCCAAAATAGTATGGTGCCGTTTTGAGGTTACTTCAGACTAGGCCTCGATAAGAGGTGTGGAGATATTCTCTTCACATGGGGAATTCTCCCTGTAAATATTATTTAGTACTTACGCTCCTGTATTCATTAAGTTTTGTTCCTGAATAAATATCCTGTGGCTGGATAAAAGTTTCCTTTACCCTAAATATATGTGGTAAAGGTGGTGGCGGCAATTATCTATCACATCTATCTTATATATACCAATCTACGAGAGAATGTACCAGAATCTTTAATCAACCAAACAACAAGAAAACCAAATCTTAACCCCTTAAGGTAACAACACCAAATGTCCCTTACATGGTGTTCAGCGGCGGCGGCCCTCATTAATTAATCTGAGAAGACTGGACATCAACGGAGCGTTATCTACACTATCTAAATAATCAACACTACCAGTTTACCTATTTCCTGTGTTCCTGAGTTCCTGATCAACTGTTATTAACTCCTAAATCTATCCAGCCACAATTCTACCGTTAAGTTAATTCACAAGCGAAACAACAAGCTGTTTTTCGTCATTCTACGAGTTCAACTTTCGGTGACGATTCCTGATTGTGACTAAGGGGCGACCGGCTAATTGACCTGATTGTGACGAAGAAACGAGTAATGAATCGACCTGCGTGTGGCTGTGGCGAAGCGACTTTGCCAGGTTCAGAGAGCGGTTGAAATCAGCTTGTGTCAGTTTGAGCACTCAGCAGTCCTGGTGACCCCTGCCCTCTGCCTAATCTTACTCCTAATAGTTTCGGTAACCATAAAGTCTCTTATCATCACTACTAACTTATTAGTGTATTCTAAGTGAATATTTCAGTTTAATACATATATCTTTTTTCTCTCTCTCTCTCTCTCTCTCTATATATATATATATATATATATATATATATATATATATATGCAAGCAATTGGTTACGGAAATCTATTTTGTCCCTATTACTTAATATACTATAGGTAGAAGTAGCATGTGATAACCAGATAAAGAATGATAATTGTTTTTTTTTATTACAGTAAGGTATTCCCCCTGGGGGTTAGGGAATAGAATATGCCCCACGTGCCTTCTGCGTGTCATAAGAGGCGACTAAAGAGGTTGGGTCGGTGGGCTTGCGACCCCCACCCGGAAAAAATATCGAAGCAAGGAAAAACGAACGAACAGCCTCGGATGCGGACGGAACCAACGTTGACGAACCACGACCGACTAAGGACATGCCTTCGGACATTCTGAGAATGGCTACGTGGAATGTTAGTGGCATGAATGATGGCACAAAAGAGAGAGAGGTTCTGGAAGTGTTAGTGAATGCCAGGCTGGATGTATCTGGAATGACAGAGACCAAATGGAAAGGTTCAGATGTGAGAGAGTGGGAGTGTGGAATGGGTGTGTGTGCTGGAGTGAGTGAAGGAACAGCGAGAGAAGGTGCATGTTTGTTTGTAAGTAGCAAATGGAAGGAATGTGTAAGAGAGTATGGGTCTGTGGGTTCAAGGATTGTGTGGGTGAGAATGAAAGTAGGAATACAAACGTGGGTGATTGTTTGCGTGTATGCCCCGACAGAGGATATACTTGAAAGAAAGAAAGAGGAGTTCTGGATGAATGTGGAGGCGTGCCTGGAGAAGTTTGACAAGAACGAAAGAATATTTCTGATTGGGGATATGAATGGTAAGGTGGGTGATAGGAAAGTTGAGGGAGTGGTGGGAGGGTGGGGGGTACCATCAGAGGTGAATGGGAATGGTAGTGCACTTGTGGACGTATGTGTGGGGAGGAGGCTGTGGATAGCCAAAACCTTCTTCCGACACAGAATGATCCACAGGTACACGTGGAAACGGATGTTGACGATGAAGGATAAGACAGTGGTGGAACGAAAGTCATTGATTGATTATGTATGTGTGGATGAACGAATGAAGAAATCTGTGATGGATGCTAGGGTGTATAGGGGTATTGGAGGGGGTCTGTCTGATCATTATGTAGTGGTAGCTAAGGTTAGGATACAAAAGAAGTGGGTGAGGAGAGCGGGAGGGAGGCGAGAGGAGGGTGGAATGGTGAGGAGGGTGGAGAGGTTGCAGGAGGAGGAAATCAGGGAGGAGTACAGGAGAGCAGTGGAAAGACGACTAGGTGGGTTCGACCTGGAAGTTATGGAGGAAGTGGAGGAGATGAGCAAGGTGTTTAAGGATGAGATCTGTGCAGCATGTGAGGAGGTGTGTGGAGTGAGGAGAAGAGGGAGGGGAGTGAAAGGTACAGCATGGTGGACAGAAGAGGTAAGAATAGCTGTGGAAGAAAAGAAGAAAGCATATAGAGAGTGGTTGGGTAGTAGAGGGAATGAAGATTCCGAGAGACAGAAACGAGCGAGGTACGTGGAGAGTAAGAGGGTGGTGAAGAGAGTAGTGAAGGAAAGTAAGAGAAGAGTAGATGAGGAATTTGGAAGGAATCTGAGTGTAAAATGGAGGGAGAGTAAGAAACTGTTCTGGAAAGAAGTCAAGAAAGTTAGGGAAGGTAGCAAGGGAAACAGTAAGGGTGTGAAAGATAAGAATGGGAGAATGCTAGCCGAGAAGCAAGAGAGAGTCGAAAGATGGAGGGAGTACTTCAGTGAGTTGCTAAATGAAAGGAATGAAGAGCCAGCAAACATAGCTGGATATGGTATGGGAGGGAGAAGAAGAGAAGTAGTGGAGGAGGAGGTGGGGATCAGGAGGTCAGAAGTGTGGGAAGCCATGAAAAGAGTGAAGTTGGGGAAAGCACCAGGAACAGATGGAGTGTGTGGGGAAATGTTGAGGTATGGTGGTGAGATAGTGATAGAATGGGTATGGAAAATGTGCAAACTAGCGTGGGAGAAGGGGAGTGCACCCGATGACTGGAAGACTGGCATAATAGTCCCCCTATATAAGGGCAAAGGGGAAAGAGGAGTGTGTGGTAACCACCGAGGAATATGTCTTCTAAGCGTAGTAGGGAAGGTATACAGTAGGGTAGTGATTGAGAGAGTGAGAGTGAGAACGGAGAAATGGATAGGCGACGAGCAGGGAGGTTTTAGGAAGGGAAGAGGATGTGTAGATCAGATTTTTACCCTGAATTGTGTTGTGGAGAAGTATCTGGAGAAGAAACAAAAGGTGTATGTTGCCTTTATGGACTTGGAGAAGGCCTATGACAGAGTGGATAGAGAAGGTTTGTGGAAATTACTTAGAATATACGGAGTAGAGGGCAAGTTGCTGAAAGCAGTGAAGAGCATGTATGAGGGTGCAAAGGCGGCAGTATGTGTGGAGAGTGAGCAGAGCGAGTTCTTTGACCTGAATGTTGGTTTGAAACAGGGGTGTGTGATGTCCCCGTGGTTGTTTACTGTATATATGGATGGAGTTATGAAAGAAATACTATCAAGAGCAGTGGATGTTGGTGTATCGCTGAAAAGGGAGGGAATTGAGTGGAAGCTACCTATACTGCTGTTTGCGGATGATACAGTTCTGATGAGTGATAATGAATGGGAGTTGCAGGGTCTGGTAAATGAGTTTGGAACAGTGTGCGAAAAACGGAATTTGAAGGTAAATACGGGGAAGAGCAAGGTTATGGTCTTCGAAAGGGGTGAAGTCACAGAGTGTGAGGTGAAGCTGAACGGTCAGGCTATGGAGATCGTCAACTCTTTTAAGTATCTGGGCAGTGTGTTGAGTAAAGATGGGACTATGGATGAAGAGGTGTGGGAGAGGGTACAACAGGGGAAGAGGGTTGTAGGAACGCTAAAAGCAGTAACAAGAAATAGGGTGGTCAGTATGGAAGTGAAGAAGTCCTTGCATGACAGTGTGGTAATCCCGACACTGACTTACGGAAGCGAAGCATGGACGTTGGTTGAGAGACTCAGACCAAGAGTGAGAGCAGTGGAAATGAATTACTTAAGGAGTGCGTGCGGAGTTACATGGAGGGATAGACAGACTAATGAGGAAGTAAGAAGGAGGTGTGGTGTGGAGGTAGATGTGCTGGAAAGTGTGAAAAAGGAACAACTTGAGATGGTTCGGCCATATGGAACGTATGGAAAGCGAGAGAATGACTAAGAGGGTGTACGAGAGCGAGGTGGAGGGACAGAGGGGGAGAGGTAGACCGAATATGAGGTGGAAGGATGGAGTGAGGAAGTACATGAACGAAGGCGGTGCTGGTTGGGGGGAGGGGCGTCGACTGACTGGGGACAGAGGTGCATGGGGGCGGTTCGTTCGTGGCCACCCCTTCGGGGATCACGGCGTCAGGCAATAGATAGATAGATAGATAGTAAGGTATTCGATAAAGTCCCCCACGAAAGATTACTGGGAACAATAGCAGCTCATAGAATAGGAGGAACTATACTAAGATGGCTAAGGCAATGGTTAATTGGTAGGAAGCAAAGAGTTAGCATAAAAGGTGTACAATCAGATTGAGGAGTAGTAGGATCTGTTTTAAGCCCCCTGTTCATCATTTATAGTAACGACCTTGATGTTGGAATAACTAGAAAGATCAGTAAATATGCAGATGACACTAAAATAGGAAGAGTGATAAATTGTGATAATGACATTCAGGCTCTCAAGAAAATTGGCGGATGAAGTTCAGTGTAGGTATAAATGCAGTGTATTACTATTTGGGAAATATATAGAAAATGCAGGATATATAATATTATTCGATAACATGGATATAAGTAACTAGGATAAAGAATATTATTTGGGATTCATCGTCAACTGTGATCTGAAAACAAGAAATCAATGCATGAGTGTTCGAAATAAGGCAAATAGAGTTCTTGGATCTATATTTAGAGGTGTGAATAACGTAAGAACATGGGAGTCTACAGAGAGCAGACAGACTCACACAAAGCAAAGCAAAGTAGCATACTATTGAGGATATCCTTTTCACACCCAACCCATCTCGTCCATATGCCTACCTAATTATATCTTAAAGCTCTCTATCATTCTTGATCCCACTATAGCACTCGGTAGCCTATGCTACATATCTACAACTCTGTTACCAAACCAAAATTTGCATATATCTTTTCTGAAACTACATTTATCTAATTTGATACAATTTGTTCTAGTTCTCTCGCTGTCACCGAGCTTCTGTACATCTTTCATGTTCCCTTTAATAATCCCACTAACCCACTTGAACACTTCTATCATATCCTATCTCTGCGTCTCTCTAACGAATGTGTCCCTAATTTCTTTTACCTTTCTTCATATGGAAAATTTCTAATATTAAGGGTATTTTTTTGTCATTCTTCGATGTACCTTCTCCAAGGAATCTATTTCCATTCTGTAATGAGGACATCAAAATTGGACAATGTAATCCATGTGGTCTTATTAACGCTAGATCAAGTTTTAAGATTACGTCTGCTGTTCTATTACTCGCACTTCTATATATAAATCCGAGAACTATATAGTAGGAGAGAAACTGACATTATCGTGTTTACATCCGTAGACTTTATTGAAAAAATGCCCCTGTCAGAAAAATCCCCCCTGCCATTTTCTTTTTTACACCCGTAGAGTTTATGGATTAATGTCAATGACAATGTTTTTTACACTATTAGAGTTTATGAACAAAAAGAGGGGTGCCAGTTGAGGGTAACCTAACCGGGGGGAGCCTGCTCCAGAGAGGAGAAAGGTCCGAAATGGCGACGGTTGTCCGGTAGTGGTGGAAAAGGTGACCTACCTGAGTGGGCGGGGCATCTGATAAATCAGTCCTCATGGGAATTATAAAAGGCAAATACTGTCACTGGTTAACTTTCTGACTGTCATACATCCTTACTATTTTAACCCTTAACTGTCGGCGAGCAACATGTCGAGTTAAATAAAGCTGGACTATGTGGCGGCGCTCGACATAGGTCGTGTGGCAATTTCAGCACGTAATGTTGCTGAGAGAGAGAGACAAGTGGTGGCAGGAGAGTAGCGAGCGTATGACTGCTCCAGACCACCGCGGCGAACCTACTGACACGAATCCCACCTCCTCCCTCCCTCTCTCACTCGCTATATACGGAATTGTATGGGGAAAGTGCCTAATTACATGCTTTTTGCACTCGCGTTGCACGGTTATTGCAAGAAAACTAGCCATCATAAAAGGATCGTTATGGTGTCATTCGAAAGCTCTGTTTATGTCCTTTCAGGGATAGATACTTGTTTTACGTTCTGGGTCTTATTTAGGCATGAAAATGATCACGTAAACACCCCTATTTTGGCTAAAAACACCCCGCTGGGCGGTACATATAAATAAACCGCCTAGGCCGCTAATAAGGTGTTAAATATGATCGTCTATTTATAGTCAGAAACAATAGCAATGCATCATCGTCTCTCTTTCTCTCGCTCGCTCTCTCTCTCTCCCTCTCTCTCATCGTATTGTTTCCAGCATGTTCCCATTCTTAGAGTTCAGATTTAAAGATACTAACCCTAATATCTCTATTTAACATCGCCTCCGTACCAAAAATACTTCTGGGTCAGTCTCTCTCTCTCTCTCTCTCTCTCGGCGTGTTGTTTCCAAGCGTGTTGCCAGTTCTTATAAGAACATAAGAAAATGGGAGTCTGCAAAAAGCCGATCGGCCGATACAAGGCAGATCCCTGCCACACCCAACCCCAATTACAAGGCCCAATTATAGGCCTAACTCACTAATACCTTGAGTACTGCCCCCACCAAAATGGTCAGGGATTAACACAAGATTACGGGGTCTGCTGAGCGCCGATTGGCCCACACCTGGTAGATCCCCCTCACACCCAACCCATCTCGTCCATATGCCTATCTAATTTTATCTTAAAGCTCCCTATCTTTCTCGATCCCACTATATCACTTGGTAGCCTATTCCACCCATCTACAACTCAGTTACCAAACCAATATTTGCCTATATATTTTCTGAAACGAAATTTATCTAATTTGAAACCATTTGTACGAGTTCTTTCGCTATCACTGAGCTTTAGTAAATTGTTCATGTCCCCTTTATTAATCCCACTAACCCACTTGAATACCTCTATCATATCCCTTCTAACTTTGCGTCTTTCTAACGAATGTAAGCCTAATTTCTTCAACCTTTCTTCATACGGAACATTTCTAATATTATGGATCATTTTTGTCATTCTACGTTGTACTCTCTCCAATGAATCTATGTCCATTCTGTAATAAGGACACCAAAATTGAACATCATAATCCATATGGGGTCTCACTAATGACAAGTAAAGTTTTAAGATAACATCAGTAGTTCTGTTACTCACACTCCTAGATATGAACCCGAGAATCCTGTTTGCCTTGTTACGAACGCTTATACATTGTTTTCTAGACTTCAAATCATTGCTAACAAACACACCTAGATCTTTCTCACAGTCTGAGTTTTCTAATTCCATATTACCTAGTTTATATTTAACATTTGTATGCATCTTCCCTATCTTTAACACTTTGCATTTGTCAATGTTAAACTTCATCTGCCAATTTACTGACCATTCGTGTAAGGTATCTAGATCTCTTTGCAGACACTCTATATCTCTATCTGAATCAATTTTTCTCCCCATTTTGGTATCGTCTGCAAATTTACTTATCCTACTGTTATACCTAAATCAAGGTCATTTATGTATATAATAAACAACAGAGGACCTAATACAGATCCCTGGGGGACACCACTTTTGACTGCTCCCCATTCTGACTTGGTACCATTTATGCTGACTCTCTGCTTCCTACCAGTTAGCCATGACCTAATCCATCCTAACAACGCCCCACCTATTCCATGTGCCTCAACCTTTCTCATCAATCTTTCATGAGGGACTCTGTGGAAAGCTTTACTGAAATCTAAATATATAATATCATAATTGACTTGTCATAATCTACTGCTTCATATACCTCTGAGAAAAAACTAAGCAAATTTGTAAGGCAAGACCGTCCCTGAATGAATCCATGCTGAGAAGAATTTATTAAGTTAAATGTTTCTAAGTGGTTTCTCATTTTCCTAGCAATAATTGACTCCAGTATCTTTCCTATGATTGAAGTGAGACTAATGGGAGGGTAATTGGATGCTATTGATTTATCACCTTTTTTGATGATCGGAACTACATTTGCAAGATTCCAAGCTTCTGGAACTATACCTGTTTCTAATGACTTGTTAAATAGAAATGTTAATGGGTAACTTAACTCATCTCTGCATTCTTTTAATACTCTAGCATATACCTCATCAGGACCAGGTGATTTATGAGGTTTCAGTCTGTCAATTTCCTTAACCCTTTGGCTGCAGGCTGTTTTGGGATATTTAGGGCCTATTCAGGCACTCCTGAATGATAAATCAAGCATCTGCATTAAATTAAGTGTATTCTGCCGAAAACTAGGCGAAAATAGCTTCAAAATGACACCAGAACGGACCGTATACGTGGTCTGGTTCACCCGCAGTGATCCCAGTGAAACGCGGGAACCCCGCTATTATGTAACACTCGCTCGCTTGGCTGCACTTATGAGAAAGACAGAGAGAGACTCGCCCGCCACACATCCTTGCTCAGTGAGCCGCTCGGTGCTCTGAGGGTCGGAGGTGGGCCCCTCACGCTCCCACCCACTGACACTCGATTCTTACAAGCTTTTAAAGCCTGGAAATTGCTGTAACTTGCCAAAACATTCCAGAACGTCACCCGCAGCAAAAGGGTTAAGCACATTATTTCTACCTTATAGTAACGGTACTTAACCTATTTTCTATACTATCGCTATATACCTTACGGACTTCTGGAAACTGTGCCAATTTTTTCATTTGTGAATACGGAAAGAAATTTACTATTTAACCCGGTGAGACCCAGCGTCGCACGTGTTGCGTCGGCAGTGTTTGATCACCAACTCCCAGCGACGCATCACGTGCGTCCGACATATAAAAAACACTTACGTGGCTCGTAAGGTAGGAAATGGCGGGAGAATAGGAGGGGGAGGTACCGTAGTGTGTGTTGGAGCCGGGCCAGTAGGTGTGAGCGGGCCGAGACAGCCGCGCGGCTGGTGGTGGTGAGCTTAGTGGGGATAGTTTACACCCTTAGTTCACCGCCACTTTGAACCTTCATTACTCCGGTCGTATGGGAGCTAGAGGCTTGAGATTTATGTGAGACACTCCTTAGGATGTATGCCGTACAATGCCATACTCAGTTTTTACCCTAGTGCTCCCGGGTGGATGGTCATGCGGGGGAGACGAACTATTGAAACCCCCCCCCCCCCAGCCCCCCAAATGACCGAAATGAGTTTTTTTTTATTTTTGTCTTCATTTCTCACCATTCTCTTCCATTTTGGCTCAACACATTTTTTTGAGGCCCCCCCCCCAAAAAAAAATGTCCGAGGTGATTTATTATTTTTTGTTTTTTCATTTCTCATCCTTGTCTTCCATTTTAGCAAACAAAAAAAAGAAGTGAAAATGGCTTGGGACTGGGGTGAACAAAATATTATAACTAGCCGAGGCTCAACGGGTTAATGTACTGCACATTTCTAAATAATTTTCTGTCCTTTCTCCTATCGAAGTTTTAAGGGGACCAGTTACATCTCTAACCTTGGATTTATATAGTTGGTAAAAAGCTTTAGGATTATTTTTTGAGTCATTGGCAACCTTAATTTCATAATTTCTTTCCTAATATCCTTTGTTACCTGTCGTGATAGATTCTGATAGTAAGCAAGTAGGTGAATTTCGCCTTTCTTAATTTTTCTATATATTCCTCTCTTTTTTCCTAGAAGATCTAATAGTCTATTATTCATCCATTTAGGTTGGTTCTGTGTTGATCTAAATTTTCTTTTGGGGATATATATATTTTGCGCATTGAATACTGACTTGATAAAATTATCGTATGTATCTACCAAGTTTGACGTCTCTTCCTGACTTAAGATGACAGGTGCCTGAGAAGGGATACACTCATTTGGACACCTTGATCGACTTATTTTTTTGACCATAGGGTCTGCTAATAGGGCTCTTCTTAACCCACCATAATTGTTTTTTTCTGAAGTCAGGTATTAATGTTGTATTCTCTCTGGTATTACCTTTCCATTGTATATTAAAATACACAGAATTGTGGTCACTATTTCCTAGGTGGTCCCCTATCTCTACATTATTTATCATATGTTCATTGTTACTGAAAACTAAATCGAGAATATTATTACCTCTAGTCGGCGTATCTATGAATTGAAATAAAAAACTATCTTGTACTACCTCAATAAACTCCTCAGAATCTGAGTCGCCTATTTGATGCTGCCAATCTATATTCGGAAAATTAAAATCCCCCATAATGCCCACATTGCTAAACCTTGATGCCATTTTAATTTCCTCCCATAATGACGTTCCGTCATTTCTACTCATATTTGGCGGTCTATACATAACTCCAATAACTATGGTCTCACTACCTTCGTTAACCTCTACCCAAACACTTTCATTATCGTTATTTAGTCTAATACCTGATTTAATACATCTTTTTAATGTACTCCTGACAAACACTGCTATACCGCCACCCCTCCTACTTGTTCGGTCATATTTAAACAAACTATATGCTGGTATATCAAATTCTGCTAAAAAATGCCTGGTTTCTGTATTAATCCACGTTTCAGTTAGCGCTATTATGTCTATATTTTCTTTGATAACAAGGGCTCTAAGTTCGTTAATTTTGTTACATACTGTAGACTCCTACAGTTTGTGTAATATACTCTCAATTTACTTCTTTTATTTATACCTAATTTACCTTTATTTCTAACTACATTTCCATCTTCCGTTGCACCATCACTACTATCATTAGCAATATTGTAATATATTTTAGCATGAGACTGAATGTCCTTATCGCTTTCGCCTGACGCTAAAAATGTTCCATTTAACCTCTCTTTTACACTCAATATTTCTGTTCAAAACCCCACAACCACCCTGTCTAAAGAACTAGCTAATGTGGAAACCCCTAACCGTGACAGATGAACCTCATCCCTTGCGTAAATTCCAATCTCTACCATAGAAAGTATCCCAGTTATCAATGAATGGTATTGCTTTTTCTTTGCAATATTTCTCCAACCGGCAATTGATACCAATCGCCCTGGATGTCCATTCCTTGGGAACTCCTCTTCTGGGTAGGATACAATGTACTACAGGAATCCCTCCCTTCATCCTAACCTTATCTAACACATCCCGATACTGCTGCAGCAGTTCCTCACTTCTACCCTTACCAACATCGTTACTCCCGGCACTGGGACAGATAATGGGGTTATCTCCACTATCTTCCAAGATGTGGTCCATCTTCTCTAAAACCCTCCCAACTCCATGGCCAGGCAGACAAACAACCTTCCTAAGTTTAGTGCGGGTAGCCCTAACTAAATGTCTTACCATGGAGTCGCCTACAATCGACACAGACTTACCTTCTTGGGACACAGTCTTACCTTTCCCTCGAGAGGATCCAGCAGCTGCAAGTGGAGAACCCCTGGTGGTGGCAGAAGCTCCCTTGGTGGTGGTGGTGGTGGTGGTGGTGGTGGTGGGGCTGGTGGTGATGGTGGTGGTAGGTAGCACAGCGTCAGTGGTAGGAGCTGAGTCGGCGGCAGGCACTTCGTCTAACCCTCCCTTATCCTGACTATCTTTTCCCTCACATTCGTCTCGCAAAGGAGAGAATGTATTTGTCACACTCATACCTATTCTACTATCCTGCTTCTTGAGTGTGACTTTCCCACCCGTATTTTTAACAACCTGCCATGAATAAAATTTTCATCAACTTCCTCCCTTTTCCCCTTACTCGACTTAATTTCCTCTTGGCTAAGCTAGAAATCTAGATTTTCATCTTTAATCAAATCCACTTCCCTCTGAAGATTAACATTAATCTCCCTTAGAGCCAAGACCTCTTCCTTCACCACAACCATCTCTTCCCTTACCTGGAGAATAAGATGATGCAGTTAAGTAAAGGACTCGCACTCCATACCTGCCATGATCCCAAAAAGCTTAGCGAGGAGCAAACAACTAAGTACAGAAAACAAAAACAAATAAGTCAACTAACAGCTAAAAACTGAGCTAAAACACTTTTATATAATAATATTATACACGAGTGCACTGCCTCCAAACACAGGTAGGTGCGTATGGTCACTGGGGCACGAGCAGGTGGTCCGGGCAGGAACTCAGATTAACAAAAGTGTGTTCGAGCCTTTGAAGGGAGAGGACGTATGGATTTTTCTCTCCGTGGTGAACAGCAAGTTAGTGAGGGAAGGGGTGGTGATGGAATTGTGAAATATACAACAGGGTGAGTGGGAAATTACGGTGATTTGATATTGGGTGAAACTCTGGAGTTCTATCAAACCAAAATCAAACAACATGTGAAAGAAGAGACAGAAAATTGAAGAGTGCTGTGCCAGGCAGCGAGTGAGGCGTAAGGACGAGGGGCAAGCCGATGCCAGGCAAAATACCCTCCACCCTTGACTGTCTCCAGCCAACACCACTCACCCTAGGGTGTGCCCCCCCCCCCCCCATTCCCCACCCACATCCCATCGGTCATCGCGCCAGTGCATGGAGAAGCTGGTCGTGTGAAAGTGGACCGAAATATTCTGCATGGCGCTAATGCTGAGAGGACGACTGCAGCAGGGGGAAGTATGCAGGAGAGAGACAGCGAAGTACAGCAGAGGCGAAAAGGCGGAGTAAGGGAATAGAGGAAGGAGCCATAAACCTCGCTGACCACACCACTCCCCCCTCCTCCCCTCGCTTAAAGTAATATGATACCTGACAGTATAAAAGCAAAACAAAAGTGTATTTAAGTATGGTTCTTATCTAAATCCATGGGGGAGATTTGTATTGAAAACAAAATGTCAGTGTTAGTTTTTGATGCAATGCAGCTTAAAAATAAATGTGTGTTTATGTAAGAGTAGTAGTAGCTACTGTATAATAGAGAGAGAGAAACACAGTGACAACAAGTATTCAACCCTCCCTCCTTCCCCCCCCCCCCCCATCCTTACCCACACATTCACTTCCCTCTCCTCTCCTTCCCTCTTCCCTCCTTCCCTCTTCCTTCCACTTTCCTCAATGTCCCTCATGCTAATAATTTACATGAGTAACATGATGTAATATTTTGTACATATTTTTGACTTGAAAATAATTAAATCTTAGGACATAATTGGCTGGTTTCCATTTAAAATTAGGCATATTTAGAATGTAAAGCGGCTCAAATTGCCAAGGTTTCTTTAGCTTTGTATAGAGTCATTTAGCTTTGAGGAAACAGGCCGATTATATTAGGTAAGGTTATATATGATTGATGGCCGAGTCAGGAAATCAGACTTGAAGTGGTATATTTCATGTGAGAGTTATCTCTAACGAACTAGTAACTAAGTATACTATTTAAAATAAGGTATAATTCGCTGATATATTATGTGCATATTGATAACCAGGACCTTTTTCTCAAACTAATAGTAGATTTCTAACATCCTTCTTTAATCCTTAGCACTATTGTGACACTTGTCTTTTTAATCATTTTACTCTCTTAATTAGTGTATTTCCTTTCTCACTACAATAATCGTTTTGTATTATATATATATATATATATATATATATATATATATATATATATATATATATACCCGGTATATATATACCGTATATATATATATGTGTTTTTTTTGTTTTTTCCGTGTTTATTCTGTGTGCGTATTTTTAAACACTACTTTTATTTTACTTTATTTTTCTATTTTCTTTTGCACCCACTGTCTTGTAATATAGCCTGATCTTCTGTATCCTTGCATCATACTAGGTGAGTTAAATAACTTATCTTACTCTTTCTATCTCTAACGCTACTCATAGGATGTTTACATTTTCACCTTTATCGGGCAGAGGCTCGTCCCTTAGGAAGAAATGATAGATAGACTCAGTATTAGGAAATAGGTAGGAAATTATGATAATAAGACAAGATGATATTAACTCGGTCCCAGTCGAGGAATAATCCTGATGACAGACAAAACGCAGTGAGAGATGCAGTACAAATGAACCGTGAAACAGACAATGAAGTTAATGGAGATGTACAAGCAAACCCTGTTACAGAAAATGCAGAAAATAACAATCAACAACTGCAGCCCGCAGAAGAAAACGCAGGAATCAATAATTCGCAAGACAACAGAGGTGTGGAACAAAATAATGAAAATAGTGTAGGCCTAAACGAAGATAATGAGAGAGAAATAATCGAAAATCGTGAACAGAACGAACGACCTCGTAACGTAAACATGAATGGTGGAGAATGGATGGGACATTCTGGTGACGGACTCACAACATTAGTGAATGAAATCTATACAGAAGTGATACAATGGCAACATAATAAGTTTGAACTACCGATTTGTGAAGCCGCAAAAGACATGCTGGGGGAACTCAGATGTATGATCCTAAAGTATGTTCAGGATGCCCCTTTGGCGCACGTGGCAATCAAGATAGCTTCTTTCATTCCTCAGTTGTTCCTTCAAAGAAAAAGACCAAAGGGAAAACTGAATGAGAACATTAAAGCGCTGAAACAGAGAATGGAGTGGTGGAAAAATGGGGAGTTAGACAAAATTCTTAGCCAAGTACGAGCAATCCAGCAAAGACTGAAAACAAAACAACGAAGAAAGAGGAAGCCAGATGATATGGCACGATCAGTGGGAAATAGCATGAGGATTGGTAAAGTGGCACAGGCAGTCAGAATGGTCACTGGGGAAGCCTCAAGTGGGGTGCACGAAGTGAATCGACGCATCTTGGACCAGCTGAAGGAGAAACACCCAGAAGCAAAACCAGCGAGTGATGAGGCCAAACTAGACGGGGAATATGTTCCTCCAGACCCGGTGATATATGAGAATATAACTGGAGACCTCATATGGAGAAAGGCGCTGAAAACACAGGGAGGAGCAGGTCCATCAGGAGTAGATGCTAAGACTTGGAGGATCTTCCTAAGTCAAAACAAGTTTGGTTCAGCCGCGGGTGACCTTTGTGAAGCAATAGCAATGCTGGCAAAGAAACTTGCATCATCACCATGCGTGAACATAGAAGCTCTGACAGCATGTCGCCTGATACCTTTAAATAAGAATCCAGGAGTTAGACCAGTAGGCGTTGGGGAAGTTCTTAGAAGGATTATAGGAAAAGCAATCATGTCTGTATTTGGAAAAGATGTACAAAGAGCAGTGGGCAACTTACAAGTATGTGTAGGACAGCAAGCCGGAGGAGAAGCAGCAATACATGCAATGGGGAAGGTGTATCATGAGGAAGATTGTGAAGCGGTACTGCTAGTAGATGCAACAAATGCCTTTAACACCATTAATAGGGAGGCAGCTATTCACAACATCAAGATCAAATGCCCGAGCATCGCAAAGTACATAGAAAATACTTATAAGGAGCCAGCTAACCTGTATAGTTGGAAGCACAAAGAAGGAAGAAATGAAAATTCTCAAATCAAATGAAGGAACAACGCAAGGAGATCCAGTGGCAATGGCAATGTACGCACTGGCACTATCAATTCTGCAGCAGAAAATAAAACATGAGGTAACCCGAGTGAAACACGTGGCGTATGCAGATGACCTCACAGGTGCAGGAAAAATAGGGGATCTCAAAGAATGGTGGCGGAGAGTACAATCGGTAGGCGAAGTCATTGGGTACCATCCGAATGCTAGTAAATCTGTACTAATAGTGAAAGAAAACAAGTATGAAGAAGCGGTGCGGACTTTTGATGGGACAGGAGTGAAGATTACAAAGGAGGGTCAACGCCATTTGGGAGCAGTAATAGGCACAGAAGAATGCAAGAGAGACTATGTGCGAAAAAAGGTAGCAGAGTGGGTAAAGGAAGTGAAAACCCTGGCAGACATTGCGAAATCTGAACCACATGCTGCATATACTGACTTCACATATGGTGTTAAGCACAGATGGACCTTTCTTATGAGAACAGTGCCTGGCATTAGACAGATGCTCCAACCGCTTGAAGAAGCAATCAGAGGAACATTCATACCGGCCCTAACAGAGATGGAAGGCGTCACACAAGAGCTAAGAGATCTATTAGCTCTTCCGCCAAGGTTCGGAGGTATGGGGATCATAAACCCAGTGGAGGCGGCACTACATGAGAACCAAAATTCCCTTAAACTTACTACGTCTCTGACAGAAAAAATACGGGAGCAAAATGAAAATGATGAGGTGGACGAAGAGGAACAACGAAATGCAAGACAGGAAATTACAAAGAGCAGAGAAGAGAGACAGAAACATAGCCTAGAACAAATTAAGACCAGATGTAGGGAAGAACTGAAAATGAGAGTTGAGATGGCACAAGACACGGGGGCTTCAAATTGGCTCACATCATTACCAATAAAGGAGAAAGGCTTCAGCTTAAATAAACAAGAATTCAATGATGCCGTAGCCTTGAGGTATGGGTGGCCAGTTTCGAACCTGCCGCTGAAATGTGCATGTGGTGAAATAAACAACTCAGACCACTGTATGACTTGTAAGAAAGGAGGATTCATCTGTATCCGGCATGATGAAGTACGAGACATCACTGCACAAATGCTGGACGAGGTGTGCCATGATGTCAGAATCGAACCGGAACTTCTGCCTATGGACGGACAGCGCTTGGCTCACAATACTGCAAATACTTCAAATGAAGCAAGAGTGGACGTAAGTGCTCGAGGTTTTTGGACGAGGGGACAACGGGCTTTTTTCGACATCAGAATCTTCAACCCAAGAGCACAAACATATCGTGAGCGAGGACACAAGGCGGCATACTTGAGAAACGAAAGTGAGAAAAAACGCGCTTATGAAGAAAGAATTTTGAACAGGGATCAAGGAAGCTTTACTCCTCTGGTCTTCTCATCGTCGGGAGGTATGGGACCTTCTGCAAGTGTCTTCTATGCCAGATTAGCTGAACAAATATCGGAGAAAAAGCGCCAGCATAGAAGCCAAGTCATAACTTGGATGAGATGCCGGCTCTCTTTCTCTCTTCTCAGGTCTGCACTCCTATGTCTCAGGGGTACAAGGTCCTCCCCGCTACAGAGGACAAGAGTGAGAGTCTTGGACTTTGAAATGGTCGTGGGGGAGGGACGAATTGGGGAACAACTAGGTTGATTGTAGGGAGGTACTGGTACAATAAGATAAACTACAATGTAACTAGAATAAGATAGATTGTACACCACTTTGTAACTGTCACCTTAATAAAAAAAAAAAAAAAAAAAAAAAAATAGAAGGAAACATGCTTACATTACTGAAATGTTTGTGGACATGCAGTAATGCAAGTAATGGTCACTCTTCTGTAAATCTAAAATGGCTTACTTAAGAATGGGAAAGGGGTGGGACCTTTTTTTTTTTTTTTTTATGTACTCAGATTAACACAACCTCCTCCTGTCACTGACTGAACTGAACTGAATTTGGTTTTCAGGACCATATTTTTTAATCTGTCTATACGGGCCTTAATGTATACACCAAATAACAATACAATTTTTTCTCCAACATGGTGTAATATCGCTTACTATGGAGAAGGGTAAAAAATAGAGATGCCAGAGAACAACAACAACATCAACAGTAGAATACCAGGTGTGGCAAGGGGAGGAACCTGACCTAATAAACGTGTGACAGTACCAAACCGTTTCTAGCAATGTTTATGGGCAATATTTTCAATCCTTCCCTACAGATTTTAATGTAAACAACAGTAAGCAATACAACTGGTCCAAAATGGTCACAGTTGTCCAAATACTTTCTTCGAATACCTGTATTTTCTGGGATATCATCACTACTTCCCTTCCTTTGGTGCCTCATTCGTCATTAAGTGACAAGATAAAAAATCCTTTCCAACTCCAAATAATATAGGTAAAGGGTAGCTGCACACACACACACACACACACAGACACTCGGTGCTCCTCCTCAGGACCTCATTTGTGATTAAGTGTCAAGATTAAAATAAATAAAAAAATTCTCTTTCTTCTACTGTCTTGGAAATCAGTATTGCTCACCCTAGCTATCCCGTTATTAACAATCCTGATTAAAAAATACAGTTTCAATAGCCTTATAAGTAACTTACATGCCTATATTTTCCTCTTACTCTTGCTCACTTTTCAGTGTCTCTCATTTCATCCTCATATACTTTTGCATATGTTTTCGTACAAGCTCTGATTTACCAGAATTGCTATATCCTACAATCATGAAGATATATAGTATTTACCAACCCTATTTTCGTATACTATGCGTGTGACAGTGTTATTTCTTATATTTTGTATGGGCAATATTGTCTTTCCAAGTCCGTTTTTGGGTGATATTCAAAATATGTGTATTAATTTGGTTGTCAGTACCACTTGTTTAATCTTCCCCTACATCCCTAAATGTATACATCAATGAACAACTCAATGTTCTCCAACGTGGTGTAATATCACTTACTACAGAGAAGCGCCCAGAATGGCGTTGGTTGACCAGAAGGGAGCGGGGAATGATATATTTGGGTACGTGAAAATAACAATGTGTGTGACAGTATCGTTTCAAACAACACACAGATCCCTCACTGATAATTCAACATAGCCAGAAAACAAAATAGAAATCCGTCATCATATCTCAGTGATTAACGATACACCCCAAATACGAATTTTTATTTCCTTGCGCGCTCTCTCTCTCTCTCTCTCTCTCTCTCTCTCTCTCTCTCTCTCTCATTAATATGAATGAACTTTTTAAACTTTTTTAATGGTTACACTTCATCCTATTTTCCAGTACGGTTTTTTAGCTGTAGGTGGCAGAGAGTAGGGAGAGTGCCTTTTACATTGCTGTCCTATGTTTCTACTACTAATGGGGATGGCAAGGTCAGGGTGGTTTGAGTATCTGCGTAACTCTCTCTCATCTGTGGTTATCAGGATGAACTTAAGTTATAAACCTAGGGTTGGATATATAATTATAATGTTGCAAAATGTTGCTAAGAATTTAAACAAATTTAACTTAACCCTCTCAGACTAGAATAGTTAACTTACTGACGAGGAGGCGGACCGCCCGGTAGTTTCCCCACAACAGTAAAAATCACAGTGAGGGATCGCTAGGAGTGGAGAAATTTGGGGTTGCCATCAATCGATGGATTCTGATCTAACTTACCTAACTTACTGAGCTCAAAATGACGCACAAGCGTCATATAACTTATTATAGAGATATTAAGATAGGTTCATATGACCCGATCGCGTCACATGAGTATTTGGGCGGAACCGCCATATGACACGATCGCGTCATATGAGTCGGAGGGGGGTTAACTTAGCAAAATACATTAAAATATTGTTATAAACGTGCCAAGTCATTTACTGGGCAAAATTTCGGTCCGGTATAACAAGTAGTTTAGAGACAAACCATGAACTGCAAAAATACGATATAATAATATAGATATAAATGCAAACTAGGCCTATACAAATAGTTAATTATGAGAACCGCAATGCTTTTGCAATAATTTCGTCTACTGTTTTTTCAAAGAAGTAACACTAAAATATATCAAACCATGCATGTCAGATGGCGAATTACTATACTAGTCAACCCTTACTTTTTGTCCATATCTATTTCTTTGACCTGACCTGAAGTTCAAGGTCATAGCTTATGGAGGAAATCGTGCGTTTTTTACCGCCATGCACTGGTCGTAGATCACTGTGAAAGAGAAGGCTATTTCTAATATATCTAAACAAATAATAATAATATCCACTAAAACATGTTTTATGATTCATGCCATGTCCTACCATTATTGAATATATATTACACACCAATTGTGAAACTATATTCAGCAGTATCCAAAGTTAAATCAGAATCTAAATAATTGAAGTCTGACATTTATATACTCTGCCTCCCCTGAGCTATACGGGAGAAAGGTTGGTTCTCCTGAGTCTTGACAACTTGGAACTTATTAGGCTTTTCTTACTCATTGGAGTTTTTCTAATTTTTCAAGCAAAAGGTGGTAGGTTGAACCATGCAGCGAAGTCAGCTGCTGTAACATGTCCTGAGATGACCTGCATTTGGGGTACCACTTGCTGGGACGTGTTCAATGGTGGGCTTGGACAATATAGACAGTTTGGGATGTGTTGTCCTCTTATCTACAGATGACGGGTTGAAACAGGTTTTGAGCTGGTGTCCCAAGTCATGACCCGAGATGATAATAATGTTTAGGGGTATAGCTCATTAGAACGTCTTCAGCGGTGGACTCGGGTAGGAGCTATTATCCACGCATTATGAATATAGTTTGGAGATTAAGGGTTGAGTCTTTGTGTGGATTTATGTTTTTGCAATTATGTATTTTGTTAACGTATTTTTGCACCTAATGTTTTTAATTTATAGGTTTATATAGTTTTGGTATTGTTTTGTGTGCTTTTCATTAATGCACTTCTACACTTTTGCATGCATGTAGTTTTATACAATGTGCTTATGCATCTTTGTGTTTATTAGTTTTGCATTTATAAGATTATGCTGTTTGGAAAGTGTTGTCCTCATCTGTATGTGGTAACTCAGGTTCGAATCCCAGGAGGATCACATGCTTTCATTAATTTCATTGCGAGACGTTAAGTGTTGGGAGTGAAATAAATATATTAGATTACAGATGACGGGTAGTAGGTGTACTCAAGTAGAAGCTATTATCCACGTATTATGAATATAGTTTGGAGATTAAGGTTTGTGTCTTTTTGTGGATATGAGTTCGTGCACTTGTATTTTTGTGGATATGAGTTCGTGCACTTAGCCTATGCATGTTTCCATGCATTTTTGCATTTATGTGTTTTTGTTTATAAGTTTATGAAGTATAGGTATGGTTGTATTCTGTTTTGCATTAATGCACTAATGCGTTTTTGCACTTATGTATGTTTTGCACTATGTGTCTTAATTTTTGCATCGTTTTCGTGTTGTGTTTATAAGTTAATGCAGTATATGTATTGCTGGTTTGTGTGTTTTGCATTTTGAACATGTGTTTTTATGCTTATTAATTTTGTATTTATGTATTATTTAGTGCGACATCCCCATTCAGATCATAACAAACACAAAATGCCTATGTCAAATATCATAAACGGGTACCAAATATTGCAGTTCAGTATACAGTAGATTCCACTTGGGTACACCAGGGAAACACAATCTCTGTTGAATTCATATTTATCTATGAAGAAGGTTGTATCTCTATTAATATACTTTTCATTCACCATGTAACCACTACCCACTCCATCTAAAGATTCATTTTCGAAATAAGAGGTAAATTATTCCATCAAATCACTAGCAATAGCTGTATGATATGGATCACTATGAAGTATATGTATGTATGGAGACTATAAAGAAAAAGTGGCTAAAATTACACAGTTTAACTCCCCCAGACATATGACGCAATCGCGTCATATGGACTAGTGAACCAAGAACTCATATGACGCGATTGCGTCATATGGACTTATCTCTATACCTCTCCAATAAGTTTATGACGCGATTTTGCGTCATATGAGCTCAGTAAGTCCGATAAGTTACCATACGATAAAACCGTTGGTGGCAACCTCATTCACCTCCGATAATTCTAACGGCCGCAGTGTTGTTGTGAGTGTAGTGCGGGGCAGTGGCAATGATCCCGGGGCTCCCGCCTCCTCGGACTTATTGGAACATAATATGTCGGAGGGAGTTAAGAGCAATATTGTCAACACATTTACAACTGCAACATGTATTTTTTCAGGACCTATACCTCAAGAATGGCTGAAATCTCACTCAACACACACAGCTCTGAGACTCGATCCAAGAAGTTTGTTTCGTATGGCAGTCTAAGATTCGAGAAGGAGCAGTTGGAAACGTTCATTGACTGGCCAGTATCATGGTTAAAACCGGCAGACCTTGCTCGTGACAGGTTCTATTTTTTGCGAACAATGGACAATTGTGACTGCGTGTTCTGTCGTGGGATCATGGGGGACTGGGAGAAGGGGGGACAGCACGGGGGGAGCACCAGCACCACTTCCCTCGTTATCCATTTGTGAGGGGGCACCCGGTGGGTAACATTCCACTCAAGTACAGTCACATCATCTCTCGAATATCCCTGAGGTCTGAGGTGGGTAGCACGAAGATGAACATCTCCGGGGGCAGACGTCACATGCCCAGATCATGCTCAGAGAAAAATGGTCAATTCAAAAAGACACATATGAATTATTGAGGGGATGGTTGGTCACAGTGGCCCCAAAAGACGCGACTACCTCACATATACTCACCTGGTGAGTTATCTGTTCAACAGGTGGCGTTGTGTGTGTGTAAGTGTGAGAGTCCGAGTGTAGGGGGTGAGACAGTGAAGCACGGGAACGAGGTGGCTTCAGAGATGGGGTCGTTTCGGGCCATGAGTGAGCACCGTGCCTCATGTGAAGGCAAGATGGCAGGTGCTCGTTGTACTCTACGTGCTTCACATGTCTCACTCCCTAGACTGGAACAAGACCTCACGGGCTTCACTGTTCATTGTAAAGCGGTGAATGTTAAGGCTCTCAGCCTATGCCCGAGAGGAAGTAAGTTGGAATATAGAAAAAACAAAAAAAAAAAAAAAAAAAAATATGAGAGTCGTTTAGACAGCTATGCCTGGTGGCCGGAACTCATCAAACAGAAACCTAAGGAGCTGTCTGAGGCCAGCTTTTCTACTGTGGTTTGAGCGATCATGTGCGCTGCTTCCACTGCGGCAACGGTCTGCGTAACTGAGAAACTGATGACATCACTTGGAGGGAACATGCTCGCTGGTACCCTGAATGTAACTTTGTGCTCCTCACTAAGGGACAGACATTTATAAATCAGGTGCATCATGAGGGTCCTCCCTACATCCGGTGCCAGCCATCTACCTCCACCCCCACCTCCACACTTGCTTCTGTAAGCTTGACGGTCACCAACCCGGAGCTAAATTCTCTGATGGAGCTGGACATCATCCAGGGTGTTCTAGCGATGGGCTTCCCAGAGCAGAAGGTTCACAGCACACTCAAACGCAAACTAGAACAGACTGGGATGCCCTTCTTCAACCTGGAGTTGTGCATCAAGTCCATACTGCAGTTCATGGAGGAGGAGACCTGCCAGACTCTCCACCAAAGGTCCAGAAAGGAGATTGAAGAGGAAGCCATTGGGGGACAAACTACCCAAGCCCTGCAGCCTGGAGAAGGATATGTTACAGAGACCATAGGTGTTATGAACAGGGTCAACGATGTGATTGGAATGGCCGAGAGTGCACTGAAGCAACCCCTGTCCAGCACATTGAAATAAATAAGGAGCCAGCATCCATTTTGATTGCTTAATGACAAGTCTTCTAATGACATTAAGGTTGTCGGTGCTATGCCTGTACAAAAATTCACTCAACTTGCAGAGGAGGTTGAAAAGATTCGTGAGAGTCTCATGTGTAAGATTTGTATGCATGTTGAGTTGAGCGTTGTGTTCCTCCCTTGTACCCACATGGTGACCTGTACCTCCTGTGCTCTGGCCGTCGCTCAGTGCCCCATATGTCGTGAGGATATCAAGTTTCTCCTTTCTCAGAAATCTCCATCTTAGGAGATTTCAAAGTTCACCACCGCCATTGGCTCTCCTCTCACACTACTGACCCACCTGGTGAACAAGCCTACGTCTTTTCTATCATAAATTACCTAGAGCAGTTAGTTCAGCAACCCACCCGTATCCCATCGGAGATCTGCCCAACATTCTTGACTTGTTTCTAACTTCTAACCCTTCTTCTTATACTGTCGATCTTTTCTCTCCTTTGGGCTCCTCCGACCATAAACTTATCTCTGTCAACTGTCCTATCTGTCCAGTACGGCCACCTGATCCTCCTAGCCGACGGCGCTTGTGGCACTTTGGCGCTGCCGACTGGGAGGCTCTCCGGCAGTACTTCTTTGATTTCCCATGGAATTATTTCTGCTTCCGTGGCCGGGGACCCTCAGAGAGTGCTGAACGCATTACCGAGGTAATCCTATCGGGCATGGAAGCATACATTCCATTCTCTTTCTCTCAGACTAATGCTAAAAAATCTTTGTTAATCACGCCTGTTCTACTGCTGTCCGCAATAAGGAGGAAGCATTCAAACAGTACCGATGCCGTAAAACTCAAGACTCTCATTCTTCCTATGTTTCTGCCCAGAATCAAGCCAAATCTGTTCTTCGACTTGCCAAACACTCTTTCATCAATAATAAATGCACTAAACTATCCAACTCTAGCTCTTCCCAAGCTTTCTGGCATCTAGCCATAAACCTCTCCAACAATTTCTCTTCCTCGTCTTTCCCTCCCCTTTCCCACTCTGATGGCACAACCATCACTTCTTCCTCTGACAAAGCTAAACACTTCGCTCAAACTTTTGCTAGAAACTCCACCTTGGATGATTCCGGTGCTATTCCTCCCTCTCCACCCTCCTCTCTCTTACTTATGCCTAATATCCTAATCTCTTCTAAAGATGTACTTTCTACCCTCTCTGGGCTAAATACTAATAAGGCGTACGGTCCGGACGGTGTTCCTCCTGTTGTTCTCAAAAACTGTGCCTCCGTGCTGACTCCCTGCCTAGGCAAACTCTTTCGTCTCTGTCTATCCACTAACGTCTTCCCTTCATGCTGGAAGTTTGCTCACATTCAACCTGTCTCAAAGAAGGGTGACCGCTCTCAACCCCCTAACTATCGTCCAATTGCTCTCATCTCTTGTCTTTCTAAAGCTTGTGAAACTATTCTTGCTTCCAAATTTCTTAAGCATTTCTCTTCTCATAATCTGCTCTCAGATCGTCAGTATGGCTTCCTTAAGGGTCGCTCTACTGGTGATCTTCTTTCATATCTTACTAACTCTTGGTCATCCTCCTTTCGGGATTTCGGTGAGACTTTTTCTATTGCACTAGACATATCGAAAGCCTTCGATAGAGTCTAGCACAGTGGTACTTAACCTGGGGGGCGCGCCCCCCTAGGGGGGCGTTTGACAATGCTAGGGGGGGGCGTGGGGTAATCAAAGTTCAAAATAGGGCTAGGCCATTCAAATGCATACAGGGTAATCGCAAAGATATATATAAATAAGAAACTTTGATAGGAAAAATTCACAAACGTCATTCCGAGCAACCACATGTAGTGTTGACATAAAACCATTAATCAGTTTTAATCCTTGCATGCAGATTGGTTATTTGTTCGCCCTTTTTACAGTATCTTGCGTCTTAAGCATCCATATGGAGTGGATGAAAAAAAAAAAAAATCTAGGCACCAGAGGCGGGGGGAGGGGGGGGGCGTCATGAATACAGTCCTGACCAAAGGGGGGCGCGGTGCTAAAAAGGTTAAGAATCACTGGTCTAGCACAAATCTTTAATTTCTAAACTACCTTCCTTCGGTTCCTATCCCTCCATCTGTGCCTTTGTCTCTAATTTCCTCTCAGGCCGTTCCATAGCCGCGGTAGTCGACGGTCATCGTTCACTTCCTCACCTTATAAACTCCGGTGTTCCTCTGGGCTCTGTCCTATCTCCTATTCTCTTTCTAATTTTTATAAATTATCTCAACTGTACCTCAATTCCCATCCATTCATACGCTGACGACTCAACCTTACACTACTCCATTACTGTTCAGAACGCCCCAGCCAGCAATCCCTCAACGATAAACGTAATGAAGCCATATAGAACTCTTAAATTCTGATCTAACTACTATCTCCAATTGGGGCAGAGCAAACCTTGTTGCCTTTAATGCTTCCAAAACCCAATTTCTCCATCTATCTACCCGTAAGGAGCTCCCAGCGGACTATCCCTTATTCTTCAACAATACAAAAATCAATCCTTCATCTTCTCTCAATATTCTTGGTGTCTCTTTTTCTTCTGCTCACAGTTGGAAGGACCATATTACTAGTCTTGCTAAGGCAGCCTCCCAGAAGCTGGGTGTGGTCAACCGCCTTAGGGCGTTCTTTTCCCCTGCACAGCTTCTTGCTCTGTACAGGGGCATAGTGCATCCTTGTAATGGGTATTGTTCACATGTGTGGGGAGGTTCCTCTCACACCGCTCTCCTAGACAAAGTTGAAAGGAAGGCCTTTCGTATCATTAACTCCTGTCCACTCACCAACTCTCTGCAATCTCTCTCTCTCCACCGCAATGTTGCATCTCTCTCGCTATTCTATCGCTACTATAATAATCAGTGTTCCTCAGAGCTTTCCCAGTGTATACAACCTCCTTTACGTAGGGCACGTGGTACCCGTCTTGCAACTCAATCCCATCCCTACTCTGTGCAACTCTCCAACCCGAGAGTGAAAAGTTACTCTCAAACTTTCTTCTACTCAACAGCTGAACTCTGGATCTCTCTCCCAGAATCAGTCTTTCCCTCTTCCTGTGACTTAAATTGCTTCAAACTCCATGTGTCCAGGCATTTTGGCTCGAACGTCCCTTGATTTTGGCCCTGTCACTCTTTCAACTATGGGGGAGGCACTCGCTATAGGTAGTTCTGCGTTTTGCCTCCCTCACTCACATAGAAAAAAATAAAATAAAATAAAAGCATCAATACCATGATCTTTGGCTTGTAGGACAATAACTCAACAGTACAAAATCTGTTCACTTAAATCGCTTGGTATAATGAAAAATGGAAAAATTCCTACCTGATATGTTTCTTCTAACCAATTGTATACTGCAAACTAGTATACTGTATGTGTTGTATATCCCAGGTTTAATGGACATTTGTACATATATGCCCCTTTCCCACTGATGCAATTTCATACGATTTTCGTCGCCGAGGACGTAGTTTTGTCAATTCGCAATGAATTTGTGCGACGTCAACGATTTTGACCGTTAAAAACCGTTGACACTTGGCGCCGATGTCGCCGATGACTACGGCGTAATTGGCGACATTATGCGACATCATCGGCAAATTGAGCGATGGTACGCTGATGACCTCGGCAAGAACTGTCACATTTGAATAAAATATTGCAAAATAATGCGAAGGACGAACGAATCCTCGGCGTATGTTCTGCGACATCTTCGGCGAATTAAGCGATACCGAACCCATACCCATATCGTCGAAAATGTACAAATTTATCTTGAAGGGGGGGTCTAGAGTTTTTTGTTTTAAGTTTGATGGAGGTCTAGTGAGGAAACTAAGAAATAAAGGAATGAATTACTAAACAAACGGTCCGTTTCCCCTTAACCCTCGTCTAGCGGGGGGGTTTTGGGATTATTTGGGCATATTCAGGCCCTCCTGAATTATAAATCAAGTATCTGCATGAAAAGAAATTTATTCAGCAAAAAACTAGGGGCTAAAAGCTTCAAAATGAGACCAGAACGAGCTACGTAGCACTCGTGGTTCTCATACAGTGGTACCAGTAACATGGGAGTTTAGCGTATAGCGGTATATTTTTCCCAGCTACGCTCACTACTGGCTACACTGCTGGCCTCTCGAGAACACAGGGAGAGTGAGTCAGTGGGCGGCGGTAGGCCCTGGGAGTCGGACGTGTGGCCCGCTGAACTCGATTTTAACCCTTTAAAAGCCATAATAATGCTCCTAACTTGCTGCAAATTGGTGCCCGGCTATAGCAGGGCGCCGCTCTTTAAGGGTTAAGGGGGGATGGGCGTAATATTTGCTCATTTATATATTTGTTTACAATTTATTTAGTTTCATCCCTAGACCTCCATCAAGCATATAAAGCACCCCCCAACACCCTCCTTCAAGATCAATTTGTAAATTTTTTGATAGAAAAATATCCTGGCCGAAGGCCGGTTCCTCAAAAATTACAGGCTTGCTATCGCTAGCCAGGAAAAACTCGACGCCTAAATGACACAAAAAGTCTTAATATTGACAACGAAATGGGGTGAAATATCTTAAAATCGCCAAACTAATGAGCCGAACGTCATAAAATATGAAAACTAATTGGGTTAACCATGAGGAAGAAAGGGGACCAGAAAAACGACCCATCTCCCCTTAATTCGGAGATTGGCAATGTCCTTGCCGTATGTTTACGTTACGGCTTAATTGAGCCCACCTCGCTTTTTTTTTTCTCTTTCTCTCCCTCTCTCCTTTCAGTTTTTTGTTTTCTCTTTCTCTCCCTCTCTCTTTGCCTTTTATCCATTCGGCCCCATTCAGCCTACTGTTTTAAGACTTCTACCCCCATTCAGGTTTCAATATTTTCCTGGTGAGCGGTAGCGAGCCAACATATATATATTTTTGTTTTGAGAGCGAGCGACTGTTTAATTTCATGCAGTTAACCTGGGAACGGCAAGAACACTCTTAACTCCTTGCGGCAAATATGAAGTGATCGCGTCATATGAATAAGTCCACCAAAAACTCATATGACGCGATCGCGTCATATGGACTTATCTCTATACCTCTCCAATAAGTTTATGACGCGATTTTGCATCATATGAGCTCAGTAAGTCCGATAAGTTACCATACGATAAAACCGTTGGTGGCAACCTCAGCTTCCTGCGATAATTCTAACGGCAGCAGTGTTGTTGTGAGTGTAATGCGAGGCAGTGTCAATGATCCTGGGGCTCCCGCCTCCTCGGACTTACTGGAACATAATATGTCTGAGGGAGTTAAGAGGTTTTGGTGGGCAAGGGCGAGGAACCTCTTAAGA
This sequence comes from Paralithodes platypus, assembly GCA_032716605.1. Lineage (NCBI taxonomy): Eukaryota > Metazoa > Arthropoda > Malacostraca > Decapoda > Lithodidae > Paralithodes > Paralithodes platypus. The sequence goes on along the minus strand of CM064568.1, from coordinate 33,259,679 downwards.
GGTAAGGCCTAAATAAAATAAAATTAAAAGGCCCCAGTAGCACTTAAAACAAGTGAAATGGTGATTAAGTGAGATAATTCCCCTCCATACCTTCTATCACTCCTCCACATCTGTCAAAATCCCCTCCTTCCCCCCCACCCTTCAATTATCACCTATTTTCCCTGTTATTCCCTTATTCATTGGTATATTTTCGTGTCAACAGCTCCAAGCCGGTTTTCTGGTGTGGTCATGTGACTAGCGAGTGTGTCGCGTAAGGTAGAGTGTGGGTGAGTGAGTCAGTCAGGCTTCAGGCCTGGCGAGGGGAGGGTCTGCCTCACTCTGCTCCACAATTCATGAATGGACCGGCCGACTATAATTCGCGATTTTGACCATCCAAACACTATTCCCACTTGTTTTATTGTTGTTACATGATACTATCTTCATATTAAACATAAAATAGGCTAATTTTTTTTTCTTTTTTTTCTATATTCCAACCACTCCCTCTCGGGCATAGGCTGAGAGCCTGTACAGTCCACCGCTCAACACGGTGAAGCCCGTGAGGTCTTGTTCCAGTCTGGGGAGTGAGACATGTGAAGCATCCATCATGGCTCGAAGCAGCTCCATCTCTGAAGCAGCCGGTTGCTTCGCTCAAGTGCTTCACCGTCTCATCCTCCAGACTCAGACCCTCATTCTCAGAACACCACCTATTGAGAAGTGAACTCACTAGGCATTGTCCCCCTGTAACATATTTTGAATATGGGAATATTCATACAGTGTTATTTAATCAGGGAACAATGAGGGTATTTTTTTGGCATTTCGGTGGGCTTTGTGGTAATGCACTGATACTAGGTATAGCACAAATTCAATCCCAATTATATCTTCCCATTGACATATCGGGATTTGAACCCGGGTCCATTGGATTACCAATCCAGTGGCATGACCACTCCACCACACCTCCCCTTATATGAATAGCATATGAATAAGTAATAACGATATTTATCGTAAAATGACTGTTTTAGGTGGGAATGGGGCCTAGTATTGTCGCCTGGCGGTAGGGTGTCCATTACACTCAGCTCGCCCCTAAAGGGGTTAGCTAGTTTCATTGTTTTTTTAGCACATTTTCAATTATAATGCACTACTTTTGGACAGGAAGGCTGATTTATAATTTTTTTTTTTTTGTAATCCGCATTATATAGCAGTGAGATAATATTGTTTACATTTGCTATTGCCAATTGCAGTGTGTTTACAATATATACTTCCCAATTATGTTTGCATAATATCTCGCCATCAAGCATCGTCTCTAGCTTGGGCTATGGTAAATCTAGGCAAATATAATACAAATCCAATTTTACTCTAGACCTCTTTGTTTATGCCGATACAAAACCATGCTTGCTGGCGTTACTGATTGCAGGCTTTCCGTTAGGTTATCAGTAGTATGTCTACAAGCTCACTACATAGACTTTGTAGAATGAATGTTCCACACGAAAGTGCAATGGTGGCACTCCAGACAGCTGTCTCACTTGTCAGTTTTTTTTATTCAATATCAGTGCGTAAATTCTGATCCCACGTCTTTCTCGGTCTACCCGTTAGTGCAGCTACCTCCACGTTCAAGGACTTGCATCTCCTCATCCAGCTTAGTTCATCCATTTTCTGCACGTTCCCAAACCATCAAGTCTTCTTTCAGACTCAACAATTCGTTCAAGAACTTAAGATCTGATGCCGACTCTGACGGGGAGCAGCCGCGGAAGAAGTCGACAAAATTGTACGACAACAGAAAATACCTAGAATCTTGGGTGAAGAATTTCAGTGGCTTACCAGTATAAAGTCTGCAGGTAATGTACTGGCATTCTGTAAATTATTCCGTAAGAATCTGCAAAACCATCGGGGAGTTTTGACAAACATGAACAAGGAACCCAGCACAAAAAAATTGCCAATTCCATGTCAATTTCCAGAACAATAAATTTTCCCAAAAAATCAAGAGTAACTGACGAAATAAAACTAGCAGAACTTGAGTTAGCCCTTGCCACCTGCTGCCATTTTTCTATTCTCACTATTGAGCCCATGGTCGAGATCATTAAGAAATATGGCAAAGGGCCTGTTCTTGAGAATCTCCATCTCCATCGGACAAAGTGTACCAGCCTAATAACCTTAATACTGTCCCCATCCCTTAAAACTGAGTTAAAAAAGGCCATTCAAGGACAAAATTTATCACTGATGATTGATGAGTGAACAGAAGTATCAGTGGACAAGCTTCTTGCCACTTGTGTTAGGTATTTTAATGAAAAGTGTGGGAAATATCTGACTTAATTCCCAGTAGTACAAGCCACAGGTGAAGTCCTTTTCAAAGCCGTCAAGGACAGTCTGTCAGAGTATGAGACTTCTCTTTCAGGCTGCATTGGTATTGCCTGTGATGGAGCTGCAGTAATGGTTGGGGAACACAATAGTGTCACGTCTGTGGTCCAGAATAAAGGAAAAGTCCCCCAACTGTATTTTAAATAAATATGTATGTCACTCCTTGGCCCGCTGTGTTAACAAATCCTTTCAAACATTGCCTGCTAATCTTGGATTTTTGCTCAGAGATTCCAGGGTGGTTTTCAAACAGCTCTCTTCATAGACATACATACAAGATGCTGTTTGAAAATATGCAAGAACCAAAGGAGGAGAGGGGGGATAGTACCAGCACTATTTCCCCTCATATGCCGTTTATGAAACTGTCTGGTACCAGGTGGTTAGGTACGAGGGTGTGTAATTAAGAGATTACTCGAGAACTGAAAGGAATTCAAATGTAATTTCAACATTGCAATGCAAGGGGGGACTCGGGAAGTAAGATACAGAGCAAGGCTAATTCATGACATGTTTTCATTTTCTTTCTCCTCTTGTGTCGGAATTTGAAAAGGTTAATGCTTTCTTTCAGTCGACAAATGCAGATCCTGAAGTTATGACGAAGGAGCTTGATCATCTTCATCAAGGACTAAAAACGATTCTTTACTAGACATGGGATAAACTGTCTCGATGAGTGATATGAGAGCTCAATTCAGGAACTTTCTCGTTATTGTACGGAAAATTTACTATAAGTCCACAGTTTTCCCATGCTGTCACTTGTCTAAAACAACTCTTGTCAAGATTTTGTTTTTGACCTTGTCAGGGAAGTGGAGAAACATTTTCCAGGGACTCAGTGGGCTGCACCCATCAAAGGTGTTATCTCAGACCGCTAGGGTTCCATTTTCACATTTGCCTCTAAATCATCTTTTAACAAATTAATGATCTTAACACATATGAGGAACAATACAGGAAGGTTATTGTTCATGTGTGGAATGAAGAAGGGGTGTTTGAGTTACCACACACAAGAGAAAAAGTAAGTAGCCTTTAACTCTTCGAACCAACTTACCAACCTTCATTATCTGTAAGCATTACTAAGCAATCACTAGGTAAGCCTAGGCTAGCCTTGGGCCTGGACTTTATCTTTTGCTTGGTGAGGAATGGCTCTCTTTTAAATGAAAAGCAAATATCTTTGGTGTTTAGGCATAGCCTATATATTTTTTTGCCAGGTCGAAGCCCCTTAATCTTTGTATGCTATGCTAGGCCTATCTCCTATAGGTTTCTTGCATTCGTGGGACTGGCTACCCCTCCAGCCGGTGGTACCCCTGGCCGTGCTGCCCAGGGAGCTGAGGCTGTCCCCACCATCGATGTGCTCAGGACGGCCGACAAGCTTTGTAGCTCCGAGGAACTGATCACTTCTGTGCACCAAGATGCAATGAAGATGGGTGCAGGGGCAACCGGGGAGGTGTATGCCGTGGAGTATCAGCGCCAAGCAGCATGCATGAAGGTAGGTCATGGTGAGGACGAGGTGCAGAATTTTCTGGAGGAGGCTCATATGCTCCTCCTCAACCAGGGAGCGCCAACTCTGTACGCCGTGACCTTGGGACATCCGATAATCGTGATGTCTTATGTGCCCGGTGTCAGCGTTAAGACAGTGTGCGAGAGCATCGTACCTTCGTGGGGGCAGTTCCTAGCTATGTTCTGCAGCATAGCTAGAAGCACGACTCAAATTCATAAGCGTGGTGTTGTGCACTACACCGCTCATAATATTGACTTCGGGCTCGCCATGAAGGAACACTCCCTCTGCGGCTGGGTCAAACTGCTATGGATAGTTATTATCAATACCCCTGGGTGCCCCCTGAAGTTTTCTATGGCCGGACGTGCGCTGGCCGTAGTGACGTTTTCTCTCTTGGGGTATTGATGGATACTACCCTACGTGCAAGTAGTCTGTCCGTCCCGCTCGCAGGTTTGCAGGAGTTGATGGATATGATGCGTCTGAGGAGAATGCAGGACCGGCCCACCATGAGCACCGTCACCAGCAAGCTCCAGGCCATCAGGGAGAGCTATTATGCTTCCTTTGATCTGTAGCAGGCTGGTAGGTCTTGTGCTGGGTCGGTTTGTTTCATATCCATCCATTCTCGCTATGTTATTTTTCATTTGTTCTAATTAGTTATTAGGGTTTATATTATTTTCTTAGTTATGGTAAGTTTTTTTATTGTTAGGGTTATTAAGTATATTAGTTTGTGTATTTGTTAGTAGGTATGTTACGTTCTGTAGTTTTGTCTTGTTTGTTAGTTGATAAAGGTAATTTTTATGGTTTAGTATATTGGTTAGTATGTATGATGACTAGTCTTATTTGATTTTTAGTTATTAGGTAGGATAAAGTTTGGTTGTTAGTTATATAGTAAATTAGTGTATATTTGCCAGTATGCATCTTAGTAGGATCTTATTTACTATGATAAGTTTTTTAGGATAATCTTGTTTTGTGTTAGTTTCGTAAATGATTGATAGGTTAGTTTTAGATTCATAGGGTTATTTAGTATATTTGTTAGTATATGTTATATAGTAGTAGGTTAACTACTATGCTAATTTGTAGGTTTAGAATGTTCGTACGTTTTAAAGTTTGTAAGCAATCTTGTGTCTGTTAGTAATGGAAGGATTTTTACGGTTATTTACTAAATTATTCAGTATGGTTGTTAGTTAGTATGCATGTTCATTACTAGTAGGCCCATGCTAATTACTCTTGTTAGTTATATAGGGTTAGTATATTCTTTTATTTTCCAGTTTGTATAAGTTTGAGTAGGCTTTTGGTAGGTTAGTTAAATGGGTCAAATTTCCTGTCCATATTAGTGGGGTTTGAACCTGCAGGATACTTCTTAGAAAGGCTTGTATTCTCAAACAGTTCTTTCCCTTCGCAGCGCTAAGGAAGGACGAACATCATTCTCTCTCAAGCTGTGTCTCTGTGCAGTCCAACTAATATATTATCCACAGTAAATCTGGAAACTATCACCACGGAAAATTGTAGTAAACTGATCCAGAAGCCGATATGAAGGCCAACGAGTACAGCAGAGACCACATTCGTCCCGCGCAAAAGACTCATCTGATGGGAGTGCCGGGGTAGAGCAAAGGCCGAGCTGATGTTGAATATCTGCGATATCCATGCTACGTCAGAGGATTGGGAAAATGAGTTGGAGAAGTCCTACGACCCCAACGCTGTGGTTGATTACATGGAATATCCAAGACCATGTCCGTCTGGCCCGATTCCTTCGGCCCAAAAAATTGGCGTCGAGTAGAAAATGAGCGTGTGCAGCGACTTCAGAAAAAATTGCCAATTTATGAACTGATTGCCAAGCTCATCTTACTCGACACTCCGGACATGACTTGTATGCGAACTTGCAAGAGAGTTCGTTCTATCAATTTGTTCGATCGCCGACCCGTGGTAATAACGTTCTTGACCTTGTACTTGCAACAAAAGAATTAATAGAGAATTTTAATGTTGGTGATGAATTCAGTAACAGCGACCATCGTACGATAACTTTTAGTTTAAAGTTTACTAGTAACAAACCAAATAGCAGCATCGAGAAAGTCCCTAATTTCAAGAAAGCAACTTTGTAAACTTAGAGCTATGTTTAACCCTTCTTTAGCGGCCTATGCGGTTTATTTATATGTACCGCCCAGCGGGGTGTTTTTAGCCAAAATAGGGCTGTTTACGTGATCATTTTCATGCCTAAATAAGACCCAGAATGTAAAACAAGTATCTATCCCTGAAAGGGCATAAACAGAGCTTTCGAATGACACCATAACGATCCTTGTATGATGGATAGTTTTCTTGCAATAACCGTGCAACGCGAGTGCAAAAAGCATGTAATTCGGTACTTTCCCCATATAATTCAGTATGTAGCGAGTGAGAGAGGGAGGAGGGAGCTGAGATTCGTGTCAGTAGGTTCGCCGCGGTGGTCTGGAGCAGTCATACGCTCGCTAGTCTCCTGCCACCACTTGTCTCTCTCTCTCAGCAACATTACGTGCTGAAATTGCCACTCGACCTATGTCGAGCGCCGCCACATAGTCCAGCTTTATTAAAAACGACTTATGTGGTGAGCCGCTTTTTAAGGGTTAAAGAAACCGACTGGAGCTTTCTAATTAACAATGACATAAATACATCTTGGGAATAATCACAACCACTTACCTAAAAGCAGTGCAAGACAGCATACCATCGAAAATATGGCGTACAGGCCATAATGATAAGCCCAAATGGTGGAATAAAGAGATTTCAGACTGTTTACTTGCTAAACAAATTGCTAACGATAGATTAAAATCCTGACAAATTGACGAAGAACTGGTGAAATTTGTAGAACTAGGCAGTAAAGCCAAAAAGTTAATTAAGCAAAGTAAAAAGACCCTGGAGTTACATGTTGCGAATCAAAGTAAAACAAACCCGAAAGAATTCTATAGTTATATCAGAAAGAAAAAAGTAGCTACTTCAACTGTTGGACCGTTAGTCGATGAAAATGGAGAATGTACCAAAGACGAAGTATAAATGAGTAATGCCCTCAATACCTTCTTTGCATCAGTTTTTACAACAGAAGACCTAGGTGATATCCCTACAGCATTGCCGATTCAAATTGATAATTCTGATGTTCTAAGCAATATCACCATTACAGAGAGAGAAGTATTGAAATGTTTAGATAAACTCAAGGTAAATAAAACGCCTGGACCTGATACAATCCTCACCTAGAGTTTTAAAGGAAGCTAAGGATGAGCTCTCCAAACCACTGACATTGCTATTCAATAAATCCTTGCAGTCTGGAACTATGCCTGATCAGTGGAAGCTAGCCAACATAACACCAATATTTAAAAAAGGCAGCAAATCACTACCCAGTAACTATCGTCCAATTGCTTAACCTCAGTTGTATGTAAAATAATAGAAACACTCATAAGAGACAGATTCGTAAATCACTTGGAGGAAAATAACATTCTTAACCCTCGTGGCCCGGGCTGGTCCTCCAAAGGACGGAGGTCGTATCCGGGCGATCTGGCCGAAAAACTTCTAGGCCTAGGCTACCGTATTTTTGTTTATTTTAACTGCTAGAAATTTCCCACGCATCTATAAACGTAGTGTGGTTTTCAATCTGTAGACTGGCATTGAGTAGAGCTCTGTAAGTCAACTGGTTCAGTTGTGATGACAATTTCAGTTGAGTGAATTTTTCCGCGATGTTGACAATATTGGAGCTTTTCAGACACTAATTTCATCTTACGTCACAACAATAACATTGATCCGATGTCTCCTTATTGTTTTCGGAGGTGCGGTGACGCAACGATCGGCTTTGTTTACATGCGTCGGACGCATGGCGTTCAGACCAAGCTTAATAGGCTTTCAAGCTTACGGATTTTAATAGGACACCCGGGTACCGGCCCATCTACCGCGGTTGCCTTTTAAAAGGACAGCCGGGCTGGAAGGGTTAAAGATACTCAACACGGCTTTCGTAACAAACGTTCCTGCTTAACAAACCTCTTTGACTTCTTTCACGATATCCTCAGCCTCTATGATGAGAGTAAAGCTGTATATATTATATATACCTTGATTTTGAAAAGGCTTTCGACAAAGTTCCTCACAAACGTTTACTACTAAAACTAAAAGCGCATAGAATACAAGACTTGTGTTGAAATGGATAGAAAATTGGCTCAGCGACAGAAAGCAAAGAGTAGTCATAAACGGTAAGGTATCTAAATGGACCAATGTAAGTAGCGGGGTAGCCTACCCCAGGGATCGGTACTAGGACTAATTTACATCAACGACATAGACAAGGGTCTCACCTGTACAATCTCAAAGTTTGCCGACACTACAAAATTTACAAATAGCGCACTCTCAAAAGAACAAGTTTACGATATGCAACACAATCTAGATAAGTTGTCATGTTGGGCCCAAATTTGGCAAATGAGTTTCAATGCGGATAAATTTAAAGTACTACATATCGGATACCGAAATGAGAAAGCAAACTATTCGATGAATGGCACTTACCTTAAGAGTATAGATACAGAAACCGATCTGGGAGTAACAATATCGAGTAACCTAAAACCGAGTCAACAATGTTAAGAAGTAAACGGCGGCAAAGCTCTTAAGAGGGCGAGTTTTAAACACGCACCAAAACTGCGGGCTTTAACCCAGGCGGCTACAAATTGGTGCGTGAATAGTACTACATGGCACCTCTCGCCACCACACACACACCTCAGTCGCGCGCGTACAGTCAGATACCAATTTTTTACCATGGAGCCTACACGTCCCTCTCCCGCGCGCCCTTCTGACACGACCAGCCCTCCTTCGGGTGGTGTCAGTGCCCATGGATGGCGGAGAGTGGCTGCCCAGAAGGACTCCTACCTCTACGATTATAGTAGTGACTCCGATGAAGATGTTCGTGCCCCCCAAAAGGCATGTAAAGCACGTACAAGTGGTACGGTACGTGCCCAAAGATCACTGGCCTTTCCCGATGTCAGTGCGCCTTCTACTGCTACCAGTACCACCTCTACCACCCACGCCGCCTCTACAGGAGGGCCTTCTGCATCGGGAGGAGGCCGCCCTAGGGACGCAGGACCTGCGGGGGAGACTGGACAGAAAGGTAAAGGGAAGGGGAAGGGGAAGAAAACTCAGCCTGCCTCTACCCCCATCGTACCACCATGGGCCGCCCCTGCCCGTGCCCCTGCCCCCGCCGCCGCCTCTGCAACTGCCGCCGCAGGGACAAAAGGGAAGGGGGTGGGCAAGAAAACCATGCCTGCCTCTACCACCATCGTGCCACCACGGGCTGCCCCTGCCTGTGCCCCTGCCCCTGCAGCCGCCGCCGCCTCTGCAACTGCCCCTGCCACTGCCCCTGCAGGGACAAAAAGGAAGGTGAAGGGGAAGAAAACACAGCCTGCCTCTACCCCCATCGTGCCACCACGGGACGCCCCTGCCGCCGTCGCCCCTGCAGGCCTTTCCACCTCTGATGGCCCTTCCGCCTCTGCTGGCCGTTCCGCCCCTGTCCAGAAGACGCCTCTGAGGTTACGGCAGAGGAATCCCCTGACGCCCTCCAAATATGCCTCCCTGCTATTCGGTGCCGAAAGGGATAGTAGTGATGGAGATTTGGACGGCGTGGACAGTGATAGTGAGTCAGCGGCCGACGATGGGAACGAGGAAGGACGTTCGTCGTCTGAGGAGGGCGACGACGAAATCCTTTATCGGGACCACGATAGTGACCTATCCGAAGGTGGCGCTGACGATGATGATGACGACAACATGCCCATGCGTGATGCAAATGTTCATGCGTTTGCATGGTCAGATGGGGCCGATTTCAGACCTGACTTGCACCAGTTTGATGAAAATCAATCTGGTTGAACAGCAGATTGGCCCTGTAATGATAATGCAAGCGAGATGGATTTCTTCTTGGCATTCTTTGACTTGGAGATTATGGCGTTCATTATGGCCCGAACCAACGCCTACTTCAGGTGGGTGTGGGACAGAATGCACATGATATCTCCAAGGGCGAGAATACGAGCCTGGGTGGATACTACTGCCAACGAATTCATGACGTTCTTTGCCCAGTTGTTACTCATGCCTCTTTGCAAGAAGCATGTGCTGCAACATTACTGGAAACACGACCCACTCATCCCCACACCAATTTTCAACAAGTACATGACCCGTGACAGATTTTCATTGCTGCTGAGATTCATTCACTTCTCAGATAATGACAATCCTAACAGAGATGACAGAATCTAGAAAAATTTGTGAGGTTTTCACCATGTTGATGGCGAGGTACAAGAAATACTTCACCCCTTTCCACAACTTGGTGATCGATGAGTCGCTCGTGCTCTTCAAAGGTCGTCTTGTTTTCAAGCAGTATATCCCCTTGAAGAGGCACAGGTTTGGGATCAATTTGTTCGTCTTGACTGACTGTGAGACCGGCATAGTGCTTGACATGATCGTCTATACTGGAACTGATATAGACGTGCCAAGAGTCGCTGCCAATGACCCCTTGGGCTTGTCTGGGGCCATCGTGAAGAAAATTATGGGACCATACATGGGCAAGGGGCACACATTGTACACTGTGATGCCTCCCGGCGTTAGCAGAATGGTTGCGTGGGGCATTGCAGCTCGCTAGCGCTCGCCAGGATGGGGGGATGGGCTACAGTTGTCCTAGAATGATCTGCTTTATTTAATTAGTGTCGTGTTGCCACAGACAGTCTAGAAATGGTCTTTGTTTTGGTCTGTGACCGCGCCTTATATTTTATATTCGCTATAATATAAATGTTGCTTGTGTGGGAGGCGAGCGAGAGAGGGTGAGGGAGTACACCTGGCAGCGGGGTGAGCTATGATGCGGCTCGCTTGGGCGCTGAAGGCGTTGGCAGCCGGGTGGTCAACTAGTCCCTTCCCATCGTGGCCTCGTGTTCTTTACCAGCTCAGAGCTTGCCTGACACGCGTATCGCCTACATCCTTTGCAATTCTGTCCCCCATACTCGCCACTTTGCATACTATTTCTCTCTCTCGACTTCTCCTTTCTCATTCTCTAATCTTTATTAACCCTTAATTAGCGGCTCACCACATAAGTCGTATTTAATAAAGCTGGACTATGTGGCGGCGCTCGACATAACTCGAGTGGCAATTTCAGCACGTAATGTTGCTGAGAGAGAGAGACAAGTGGTAGCAGGAGAGTAGCGAGCGTATGACTGCTCCAGACCACCGCGGCGAACATACTGACACGAATCCAGCTCCTCCTCCCTCTCTCACTCGCTATACAAGGAATTGTATCGGGAAAGTGGCTAATTACATGCTTTTTGCACTCGCGTTGCACGGTTATTGCAAGAAAACTAGCCATCATAAAAGGATCGTTATGGTGTCATTCGAAAGCTCTGTTTATGCCCTTTCAGGGATAGGTACTTGTTTTACGTTCTGGGTCTTATTTAGGCATGAAAATGATCACGTAAACAGCCCTATTTTGGCTAAAAACACCCCGCTGGGCGGTACATATAAATAAACCGCATAGGCCGCTCATAAGGTGTTAAACTCAACATCCCTTCTGGTTTCAGCATAGACGTTCACCGTCGACCAGTCGTATTGTACGCGAAGCTCTCAGAGATTTCCATGTATTAGGTTAAGGAGGTATTATGCTTTATTGAGGTTTGGAGAGACAGACTTTTCCGTATGTGTCCTCTCTCGGGAAGGTTGTAGACCGGTATATGTCTCCCTGGCAAGGTGTTGAGTGATTCTGCTTGGTTATCTAAAGCTAGACTGGGGGTAAGGTTACTGTGTCGTTGTCTCCGATGTGTGCAGTGTTAGCTAAGCCCTGCACGACATCGACAGGTACTGTGGGAGCCTAAGTTGTCTTCGGGTGGGTTTACTTTGCAAGCACAGCGCTGTGATGTGAGAGGGCCATAGCCTATCCCTCACAACATAGTGCTGCCTCTTTGTGTTGACTTCTGAGGGATCGCCAGGATAGAACTAGGTACTAGAGACCTAGATTTATCAAGAGAGCATCCCCATCATATAACGTAATCATCATTATACCACCTTCGGACAACGTTAGGCTACGAGCCGCATGCTCGCCCATTGTTGCCCTGCCTTGATACCCCAGCTAGACTTTATTAACTGAGCAGACACTGGTTAGAGATAAGCCCCCATTATTATATGTATGCAGCATTATTATTCACTGCACTTTTGAGCCGAGGTTGTTGTTGAGTTGCACAACCCTAGTAGGCTGTTGCGTTGTGTCACGAAGTATTTCTTTAGTTGTCGAGCATTACTACCTTTGCGCAGTCTTTATTATTCACCTGCCTATTATTACTATATGTCCTAGTATTTATTGTGACCCGTATTCTGCATTATAATTGTTCAAGATTCTTTACGAACATCTTCCCAGCATCAGACTTATTTCAGAAGTTTCCAGTTGATGTTGCAGGACTAGCATTGCACTTTCTTTAATACAGGAGTGCCAGTTATTTGAGTATCTACCGTAACGTTAATTAATCACGTTAACTATCTTTTCTTTGTGTGACATAATCGAGTAATCTTTTACTGTTTGAGAATAGGCTGTTTCATTGAGCGTCAGCCTAGTGTGTGTGCACCAGTTACCGAGTCATAGGATACCTCGTTGTCCAGGCACGACTCAGGGCGGTAATGGTGTTTTGTTTTCCAGTGTTTAAGGCAGGGGTTGGATCTAGTGTTACCGTTGTTGCATTTTGCCATTATCTAGTCCAATGTTGAAGAGCCCTGTGTCTTTGAGAACCTGGATCGTAACAAATGGCGACCTAGCTCAGGATCTTGTGAACTAAGAGATAATTGCCGGGTTGTTGTGGTCATTTGTTTTATTGAGGAATATAGTGGGCACGTTATTTTTTTTTTTGGCAAAGTAGTATAGCACTTGAGAGTCTTCAGACATTTTTGGCAAGTGAATAGTGCTACATAAGAGTTTGGGGTACTTCTTTTCTGAATATTGTGGTGAGAAATTTTTGTGAGCATCATGTCTTATACCGGGTCAGAGGAGAATGGAGACACAGTACGTAATGTCGAAACAGAGGAACAGCAGCATGATGAAAGGGTTAATCGGGTGAACTGTGAGGAGGATGCTAGGATATTTTTGCAATGGCCTGTTACTGCCGAGCGGTTGGAGGGTATGGATCGGTACGGTCTTCAATGCCTGGCCACAGCTATCGGTCATGCGGTTACTAGCAGCATGACCAAGGATAACTTGATAACGTGTGTACTGGGCAGGGTGACTGGTGAGCGAGATGGGTTGAGTGCTCAGAGCCCTTCGGCCATGCTTCCCCTACACTCGACTCCCAGCCATCCAATTAGTTTGCCGACCCCGGGTACGCTTACGCAGTTGGGTGGTGACTGGCAGGGTGGGTTGCCCCTGGGGGGACCACCGGTAATTTCAAACATTGTAGCACCTTCACCTCCTCAAGGGTTAACTCCCGAATTATTGCTTCAGCTCGAATTAGCTAAGATCCAGCAGCAAATAGAATCAGCTAAGATCGAAGAGAGAAAGGCTATCAGGGCATCTGAGATTCAACAGCAACAAAGGGCATGTGAGCTTCAGCAGCAAACAGAGCTAGCAAAAATCCAAGCTGATTTAGAGTCGACTAGGTACTGTGCCGACATGGACGTAGAGAAGTCGCGAGTAGAGACAACGGGACAGCGACTTGGGGCTGGTAACCATGTTCATGAGCAGTCTCTCTCGCACTTATTGAAACTGGTTCCGGTGTTTGATGAGAGTGGTGTAACAGAATTTTTCACACGATTCGAGAAGAAGTGCCAGATCCACCAGTGGCCTGGGGAGAAGTGGGCAGCCCTTGTTTCCTCTAGACTTGTGGGCAAGGGACTCAGGGCTTATGATGCATTGCCGATAGAGTCGTGTATTATCTACGAGGAACTCAAGGAGGCTGTATGAGAGCATACGAACTACAACCAGAGACGTACAGGTTGAAGTTCCGGGGTGTTACCAAGGGTCGGGAGAGCACCTTTTTGGAACATGCCCGGGAGCTGTCCGATGCTTTTGGGAATTGGCTGAGGTCGGAGAAAGCTACTACGTTTGACGACATTAAACAGTTGGTGCTTTTAGAGCAGTTTTTCAAATGCACGGGCGGCGACCTGACGTTAAACCTTAAAGAAAAGCAACCAAAAACTCTACAGGAGGCAGCTGAGATGGCTGACCTCCGGCTATCACTAATTCGTGGGTGCGGGTCTGCCCAGCGTAGTGAGGCAGGTAACAAGGGGCGTGACGCCCCACCCCCCCGAGTTAGTGATATACCTTATGCAAACAAGTACAAGAGCCATGATACCAAGACTGACCACAAGACTAGCACCGTCCCATTTAAGAAGGGGCCGGGCCCTCCCCAGTACCAAGGGAAGCCCAAAGGGGAGTTGGAGTGTTATCATTGTCATAAAAAGGGGCACTTTGCAAGAGTCTGTCCTAGCAAACCACCTACAGCAGCTGTGTCTTTGGCCTGCAACATTGGTGTGTCTCCGAAGTCATCTGAGTTTGCCCGGGCAGTTCGTCAGATGCTGAGGCACAGCCAATGCAGAAGCACCTGGGAGGCTCGAACCCTGCTCAGGATGTTTTTTGCGACCATAGAGGGCGGGGTTGCGTGATGTGGGCGGGGCGCAAGCATGGAGTAGAGGTCTTGCGTGATACAGGTGCTTCCCAGACTCTGATGAAAAACTTGACTGGCTACCCTATAGCGGCTCGGGTGGTGGTGGTGCAGGGTATTAATGCAACTCGGTCATACCCGCTGGTGCGGTTGGAGTTGGAGGTTGATGGTGTGGCACGTGAATTGGATGTCGGGATTGTGGAGAAACTGCCAGTGGAGGGCGTCGACCTTCTTCTCGGCAACGACTTTGCAATGCCCGCTTCTGAGGTTCTACCCTTAGTCGTTGCCGAGAGGCCGGCCGACGTGAGTAGGGAAGAGCAAGAGTGGGTCGAGCGGTGCCAGACACAACCCATGGCGTGTGTTGTCACCCGAGCTCGGGCAGCTAAAGTGTCACAGCCTAGTCCTCCGTCTTCAGACCAGCGGAGGAACGATCAACAGGAGGAGGCTAAAGCTGGAGTTGGTTTTAAGAGTTTTGACTCGGCGGCTCTCCTGGGTGATTCAGTATTAGCACCATTACTTAATTCTGGAGTAACCCCTGGGCCTGTCATCGAGAGTGACGAGGCTGGGCATGACGAGTCTCCACGACAGCAACGTTATGTACATCGAGAGAGACAGAGGGAGCAGCCCAGTATCGGGGAAGGTCATGCATTGCTCCGGGAGCAGTTAGATCGCTTGGCACCCTCAGATATACGTCGGTTGCAACTAGAGGACCCTGAGCTCCAAACGTGTGCTAATGGAGCTGTAGAGCTCGACGAGGACGGCGATGCACAGCCAGGAGATTTTTGTATTTAGAAGGCATCCTCTATAGGCGTTTTCAAGACCCTAAACGTAGTTGGCAAGAGGGGTCCGGAGTAGTGGACCAGTTGGTGGTGCCACGGGAGTGCAGGGATAGCCTACTGAGGTTGGCGCATGACATACCACTGGCAGGACATCTAGGGGTGAGAAAAAAGGTGGCGGCTTTAGAAAAATTGTTTTGGTGGCCGGGGTTGAAGGGGCAGGTGGTAACCTGGATAGCAAGGTGTCATATGTGCCAGAGGGTTGGAAAACCTAACCAAACAATTCCGAGAGCCCCGTTGCACCCCATTCCTGTCAGTGGACCGCCCTTCAGTAAGGTCATCATTGATATGGTCGGACCCCTAACCCCTACTAGTGCCGGTAATAAATTTCTATTAACTATCATGGATGTGGCCACTCGTTATCCTGATGCATATCCAATGAGAAATGGCACGGCGAAAACTGTTGTCCGGAACCTGCTCTTGTATTGCTCGCGGTATGGTTACCCGCAAGAGGTGCAATCGGACCAAGGTTCTAATTTTACCTCTAATCTGTTCAAACAAACTATGATTCAGCATGGCATCAGCACTGTCGTCTCTTCTGCGTATCACCCGAAGAGTCAAGGGGTGTTGGAGAGGTGGCACGCCACGCTGAAAAGCATGCTTCAAAGTTATTGCGCAGAGAACGGAAAGGATTGGGACCTTGGTCTGCCGTATGTTTTGTTCGCGGCAAGAGAAGTACCTGGAGAGAGTCTCGGTTTCAGTCCGAATGAGCTTGTTTTCGGGCATCAGGTGAGGGGCCCTCTCCACATGGTGAAGGAGATTTGGGAGGGTACCGCTAAGCCATGTTCTATGTTGAGATACGTCCTCGAGAGCAGAGAGAGAATGTTTAGAAGTCTGGAGCTGGCCAGGCGTAATTTGGTGAGTTCGCAGGCCCGTATGAAGGACAGGTACGATACTAAGGCGAAACTCCAGGAGTTTCAGGTAGGTCAAGAGGTGTTGGTCCTGTTGCCTTTGTCAGGTCATCCTCTGGCTGCCAAGTACGCTGGGCCTTATCGGGTGGTGTCAAAGATCTCCGATCTAGATTACCTCGTTGCCACTCCAGACCGGAAGAAGCGTAACCAACTATGCCACATTAATTTGTTGAAGGAGTATGTGAGGCGCCCACCTGAGTCACTAGCTGTCCCTGTGTTGACCTGCTGCGGTCATGGTGGAGAAGGAGAGGGGGGCAGCAATGACCAGGTGGATGATAACTGGGATTGTCATGTCTCGGCTGATCAGTGGGCGGGGAATTCGAGCCAATGTGCGCATGATGCTCTGGCGCACCTGCCGGAGGAACAGCAGGTGGCAGTGCAGCACCTGTTCGATTCATACCCCACTGTATTTGCCGAGCACCCAGGCCTCACTACTCAAGCGGTGCATGACGTCGATGTAGGAGAGCACCCCCCCTTCAAGTCGATACCTTATCTGGTGCCACCCATTAAACTCCCAGCGCTCAGGGATGAGCTGGAGTATATGCTGGCGAGAGGCTTGATCGAGAAGGGGGCAGTACGGTGGACTTCTGTCACTCTGCAGCCCAAACCTGATGGAAAAGTTCGGTTCTGCGTTGACTTTAGGCGGTTGAACGGGTTGACCCCCACCAACGTATATCCTCTTCCCCGGGTGGATGACAGTGTGGATAAGATCGGGAAAGCAAGGTACTTGACCAAGGTAGACCTCGTCAAAGGCTACTGGCAAGTACCACTGTCTGAGCGGGCTAAAGAGGTGTGCGGGTTTGTGGTGGATGGCAGTACTTACCGTTGCAACGTGATGCCATATGGTCTGAAAAATGCACCGGCCACTTTCCAGAGCTTAATGAACGACATCGTAGCAGACATCCCAAACTGTACTGTCTACCTTGATGACGTGATCATTTATGACAACGATTTCCAAAGTCACTGTGAGCACATAGAAGCCTTATTTAGTCAACTTAGTAAAGCAGGCTTGGTGGTTAATCTGGGCAAGTGTGACTTTGTGCAAGCCACGGTGCAGTATCTGGGGTTTGTGGTTGGGTTAGGGCAGGTGAGCCCGCCCCAACAGATGATACAGGCTATCGACTTGTTCCCCAGGCCGACCACCAAGCGGCAGATCATGAGATTTTTGGGCATGATTGGGTATTACCGCCGCTTTATAAGAGGCTATTCTACTGTGTTAGCTCCTTTGACTGATCTACTAGCCAAAGATAAAAAGTTCCGCTGGGCACCTGAGTGTGAGCAGGCATTTCGAGTAGTTAAACACCTTTTATGCACTCACCCTATCCTCAGGGCCCCGGACTTTGAACGACCATTTCAGTTGGCGACTGATGTCAGCGGAGTAGGGGCTGGTGCCGTACTTTTGCACACAGACGAGGAAGGTCTTGAGCATCCAGTCAGTTTCTTTTCAAAGAAATTTAATTCAGCACAGAAAAACTATTCGGTTGTTGAAAAGGAACTGCTGGCAATTGTGTTAGCGCTCAGACACTTTGAGGTCTATGTTCCTGTCTATGGGCCAGTCGTGGTAGTGTATACCGACCACCACCCGCTTAAATTCCTCAATCAATTCCACAACCGGAATATGAGGCTGACCAGATGGTCGCTCATGTTGCAAGAGTACAACTTAGACATTCGCCATATTGCCGGTTGTGAGAATGTGATTGCGGACTGTTTGTCGCGGGTGGAGGATCCGGGGTAGGCTACCACAGTATGTTGGTATAGCCTCCTGTCTTGGCTCGCGGTGTATTTTTGCGCTGGTGCTTGTTGGCTCGCGGGTGTAGCATCAGCGTAGGGTCGCAGGGCAGGAGTTGTTGGCTTTGATTAGAAGAAAATTAGGCTACATCTATAGTAGCCACCAAAAACAAAATTAAAATAAAATATGAAAAATTAAATAAAAACTCTTTCTTTTTGATAATTAATTTTAAGATAATATTGTAGCTGAGTACTGAGTGCAGATGAATTTCCCTCAGTAGGCTGTGCTTCTTAAAGCTCGCTCTGGGAGCACAATGTTATGAATTAATGTATTATATTTGGGAAGGGTGATAAGATTTTGTTTATATATAAATGTTGTTGTATTTTTTTTGAGGAGACTGAGCTTGCATTCCATGAGTGGCAGAGTGGTTAGGAGTGGCAGATTCTAGCGACATTCTGCCTGTTCAGATATGGGCTCATGGTTGAGTGTCCCATATCTTGGGGGGGTGTGACGCCTCCCGGCGTTAGCAGAATGGTTGCGTGGGGCATTGCAGCTCGCTAGCGCTCGCCAGGATGGGGGGATGGGCTACAGTTGTCCTAGAATGATCTGCTTTATTTAATTAGTGTTGTGTTGCCACAGACAGTCTAGAAATGGTCTTTGTTTTGGTCTGTGACCGCGCCTTATATTTTATATTCGCTATAATATAAATGTTGCTTGTGTGGGAGGCGAGCGAGAAAGGGTGAGGGAGTACACCTGGCAGCGGGGTGAGCTATGACGCGGCTCGCTTGGGCGCTGACGGCATTGGCGGCCGGGTGGTCAACTAGTCCCTTCCCATCGCGGCCTCGTGTTCTTTACCAGCTCAGAGCTTGCCTGACACGCGTATCGCCTACATCCTTTGCAATTCTGTCCCCCATACTCGCCACTTTGCATACTATTTCTCTCTCTCGACTTCTCCTTTCTCATTCTCTAATCTTTATTAAACTCAACATCCCTTCTGGTTTCAGCATAGACGTTCACCGTCGACCAGTCGTATTGTACGCGAAGCTCTCAGAGATTTCCATGCATTAGGTTAAGGAGGTATTATGCTTTATTGAGGTTTGAAGAGACAGACTTTTCCGTATGTGTCCTCTCTCGGGAAGGTTGTAGACCGGTATATGTCTCCCTGGCAAGGTGTTGAGTGATTCTGCTTGGTTATCTAAAGCTAGACTGGGGGTAAGGTTACTGTGTCGTTGTCTCCGATGTGTGCAGTGTTAGCTAAGCCCTGCACGACATCGACAGGTACTGTGGGAGCCTAAGTTGTCTTCGGGTGGGTTTACTTTGCGAGCACAGCGCTGTGGTGTGAGAGGGCCATAGCCTATCCCTCACAACATAGTGCTGCCTCTTTGTGTTGACTTCTGAGGGATCGCCAGGATAGAACTAGGTACTAGAGACCTAGATTTATCAAGAGAGCATCCCCGTCATATAACGTAATCGTCATTATACCACCTTCGGACAACGTTAGGCTACGAGCCGCATGCTCGCCCATTGTTGCCCTGCCTTGATACCCCAGCTAGACTTTATTAACTGAGCAGACACTGGTTAGAGATAAGCCCCCATTATTATATGTATGCAGCATTATTATTCACTGCACTTTTGAGCCGAGGTTGTTGTTGAGTTGCACAACCCTAGTAGGCTGTTGCGTTGTGTCACGAAGTATTTCTTTAGTTGTCGAGCATTACTACCTTTGCGCAGTCTTTATTATTCGCCTGCCTATTATTACTATATGTCCTAGTATTTATTGTGACCCGTATTCTGCATTATAATTGTTCAAGATTCTTTACGAACATCTTCCCAGCATCGGACTTATTTCAGAAGTTTCCAGTTGATGTTGCAGGACTAGCATTGCACTTTCTTTAATACAGGAGTGCCAGTTATTTGAGTATCTACCGTAACGTTAATTAATCACGTTAACTATCTTTTCTTTGTGTGACATAATCGAGTAATCCTTTACTGTTTGAGAATAGGCTGTTTCATTGAGCGTCATCCTAGTGTGTGTGCACCAGTTACCGAGTCATAGGATACCTCGTTGTCCAGGCACGACTCAGGGCGGTAATGGTGTTTTGTTTTCCAGTGTTTAAGGCAGGGGTTGGATCTAGTGTTACCGTTGTTGCATTTTGCCATTATCTAGTCCAATGTTGAAGAGCCCTGTGTCTTTGAGAACCTGGATCGTAACAACACTGACAATTGGTATACTTCTCCTGTTCTCTGCCAGTTTCTACATGACAACCAAACGGGGTCATGTGGGACTGTCAGAAAGACAAGAAATTTCATGCCGAAGTTCGTCGGTCGTGTAATGCCACTAGAAAATCCATCATCCAGTGACACACCCTCGGAGGACGACCTTGTTCAGGAACACCGGGGGCGCACGAAGAAGGCGACGAAGGGGACGAGGAAAATACAAAATGATGGAGAAGTCTGGCAAAGTTTTGGCCATCAAGAGGAAGGACAGACGTGATGTTCACCTGCTGTCAACTGTCCACACAGGCGCCCAGGTCGACTCAGGCAAAATCCACTACCGGACCAAGAAAACAATTGACAAGCCTGACATGGTGGTGGATTACACCAAGAATATGCGCCTGGTGGACAAGTCCGACTGCCAACTCGCAGGCGTTGAGTGTTTGAGAAAGACAGTCAAGTGGTACCACAAGCTGTTCCATCATCTTGTGGATATCACCATGCTCAATGCCTACAATATGTGGCTTGTAAAAAGGGAAATGGCCCCGAACAAGAAGCTCAAGTTCCGGGAGTTTGTGTACAATGTGTCGTACCAACTCCTGGAGAAGTTCGGGGAGCCCACTAAAACTAAAGTGGGTTGGCGTGGTGCCCATGCCCCCGACCGTATACAGGTAGCTCTGTCACGGCATTTTCCAGCCCACACCGAGTTTGTTGGCAATCGGCGAAAGCAGCTGGTGTGCTACGCCTGCTCCAACACCACCAGGAGGCCCAGGACAAAGCCCAGGGTCACCACCATGTGCCAGGAGTGCAAGGTCCCCTTTTGCCTCGGCGACTGCTTCAGGGACTTCCACACCCTGAAGCTTTTCTGAGTGTCGCCGCCCTGCCCTTGACTCGTGGCCTACCTCACCTCACCTGACCTGACCTGACCTGACCTACCTAACCGCGCACTTATGTCACTCTCACTCATGATCTTCCTAAATCATTCTCTCATGCTCTCTTTAGCGAATCACTCTCCATCATTATCTCTTTCCTAAGTTACTCTCACTTTTATGATCTATTACCTAAGTCACTCTCACTCATGATCATCCTAAATCACTCTCACATGCTCTCTTTAGCTAATCACTCTCAATAATTATCTCTTTCGTAGTCACTCTCGCTCAAGATATCTTTCCTAAGTCACTCTCACTTCTATGATCTATTCCCTAAGTCACTCTCACTCATGATCTCTTTACTGTGATACCAATTGCATTGTATATATATATTTGGTAATTTTATTTGAGTTATGTTCACTTGTAATGTTTTCATTCACTATCGCAAGATAAATCTCCTGTGATAGTAACTAAGTCATTCTCACTTTTATGATCTATTCCCTAAGTCACTCTCACTGAAGATATCTTTACCGTGATGCCAATTGCATTGTATATATATATTTGGTAATTTTATTTGTGTTATGTTCACTTGTAATTTGTAATGTTTTCATTCACTACCTCAAGATAATATATCTCCGGTGATACTAATGTGCCCATATACAGCATGTTTGTATGTAATGTAATAATAAATAATAATATTTTGCAAACTATGTTCCTATGTATGTATTTCCTATTATATTATAAAAAAAAAATTTATTCTTGCAATATGAATTATTTTATGAATATTTCATATTGCTTGAATACAATTACATGAGTTTGTAAAAAAAATAAAAAATACCAACATGTTTCTAAACATCACAAAAGTCTCTCCATAACCCCCTACTGGACTCGAACCCACTGCCCTGACATTCCTCCCAATTGCCTCTCCGTGACCTTACCGATCGGGCCACCGCGGCTCTCGGGCCACCGCGGCTCATACTAAAGGAAAGGGAAAACTTGGTCTGTAGATTCGACCTGTCACCCGCGACCAAAACAAAAAAGTAATATATCGATATACTATTGTATATCGATGAATATTTTGTTCAATACCTGGGAAATAAGATAATGTCCCTATACAAATATATTCATTGAAATATCAAAAGGACCGTCACATTATATTACGTGCATATACTCGTAGATCAATGAAATTATCTGTCATTTATGCAAAGTGACATGTAAATTACCACTCTACAATATAGTTATATTATAAATATATGAAATCCTACAATAGGTCGGTGTTTGTGTCCAAAGGGCCAAGCAGTTTATCTTGTGTAAAACGACACCAGTCTATTTCGGGCACACTGTTTATTTCAGGCAAACCCCCTACTTTTGTAGTGTACACTCCCCCCTCCCACAAACCTACACTGATTTCGTTCTTTTTATACTGTCTGCGGCCAAATAATGGGTGGCCACTCTTCACATGAGACTACTGCAGTGTCTGCATGCTATATGAAAGCATGACAGTGTTCAATACGTATACTATATAGCAATATCTTCTATCAACCAACCTCCCTCCCTCCTCCTCCTACCCGTGTCACACCCACAACACCACACACGTGCATTTGTTTACCCTGGGCGACTGTCATATGATCCTCCCTCCCTACAATCCCTCTCTCTCTTTTTTTTTTTTTTTGTTAAATAGAAGGTCCCACCCCTTTCCCATTCTTAA
The DNA here is from genome assembly GCA_032716605.1 of Paralithodes platypus. Classification (NCBI taxonomy): domain Eukaryota; kingdom Metazoa; phylum Arthropoda; class Malacostraca; order Decapoda; family Lithodidae; genus Paralithodes; species Paralithodes platypus. The sequence goes on along the minus strand of CM064568.1, from coordinate 33,237,000 downwards.
GTAAGCCATTTTAGATTTACAGAAGAGTGACCATTACTTGCATTACTGCATGTCCACAAACATTTCAGTAATGTAAGCATGTTTCGTTCTATTTTTTGTTTTTTTTATTATGGTGACAGTTACAAAGTGGTGTACAATCTATCTTATTCTAGTTACATTATACTTTATCTAATTGTACCAGTACCTCCCTACAATCAACCTAGTTGTTCCCCAATTCGTCCCTCCGCCACGACCATTTCAAAGTCCAAGTCTCTCACTCTTGTCCTCTGTAGCGGCGAGGACCTTGTACCCCTGAGAGATGTACATTGTACAGACCTGAGAAGAGAGAAAGAGAGCCGGCATCTCATCCAAGTTATGACTTGGCTTCTATGCTGGCACTTTTTCTCCGATATTTGTTCAGCTAATCTGGCATAGAAGACACTTGCAGAAGGTCCCATTCCTCCTGACGATGAGAAGACCAGAGGAGTAAAGCTTCCTTGATCCCTGTTCAAAATTCTTTCTTCATAAGCGCGTTTTTTCTCACTTTCGTTTCTCAAGTATGCCGCCTTGTGTCCTCGCTCACGATATGTTTGTGCTCTTGGGTTGAAGATTCTGATGATGAAAAAAGCCTGTTGTCCCCTCGTCCAAAAACCTCGAGAACTTACGTCCACTCTTGCTTCATTTGAAGTATTTGCAGTATTGTGGGCCAAGCGCTGTCCGTCCATAGGCAGAAGTTCCGGTTCGATTCTGACATCATGGCACACCTCGTCCAGCATTTGTGCAGTGATGTTTCGTACTTCATCATGCCGGATACAGATGAATCCTCCTTTCTTACAGGTCATACAGTGGTCTGAGTTGTTTATTTCACCGCATGCACATTTCAGCGGCAGGTTCGAAACTGGCCACCCATACCTCAAGGCTATGGCATCATTGAATTCTTGTTTATTTAAGCTGAAGCCTTTTTCCTTTATTGGTAATGATGTGAGCCAATTTGAAGCCCCCGTGCCTTGTGCCTTGTGCCTCAACTCTCATTTTCAGTTCTTCACTAGCTCACGTATAATTTCAGGCTATATATCGTATAAATTGTGTATGTGCGTCTTATATCTTGCTATATTACATGTAGATAGGTTGCCTATATACGTACATATGCATATATATATATTTTTTATTTTTTATTTTTTTTAAGAGACAATGAACGGAGGAAGGAAAAACACAGATAAAACAAAAAGGTCCATGTGCCTAAAGGCATCCTCCATTCATAAAATGTTTGTAACAACTGGATTTAAACTTTTGTAGATTGTAAGTTTGTGGAAAGCAACTCGAGGGAAGTGAATTCCAAAGAGTAGTAGTTCTAGGGATAAATGAATTTTGATAAGCAGAAGTTCTGCATTATGGAGGAGAAAGTGTAAATTCATGGGCGCTCTCAGCTGCCCTAGTTCTACAGGGAAAGATATGGAGAGGCGGCACAATTGAAGCAAGTTCCTCGGAACACTTACTGTGAAAATATCTGTAAAATAAAGCAAGGGATGCAACGTTTCTTCGTATGGATAATGTAGGAAGGTCGTGTGTGATTGCAGGGTTACTGATTAATCTAATAGCTTTATTTTGAATTTTGTTCAACTACCTCAATGCAACCACTCCACTTCCACTCCACAGAGGTGAACAGTAATCCATCTGAGAATGCACATGACTTTTATATATTACGGCCAACTGCTCGTCAGTGAAGAAAACTCGAACTCTGTACAGGAGTCCCAGTTTTTTAGAGGCATTCTTAGCAATGCCTCTAACATAATGTGTCCAGCTCAAGTTAGTAGTTAACCCTTAAAAAGCGGCTCACCACATAAGTCGTATTTAATAAAGCTGGACTATGTGGCGGCGCTCGACATAGGTCGAGTGGCAATTTCAGCACGTAATGTTGCTGAGAGAGAGAGACAAGTGGCGGCAGGAGACTAGCGAGCGTATGACTGCTCCAGACCACCGCGGCGAACCTACTGACACGAATCTCAGCTCCCTCCTCCCTCTCTTACTCGCTATATACGGAATTGTATCGGGAAAGTGGCTAATTACCTGCTTTTTGCACTCGCGTTGCACGGTTATTGCAAGAAAACTAGCCATCATAAAAGGATCGTTATGGTGTCATTCGAAAGCTCTGTTTATGCCCTTTCAGGGATAGATACTTGTTTTACGTTCTGGGTCTTATTTAGGCATGAAAATGATCACGTAAACAGCCCTATTTTGGCTAAAAACACCCCGCTGGGCGGTACATATAAATAAACCGCATAGGCCGCTAAAGAAGGGTTAATGTTACACCGAGAATGTCAATACTAGGGGAAGTGGGAATATTTACATCATTAAAAAATATATGGGAGTCAGTGAGATTCTGTCGGTTAGAAAATTGAATGTATTTGGTTTTCTGTGCATTAAAGGAAACTAGATTCTTTTGTCCCCATCCATTAATTCTAGAAAGGTCCTGGTTCAGAGAAATTGCAGTGTTTATTTTTGAATTTATAAGATCGGGTTGGGTGAAAGAATTGGTAAATGTGAAGGAACTGTGGAGTATTGAGTCATCTGCGTAGGAATGTATTGGATTATGAGTGGTAGATATGAGATCATTGATATGAATGAGGAACAGAATTGGGGCCAAAACTGATCCCTGGGGAACACCAGCATTTATTGAGTGAAATTGAGAATAAAGGCCATCTACCATTACACATATTTTTCTGTTATGAAGATAAGAAGAAATTAGTGGAACTAATGATGCAAGGCCGTAGTGTGACATCTTCGACAATAAGGATTGATGCCAGACTCTATCAAATGCCTTTGATATATCCAGTGCTATTGTATGTGTTTCACCATGTTGGTCTGTAGCTTGGTTGATTTGATGCGTAAGAAGGCAAAGCATGTCTGCAGTTGATCGACATCGTCTAAAACCATATTGCCTATCACTGATTAATTTATTATTCTCAAGATGCTTAATTATGTGATTATTTAATATAATTTCAAAGACTTTACCAAGAGTGGAAGTTATAGCTATTGGTCTGTAGTTTGATGGATCTGAAGAGGCACCTTTTTTAGGAACTGGATGGATGTTTGCTTCTTTCCAGGGTACTGGGAAGCATGAGGTATGAGTACACAGACGGAATTTTTTTGCCAATACAGGAGCGAGCACCAAGGAGCAATTCTTAAGTACTATTGGAGGAATTTCATCTGGACCAGGAGCCTTATCTACTGAGAGATTCTGCAAAATAGTTTTGACATGTCTGGTGTGGATCTTAAGTGAGGGAATTTCAGTCACCAAAACAGGTTCAGAGTGGGAAGGTGTGGTAGGTGATAGACAGGTGGCCTGTATCAGACAGTGATCAAAAGATCCAAGCGGGGACCTCACTGTAACATCATAATTTTCTGAATTGGTTGTTAAAAATAAGTCCAGTAGGTGGGAATTATGATTAGGATTATCTGGTACATGGGTGGGTTGGTTGACTAGTTGAGTGGGATTAAATGAGTCTGCAAATAGCTCACATTCAAGACCAGCATCATCAGTCCTGGCTGAATGAGTGAGCCATTCAACATTATGGACATTAAAATCACCCAACACAGTGATTTCAGAAGAAGCATTTAAGTTGAGGACACTGAGTTGTGAGGACAGAGAATCAAAAAGACTTTGCACTGGAGGAGTATTTGGGAAACGGTAGATGCAACATATGTATTTAAATTTACCAGCAGAAATTAATTTGTATATAGAATAATCAAAATAGGGACAATTGAAACTAGTAACCTCCTCCAGGGAAATTTCAGATTTTGCGAAGCAACATACACCTCCTTTAGGTCTGAAATTTTGGAGCCGTTGATAACCTGGAAAATTAAATCTAGAAGTGTCAGATGTGGATGTTGCTCGAGTTTCTGTCAAAAAAAGGAAAAAGAAATTGGTGTACATAATTGATGTTAGAGTGAAGTCCCCTTATATTGCTAAAGAAAAAGCTGTACCGATGAGCAGCTTTGGGACGTTGCAATGCTCTTGACACAGTCGCATGATGACGACCGGGAGGGCCCTGCGCGATGACCCAACCCTGCCGGGGGTGGATATCCGAGGGACCACCAGGTTTGCTCTTAACAATTGTACTGCCATGATTTATTAGGTAAAGGTGTATGGTGTTACATGTATGATATGTAGTGGGAAGAGTAGTGTTTTATGGATAGAGGATAGCGATGTAGGGCAATGTCGTGAAGTTGGATGTGTATGTTATATAAAGAGGGTTTTCCTGATACCCCTGATGTGTGAGGCAGAAAGATATGTATCCAGCTACCAAGGTCTGGGAGAGAAAATTGAATTCAGGCTATTCCCCGAGTCTCCCGAAACCTTGGTGGTAGTACTTCCCTGGGTGGGGCTGCCTACCCCTACTACTACTAAACATGCCCACAGTACGATATATAAGCGATATTTAGCTCACCCCACCCCACCCTCCACCTTCCCTCCTACCCCCGGGGCCCTGCTGCACCCTAAACCAGAATATATACGCGCATGAATATCGAAAATTGATGACAATTATCCCCCCTTTCCTCCCTCCACCATTCTCTCCCTTTCAACCACGTTTCACACGTATAATTTTGCCTATATATCGCATATATTGTGTATGTGCGCCTTGTTTCTTGCTATATGATATGCAAATGGGTGCCCTATATACGTACATGTACATTATATATCACGAAAGTGCTCACAATACATTATATAAGCCATAATACGGCCAACCCACCCTCCCCTCCCCTTGGTTCTACCCCCTGTACGCCAGAATATACGCGCCGGTAAATCTCGCCGCTCGATGTTTTTCTCGCCGTGTGATGCCAGTCGCGCCACATTTTTCAACTATGGGACCCCCCCCCCCCACATTTTTTGGTGATAAATATATATATATGGCCGGGTGCGCGCGAACATTTCCGACACGCTGATTTAGTTTTCGTCGCGATTTGGAATAGTCGCCCAAATGGTCATATGCTCGCCCGGGGGCATGGTGTTCAATACACCCCTCTCTCCGTTCCCAGGTTAAGAAGGCAAGCAAAATAATTGGCTTTACAGTATAGGCAGGTCATTTGAGCATAAATCCAAAGAAGTTATCCTAACTCTTTACAATTCCTTAGTCCACCCTCTTCTGGAATACTGCATTTAATCCTGGTGCCCTTATTACCAAAAAGATATAGACAAGCTAGAACGAGTTCAATGTAGTTATCAAAATGATACCTAGCCTAAAGAACAAAGCATACGAGGAGCGTCTTAAAACTAAATCTATTTCCTTTAACCCAGCGCAGATTAAGAGGAGACTTAATTCAAGTGTTCAAAATCATCAAAGGCATCGACAATATGAACTGTAGTAAGTACTTCACTATCGACCAATCTAATTACACTCGGGGGAAACGGTAGCAATATTATTGAGATTTTTTTTAACTCTAACCAATTAAGATTTAATTTTTCAATTGAGATGTTATAGATTGCAGCACCGTTGATTCTTTTAAACTTCGCCTATGCATATATCTTGCATCAAACCTGCGACTGACTGCGCTTGTAAAATAATAACTATTTTATTCCCCCCTCTGATTCATCAAGGATTATTGCGTATATATATTACAAAGACGTTACTCTCTTTTTCCCAAATATACGAAAGATCACTTATATCAGTTATGTTACTAACCCATTTGTCCCCTACTAACTTCCTAATCCTGCCACGGACATTAGTTCCAGGGCAGTAGTTCCCTTACCCACTCTAAACCACTGTTTGAACACTTGATCCTCAGTGTTTTGGAGGACAAGCAGCCTAAGGTTTCACTAGATCTGTTGTTGCTTGATTTCCTTTGTACTACTTTGATCCGCACCCGCAAAAAGAAGGATTTCACAACTAAGCCTGCCGCTGGTGCCGTGGGTCTCAAAAGTCCTAGGCTATATTCTAGGACCATTCCGGGACTTGGTGTTGTAGAGAAGACCAGTACGACAAAGAAATCTGAGCAGCCTCGACAACGTGCTCCTAAGGCTTGCTTCTGCCACCACAACCAGGGCCTCAGCAGCCAAGGCCTCAATATTCAATGAGTCGACATCCCAAGATTACACATCCATTGACTCAAAACATAGGGCCTCTGTACCCTCTGACTGCACATCGACCGATTCCAATCCTAATGCCTCCACATCCAGAGTTTCTACATCCGCTGACTCCCACCAGGGGAAACCAGGCCGAAGGGAATCCTGCGAATGAGGCGTTTTACCGTGCCATTGAAAGAGAGAAACGCAAATTTTAAAAAGAAACTCTGTGAAATAGATGAACTGGTGAAGAGAAAGAAGAGGGGAGACCTGTTAACACAGCTGGAGCAGGTTAAGGTGGCCCAGAAAGCGCAGATTCAGGCCCAACTGGCGGCCAGTGAGGGGATCGAATGATACTTGTCTTCCATTTATTCTGGTTGTCGTTGGATGATAATTTACTAAACTTAAAAAGAGCCACTATTAACCCGGCAGCTGCAGGGAGACTCTTAAGAGGATTTACTGGGCGACTGCGGGGAGACTTAAGATCCTAGGCCTAAACAAATATTTTTAAAAGGCCCCAGTAGCACTTTATTTTATTTTTTTCTCCATACCTCATATCACTTCTCCACATCTGTCAAAGTCCCCTCCTTCAATTATCACCTATTTTTCTCTTATTCCTGTAATTATTAGTTTATTTATGGCGCCAAAAATCCCCACCCGGTTTCAAGGTGGAAAGCAACCCCTGGCAACTAGCAGTTATTGTCGTTATCGAGTACTTGGAACCCCACCACTTTTTGACGAAATTCTGACGGATATCAACAACAGATGGCGTTAGCGTCTAGTAGGCCTTAGGGCTTAGGGCAAGCTCTAGGGCATTTACTGTATAGAGTCTGGTTCCTGACCATATATTGCCTCTTGGTACACGAGATACAAACTTGCATTTTCGGTCCTTTGCAGACAAGGACAATCGGGTTTGCCATAGTTATAATTGACTTTCTATTGTAAAATTATTTATTTTGAGGTTGGAGTAGAAATGAGAGTTATGTATTCAATGGTAGGGCTATACAATTGCTGTGTGGTAGATATTATGAGATAGTTTCTAATTTTACCAGGAATGCCTGAATATATTAAAAGCCGAACTAGTGATCAGCTTGCAAAACAACACGAAACGGCTACTAGATTTGTGAATGACAAATCAGTGTTTTTCGTGTTCTAAGTCAATCGGTAATCTTCCATTCATTCACTGGCATGGTCTGAAAGCATTGTTGCTGTGACATATGCAATATTGATTGATAATTTAATGTAAATCAGCTGGTAAATAGTGATTTTCACTGGCTCCGGACACAAATCAACTCGTTCCCTAGTCGTTTCGCTATCATAACACGATTGATTCTTTAAATAACTTTAATAAAGCCCCTCTCACACATTCACGATGTTGGTCCCGATGTACCCCGATTTGAATATCCGGACACAACGTGGTGCAATCGCCAACGTGTGTCTGGGTCATCGGGGAGCGGCGTGTTACCCACGGTGCGGGACGTGGCAAATCGTGCTTAGGCACGAAATGTTTGGGTTTGTTAAAAAAAAAACGCACGAGGGACTTTTGGCGTGGTAACATCGGGTACATCCTGTTGATAACTTGGGTCTGGCGTGTCTGCATCGGGTTTCATCGGCATCGACGTGGCGATGTCGGGGTACTGTGACGTTAACCACTCCGTTAGAACCGCATGGCTTGTCCTACAGTGACTCGCTAGGATCGCCAGGGCAGTGGATGGGGCTACAGTTTATGTATTAGAGTGTGCTTTATTTCATATGAAAGCTTGTGTCATGGGCAGTCCAGAAAGGCTCTTTGTTTTCACCCATGTCAAGGCTTTATATATTTAATTGTAAAGTATATGTTTTATCATTAACTAGTAATGATGGGATCTGGGAGAGAGAGAGAGAGTAGAACAGAGTGAGAGGGAGCGCGCAGTATTTTTGTCCCGCTCGATGACTTCACGGCTGGCTGCCTTGTGGGGGTTGGTTAAGAGAGGTCCTTACCATGCTGTTAGCTCCCTTGCTAGTGGCTAGAGGACTTGTAACCGCTTTTTTCCCACGCGCCTCGAGCTAGTGCGAGTATATATACAGTTCCTCGCCACTCTCTCCCTCAGATCTGCTTTCTAGAACGCATCCATCTTTTTTCCTTGCTACTTGTCCTCCGCTCCGCACCTGAGAATCTTTTCCTCTGCCTACCTCTCTCTTTTTTCATATCTTTCACCACCTTTTTATTAATATTATACCCCCTCTGGTTAACTCTGCAAAATCAGCTTCATGCTGGCCAGTTGTATTGTGTGTTAAGGTCTGATATAACCCATGTATGTTAGTTGTTAAGATAAGTTGATCACGAAGCATTGGTTGGCATTCATATTGTTTAGTACTGCTTCCTTTAATTATTAGTGTTCTGCTGGATTAGATAATGCTAGATTAGGAGTCTGATATTATAAGGTATTGTTTCCTATGAGTGCTGGCTTTAGTTAAAAGCGGCACGACATACCTGAGAACTGGAGTTGATTGAGTAAATTCTAGTCTGTGTGCCATTGAGAGTAGAGCATGCACGAATGAGGGCTTTTTGCCTATACCATTCTGCACTGTTCTAAGCTCGTTGTTTGTCTTTGAGGTACGCCAGGAGAACGCTTTATACTTCGATATTAAGGTTTCTCAAGAGAGCTACCCTTCCCTATAACGTAATATTTGACGCACAGACTTGAGATTTGCACTATGCCATGCGCACCAGTATCTCGTATCATTGACTCTAGCTAGACTTTATCAATCATAGTAGACATTAACACCTTACGAGCGGCCTATGCACCGCACAGCGGGGTGTTTTAGCCAAATAGGGCTGTTTACGTGATCATTTTCATGCCTAAATAAGACCCAGAACGTAACAAGTCCCTGAAAGGGCATAACAGAGCTTTCGAATGACACCATAACGATCCTTGTATGATGGTTTTCTTGCAATAACCGTGCAACGCGAGTGCAAAAGCAGGTAATTCGGTACTTTCAGTACATAATTGAGTATGTAGCGAGTGAGGGAGGAGGGAGCTGAGATTTGTGTCAGTAGGTTCGCCGCGGTGGTCTGGAGCAGTCATACGCTCGCTAGTCTCCTGCCACCACTTGTCTCTCTCTCTCAGCCACATTACGTGCTGAAATTGCCACTCGAGTTATGTCGAGCGCCGCCACATAGTCCAACTTTATTTAACTCGACTTATGTTGCTCGCCGCTAATTAAGGGTTAAGTATATTAAACCAAGTACTCTTTTTATGCATACCCATTTATGATTACACAAGCATTTCGCAGCCTAGTTTGATGTATGGAGACACAAACGACTTAGGCTCTTTTTGTTGATAGGAATACTGCATTGTCGTGGCGATTATTATTGTTGTAGTGTTTAGGATATTCTTGGCTCCGACGGCATTATATATTCTGCCTTTTTGTGTGCATAGCCTGCACGAGCATTGTTCCGCTGCCTGCCTTTTTGGGTTCCATTTCCGATACGAGCATCTTTATAGCATCTAACATTTAAAGAAGATTCCTTGTTAGTGTTGAAGGACTTTAGTGCACTTTCTTTCATGCAGGAGTGCCTGACATTTATTGATTACAGTAACGTTAGCTGTAACTTCTCTTACAACCTTACTTTGCATACCATAACCAAGCACCTTCGGTTATAGGTAGTAATAGGCTGTTTTCACATAACATTAAGCCTAGAGTAGACGCACATTTATTGAGAGTTTGATAGCCTATTATTGCATATAGAACTCTGTAGAGTATTTGTGTTCTTTGTTCACTGGGAATATACATCAGAGGTTGGATCTAGCGCTTTCCGTTGTAGCATTTATGCCATTACTAGTCCAATGAATAAGAGCCCTGATATATTTAAACCCCAGTCGTAACAGTACGTCGTGAAATATAAGGGCCATTTTCAAAACAAATCCCCACCGCCACCACGACAGGCCCCGATGGTGCCACGTGTACACCCGACGCCACCACGCTGCACTTGCGATTATCGGGTATTGATGTGTGGTCCACGTGAGTCCATGTGTCCTACACAATTTGGAAGCATGACAGCAACACGTCAGCACGCTGGCAACATGCCAACAACAAGAGGTGCAGGATGGCGGGACGATGTGGCAACGCTGCACCCTGCGCAGCATTCTGCGCACCCCATGCTGCACTCTCGAGCCCCACGCTGCCTCCACGAGCCCCACACGCGGCCATAAAACCAGCCCCGAGGAAGGATGCAGCCGCACCAAACAGTCAACATCTATCAACGTTATTTCAACCTACCCCACCACTCCACACCACGCCATGCCCCGTCCGAAGAAGCCAAGTACCCCTGTGAAGAGGTGTAGGAACTTAGGAAGGCAGCGGTGGTAACCAATATGGTTGCAGATGAAGAGGTCCCCGACCTGTCCCTACCACCACGGGCTGACACACCCGACGCCATTAAACCTACGCAGGAGGACCAAGCTGGGCATGAATCCAGCAACGAGCAGGCAGAGACACCACCACCACAACAAGAGCCAACACCAAAGAAAGGAAAGCGCTTACGCAAGATGAAGGAGTACGCCATGTTTTCGCAGGAGGTGGAGAAGGAACTTGGGTAGTGGTACCGGGATCATGCCCTCTTATATAACAAGGGACTTCGTGATTTTTAAAACGCCGACAAGAAGAACCGCTTGATGGAGAAGAAGGCCGCCTCCCTGAAACCTCCAGTACTAGGTAAGGCAATTTCATGAATGTTTAACATGTGCAATCGTCATAATAGGCCTATATATTTTTGCCACCCAGTCATTACCATATACTGTATACACGTTACCACCACATTGGTGCGAGCATATTTAAATCGACACATTATGAAATACGTGTCTACCCTGTTTTCCAGACATTCATTCTACGATTTTATTATTTTAATGGCCTAGAATATGTTGCCAACTGTACTCTCATAGCGTGGGAAACATTAAAAATCATACGCCAGGTACGTTACGTGCATAAAATATATGTTAAAGCTTCGTATGACCTCCTTATAACCAATTCTTATTGTATATTAATTATGATTTTCTCTTTTTTCAGTCGTCCAGTTGCGCACATGGGTGGAGTCCATGAGGACACGTGTCGGCAGGCTGAAGCGGGCGACCAGTGGTGATGGGCTGCCGCCACCCATGACTGAGCGAGATGCCTGGATATTCCAGATATTTGGTTTTCTCGACCAGCACATTGTGCGTCAACCAACCAGGCAGTCTAGCACGGTTAGTTAAATGCATATAAGATTGTGTTGTATGTAATTAATATTACAGGTCACTTTCAAATCACATTTTATTAAAGGCTCAGTATGTTGTACACACCTTATTTAATTTGCTTGAATTAGGAAGGCAGCGGTGGTAACCAATATGGTTGCAGATGAAGAGGTCCCCGACCTGTCCCTACCACCATGCGCTGACACACCCGATGCCATTCAACCTACGCATGAGGACCAAGCTGGGCATGAATCCAGCAACGAGCAGGCAGAGACACCACCACCACAACAAGAGCCAACACCAAAGAAAGGAAAGCGCATACGCAAGATGAAGGAGTGCGCCATGTTTTCGCAGGAGGTGGAGAAGGAACTTGGGGAGTGGATCATGCCCTCTTTTATAACAAGGGACTTCGTGATTTTAAAAACGCGGACAAGAAGAACCGCTTGATGGAGAAGGCCGCCTCCCTGAAACCTCCAGTACCAGGTAAGGCAATTTCATAAATGTTTAACATGTGCAATCGTCATAATAGGCCTATAATTTATATCATTGCCACCCCGTCATTACCATATATACACGTTACCACCACATTGGTGCGAGCATATTTAACACACTCGCATCCCCTAACTAAACCCTCTCACGTCCTGACACAATTTTTGAGCCTATTAGGGATACTTTAAAGCCTTTGTTACCGTCAGGGGTATTTATAAACCTTTAGTTTATTTTCTTCAACCTCTGCAGTTGTCTTTGAGTTAGCTGTGGGCAGAAAACTAATTTTGGAGAGGTGTAATTATAAGAGTGAGAGTAATCTATTTCTTATTGCTAATCTGGCAACCTCTGCGTCATAAGAATGTGAGAGGGTAAATTGATTGAAAACCGTCAGCCCTTCTTTATTTTGCCATGAAATACCAGGCTGGGCGAGTTTTCGAAGCCTTGTGTTTTTCTGTATTTTCATCCACCAGAATGCTGTTTATTATGATGAATCATATGTCAATGGAAAGAGGAATAACTATACTACATTATAAAACAAAACAAAATGTAACAAAATCGTAATATGTAAGTGTAAACGACTCCGGAATATAGGTTTTTCCCGGGTAGTTGTCTTCACACCGTCCTATCTCAAAATTGTGAGTGATGACCATATATTTTTATTTGCTTAAATAATAGTATTTTGTCTCCTCTTTCCAAATCTGAAAACATAAATTGTCTATCTTCAATATTTGTCAAGCAGTGACCGAAAACAAAAAAAGTACGACTTTGCATGATATGGTTTATAACATTTTCGAATTATTTCGTTGTTACGATGTCTATGGTTCTAAATTTAGGCTGTATGGATACGGCAGATAATGCTGAAGAGAATAAAAAACTAGAAGTTCCTACAACAAATACTTTTTGCTCTATGAATATTTGAAATGAAGAGCCAAAATTTTAATATTTACGCTTCACTCGTCCCCTTTCCGCCGATGCTAACCGGGTTCCGAGCTGTTCCCCACCTCGGCGTTGCTTTATTTGCTCGGATACGTATATAACTGTTTATATCACCGTAATCGGAAAATTATGCTCTTTCTAATGGTTAAAACGAAAATAATATAGCGTAATTGGTTCGCGAGCTATGCGCAATAGTTTCCATGCATTGTTATTGTTATGTAAATATATGAGAATGTTTATACAGTTGTATATCTTTGCCACAATATACAACACTTTTATATAATTTTCCTTGCCAATAATAGTATAATGTTCATACAACACATGTCAGTCATAAAGGTTGTCAATTTTACTTACCTGATAGGGCCACAACCCTTTCCAACGAGAAGGGAAATGGCTCCTGGGTTGACACTGAAAAAACAAAACAAGAAAGCCAGGTTATCTTCAAGTAATAAATTCAGAAATAATTCTATTGTACACACAAATAAAGTAATATATATATATATATATATATATATATATATATATATATATATATATATATATATATATATATATACACAAGGTGTCAAACAAAATATAATGAATGGTAACAAAAATGTGTGTATGTGTGTGTGGGTATATATATATATATATATACAAGGTGTCAAACCACAGAAATATGCAGATTTTCAAGCCACCCTAGGAGGTACTGCATTTGACTCGTTATATTTTTAGAGTGGTTTCCCCAGGAGGCCTATATCCACTTTGATGATGAAGGTGGGTGAATGAAGATGGGTAAATGTAGGTGGGTAAATGTCGGTGGGTGAACGAGGGTGGGTGAATGAAGGTGGGTGAATGAAGGTGGGTGAATGAAGCCGGGTGAATGAAGAAGAGAAATGGAGAAGAGAAATGAATGGATGAATGAATGAATGAATGAATGAATGATTGCACATGGCTCCTGACTATAGGACACCTGCATTGTGGCTATGGAAAAGGTTGAAGCAGTCGTTGATGTCAATGCAGAGGGCAACCATGCAAGTCGTGCAGCGGTAGCTTGTGTCCTTGCGAGCGCCGCTCATTACTTTGCAGTAATAGCAACGGAGTCGCTTCTTGCCCGGAATCCTCTCCCGAGAATGGTCCAAGTCCTTGTTCAGCCGGACATGGTTCAGAACAACAGGACGGGGCCTTGGGACCACTCCAGGTCGAGGTCTCCGAACTCCCACCGCTCGTGCTGCTTCCAGTACTGGTGGCGGTTGGTTGGCAGCTTCAAGAACTGCTTCCCCATCGTCACCAGCAGCAGCTGCATCAGGTGCTAGTACGACGGGGTGTTCAACCAGGACATAGATTCCCCCCGGGGCAGCAGCATCAGCAGCAGCATCATCTGGTTCTGGTGGTGGGGAGGGGACATCGAGACGTGGTGCCCTCTCAACGCCTCCACCAAGAGCAGCAACAGGAGAGGGTGGAGTGTTGTCAGGAGCAGCAGGGGCTTGGGAGTCTGGAAGGTCGTCGTCGGACGACCCAGATGATCCACCGGGTTGCCGTTGCCTGCGTTCATGCCTCTGTGGCTCACGCTAGTCAGGCGGCAGATCTTGTGCTCGGTGGACTGGCCTCCCCAACATAGGCCACTCTGCAGGGTTGAATTGCAGCAAGGACGTACAGATATGCTCCTGGAAGTCGAGCAAGGTCATCTTCTTCCTTGGGTAGCACTTCCTGTACAGGACATGGGCGTTGAAGATGGCCATTTGGATGAAGTAGAAGGTTATCTTCTTCGTCCACTTGACCATCCTTCACTGGATGGGGTAGTACTGGACCCTCTTGTCAAAGTGATCCACCCTACCCATGTGGATGTTGTAGTCTTCAACACAAACAGGTTTGAAGATCTCCTTCTGTCCACGACGCCACCTGCCCTCTTGGTCCTTCTCTTTGAAACTGACACGCTTCGGGATGGTGTCCTGTTTGTGGAAGGTGGACACCATGTTGACGATGCGCTTGTCTCGCCAAAGTAGGACCATGGTTAAGCCGTTGTTCATTGCTATTGTCACATCGCGTTCAAGCTCTTTTGCTTTAGCAAGGTCGCACAACCGCTTAGGAGCTCCTCGTGCAAGGCGCAGGGTGCCACACACATAGATGTTGTGTGTGAGCATTTGCTGGCACAGGTCAACTGAGTTGTAATAGTTGTCCATGTACAGCTTGTACCCCTGGCCTCTGAAGGACTCCCGTGAGACCCTCCACCGTTTCCTGGAGAGATCGACCCGGACCGGTGTAGACTCGAAAGTCCCACACATAGCCAGTCAACGCCTCTGCCAGGATGTACAGCTTGATACCGTATTTCGTCGGCTTCATTGGGTTGTAAACCTTGAATGAAAGGCGACCCTTCCATCCAAGGCTGCCTTCGTCAAGGGACAGATTTTCGGCGGGGATGTATGCCAGCTTGAAGCCTTCAAGTAGGTATTCCATCACCGTCCGAACCTTCACGAGCCTGTCCGGGTTCTGCCTGCTGGCTGCCTTGTTGTTGAAAGCATAGAAGTACTTCAACAAGGCTAGAAACTTCTTCCTACTCATCGTTCTCAGAAATACTGGGTAGTCGTGAAGGACAGTTGAACGCCAGTAGTGACTCAGAGAAGGAATCTTGGTAATGCCCATGAGGAAGTACAGGCCAAGGAATTTGGCCATGTCCTCCTCACCAAACAGGTGCCAAACAGCGGCTGCTCCGGCAACGAACTTGGCATAAAACATTTGTCTCCACTACCAGGAATTGCAGCATCTCCCTTGTGAAGAAGAGCTGGAAGAACTGGAGAAGAGTCACCGGCATTGGAACCTGCATGCCAGGGGTCCCTGAGAACGGACCAACCTGGGGGTTGAAGCGGGCGTCGGTCCAACCGGCATCACGATCGGGGGCAGGATCGCGAGCATGGCCACGACCACGACCACCGCGAGGACCACCGCGAGGAACACCTCTGGGACTACCACCTGCCCCCCTACCGGGCCCTGGCCTCCAGCGTGGCCTAGGTGGTAGGTCGAGGGGTTGAGTAGGGGGGGGGGGGGGGCTTTTGCATCAGATGATGCAGAAGCCGGTGAACCTGGTGCAGCACCAGGTGGTGAAGGGTGTGGAGCTGGTGAACCTGGTGCAGCTGTACCAGTTGGTGAACGGTGAAGAGGAAGCCTTTGGGGAAGAAGCTCCTCGATTGTTGCTGGAGGATACAACGCTGTGCGTGGCACCTCAGCAACAACCTGAGCACGCATTGCGGCTTCAGCAACCTCAGCACGCATTGCGGCTCGATGCCCAGGCAGAACAAATGCTGAGGGGGTCAACGCTGTGTCGCTGAAGGGGGACACTGTGGGGGTGACCGTTCCCAAGACATGCGAAGGCGGGGTATTCAAAGTGCCCACAGCAAGTAGCGTAGAAAACGTGTGGGCTGCGGGCTGGTGATCCTGCTGGCAGCAATGTTACGACCGGGGCTCGTATAAAACAAGGGCTCTTAATCATTGGACTAGGAAAGCACACAGCCACAACGGTAACACTAGATCCAACCCCTGAACTTATAATGCCACCGCACAAAAACACCTATACCCTCCAGAGTTAAATCTGCGATAACGGGGTATCCTATAACTCAGTATAAGTGCACTACTACAGGCTGATGATCTCTGATACAGCCTGATCACAACAACATACAATTACGTTAATAAGGTATACTAGGAAAAGATAGAGATCTTAATTAAATCACTGCAATGATTTAATACAAACTAGAAGAAGGTATATTTAAAGTTACTCTAAACAATAATGAACTGTCACTCCTATACTAAGAAAGTGAACGAAAGTCCCAAAGCATCAAGCAGGAATCTTCTGAAGAAAGTCTGATGCTGGGGTAAGATGATCGTATCAGATTTTGAACTGTTATATAAAGCAGGGTCAATGTAGGACAAATGTAGAGACAGACAGTGTCAACTGACACAGGAATAACGATAAATGCACACTAGTATTATCTCCAACAACAAAAGAAGTCCTTCGTCAGGCAACTCAAAAAAACCTGCTCAGGTTGTGCAACTCAACAACAACCAAGGCTTACAGTCAACGTTAATAAGAATGCTGCATACATAACAAAGAGTTTATAATTCTAAACGGGTGTCTGCTAGGCTAATAAAGTCTAGCTGGGATGTCGTAGGCTAGGAAACAATGGCTGAGCAAGCGGCTCGTAGCCTAGCGAGGTCCTTAAGACTGTGCGGCCAAATTACGTTAATTGACGGGGTGCTCTCTTGAGAGATCCAGATCGATAGTATTTGGTTCTCTCCTGGCGACCCTCTCAAAGTCAAAGCAAACGAGTTAGCACAGTGTTGGGTGGCAGAGACAAAAGCCCTCACTCGCAACACAGTGCTAAACTCACAAGGGGCATAGTCAGAAAGACCACCTAGGCTTCCCAAGTCTCCGTTGCGATTGTACAGGTTCAACAAAACCTAGTACACATCGGAAATCACAACAACAATGGCCCCACCCCAGTCTAGCATTAAATAGCCCAGCAGACAGCCAAGGAATAGGCAGGGAGACACCGTGAGTGTGTCGAACCTCTACAGACAAAATGGTAACCCCTCCAAAATGCCTAACTAAACATATAATATCTGAGAGCTTCAGCATATAATACGATGGCCGATATATGAAATCCTACAGAACCAAAGGGGAGTTATGATATTAAATAGAGAGGAACAATGAGGGGTAAGAAGTTGAGAGAGAGAGAAAGTGCTCTATAGGTAGAAGTCGGTGACAGGTGGCAAGGGATATGTTAAGGGTATGCTGGTCAAACAAGCTCTGAAGAGAATAGCTCCTCGGGACCCCTCCAGGATCACACACAAAGGCATGGTGGTCAGCCAATCACAGGCCACTACGTCACCAGGCAGCAGGCCTGCAGAAGGCGCCAGGAACCAGCAGCCAATCAAAACCGAGAGAAGGACCACGCGAGCGAGGGACTCCTCGAGGGAGGAGGGAGGAGGAAAAACTACCTTCTCACTGCACGCTCGCTCTCTCTCTCCTTCCTTCACCACAATGCATCTCATGCTCAACTCATGATATAAAATATAATCCCTTGTCACAGGCGAAAACAAAGACCACTTCTATACTGCCTGTGACATGACGATTCACAAGAAAGAAAGTACAACATTGTAGATAGACTGTAGCCAAATACATTGCCCTGGCGAGCGCTAGTGGCTACCGGGAGGCGATTCTGCCAACGCTGGCAGGCGTCACAGCAAGGATGAGGCACCGCCACGTGAGGTGGATGGTAGAGGTGACGTGTGAAGTTGGGTGATGATAGGAGGTAATTGGTGATGTTAGGGACTGCTAGAGATGTAGATGTAGATGGGATGAGATGTAGATGGGATGGGATGGGATGTGGATGGAATGGATGGTGGTGGTGGTGGATCCGCTGGGGCTGGTTCAGCTGGTGGTGGTGGGTCGTCCGCCGTTGCTGGGCTTTTTCAGCTGGTGGTGGTGGTGGTGGGTCGTCCGGCGTTGCTGGGGCTGGTTCTGCTGCTGGTGGTGGTGGTGGTGGGTCGTCCGGTGTTGCTGGGGCTGGTCGTGGATTGGCCGAGGCGTGGGCGTCGACGCGGATTCGTTTGGGCGGAGGTGAAGCCCAATCTTCATCTCCAGTCGACCACACGTCCGACTCACTCTCGCTCTCCGTCTCGTCCGTCGGCAGGTCCATCACCTCGTTTACCACATCCTCCAGCTCGGAGTCCTGCAAACGGCGTTTCCTGGAATATGTCTTGTCCGACATGGCAGCTGGCGTATGGCGGCAGGCTGGCGTATGGCGGCAGGCAGTAGTTGGCTTATAATGCTGAAACCAAGAAAAGGAAATAAAGGAATAACTTAATTGACGCTGATAGTTGTCATGACGCAAGTTCGCCATCACTGGATCCATATGACGTTGGTATAGTTCACCATGACTTAGTCATAGTTTGGCATTGTACGACTCCAGATGACGTGAGTATAATGGATTCATGACGGTATAGTTCCGCATTTTGTAATTCAAATGGGGGAACACCATGACGTAGTCATAGTTTGGCATTATAAGAATATATTTATACCTTGGGGCTCTTTGGCCAGACACCCTGGGGAACAGGAACAACACAACAGGGGAACAGGAACAACATAACAGGGAAGGGGACAAGCAAAAAATATATATATATATATACGGTATATACCTGTATATATAAAATAAATAAAATAAAATAAAATACAAATATATATAAAATAACAATAGAAATACTCGATTATGGGCCTTGCCCTTGCTCTGGACCTAGGGGGTGGTCCCATACACACCCTGGGGAACAAGAATAATAAAAACAAAAATATATAAATAAAATAAAATAATAAATAAAATAAAATGAAATAAATAAAATGAAATAAATAAAATGAAATAAATAAAATGAAATAAATAAAATAAATGAAAAAAATAATAAAGCAAATAAATACCAATATATATAAAATAACAACATAAATACTCGATTATGGGCCTTTCCCTTGCTGTGGATCTAGGGGGTGGTCCCATGCACACCCTGGGGAACAGGAATAATAAAAACAAAAATATATAAATAAAATAAAATTATAAATAAAATAAAATGAAATAAATAAAATAAATGAAAAAAATAATAAAGCAAATAAATACCAATATATATAAAATAACAAATACTCAATTATGGGCCTTGCCCTTGCTCTGGACCTAGGGGGTGGTCCCATACACACCCTGGGGACCAGGAATAACCAAAATATATATATATATATATAAATAAAAAAAAATAAAAAAATAAACAAAATAAATAAAAACTATAATAAATCCCAATAAATAAAAAATAACTATAAATACTCGATTATGGGCCTTGCCCTTGCTCTGGACCAAGGGGGTGCTCCCATGGACACCCTGGGGAACAGGAACAATAAAAAAATATATATAAATAAAATAAAATTATAAATAAAATAAAATTAAATAAAGAAAATAAAGAAAAATATTAATAAAGCAAATAAATACCAATATATATAAAATAACAACAGAAATACTAGATTATGGGCCTTGCCATTGCTCTGGACCTAGGGGGTGGTCCCATACACACCCTGGGGAAGAGGAATAATAAAAAGAAAAATATATAAATGAAATGAAATTATAAATAAAATAAACAAAATAAATAAAAACTATAATAAATCCCAATAAAAAAATAACTATATAAATATTCGATTATGGGCCTTGTAGTTGGGTCATTTGCTTGGAATCCGTGACCATTTTGTTCCTACCTTTTTCTCTCGATGGATTTGACAACCTGAACCATTTTAAAGGAAAATTAGCTCCTATGCCCCTCTGAAAAATGACGGCTAACTCTGCTAGAGCCCAATATTCAAAATGGCCGCCAACGCCATCTTGAAAAACATGAAATGTAATATCTCTGGCATCAGACGAGCTACAAGGACGAATGAGGTGTCCTTTTTCACTAATTCTGGCATTACAAATCCACTGGAATGGTTATTGTGTTGTATTGTATTGTATTGTATATTGTATTGTTATTGTATTGTATTATACTAATTGTACATACTAATCTGCCACTTCACTGTCACTACATGATTCACTGTATGAGCCACTATCAGAATCACTGTCCTC
Organism: Paralithodes platypus; assembly: GCA_032716605.1. Classification (NCBI taxonomy): domain Eukaryota; kingdom Metazoa; phylum Arthropoda; class Malacostraca; order Decapoda; family Lithodidae; genus Paralithodes; species Paralithodes platypus. The sequence goes on along the minus strand of CM064568.1, from coordinate 33,216,706 downwards.
ACTTTCGCTGCTATCATCACTGTTGTTCTCTGCCTGCGGATTTGTAGGTAGTGGTATGGATGGGGGAAGTGGGGGCTGGGTTGAACGGACAGGCAGAGTCAGACATAGGCCATTTACAAGATGCCATCCATGGCCGATCGGTGAGGGGTGACTTTGGAGCTGGTAATGCATTTGCAAATATGCAAGATAGTTTGCACGCTCCAAATGTGGACGGAGACTGTCCAAGTCAGGCACAAGTCGGATAGTGCTTTTTTTCTTCTGAGCTCTCCACTTCGCTGCCCTCGCATCTCCCAGGGTCTTGCTTTTGGTATCACCATAGACATATCGAATGACAAACCGCTCCAAATCACTGATGACCTGTTCTGTGACTAGGAGCTGTGTACCACATGCTGCTAGCAGGTCGTGTGCCTCTTTAGACTTCTCCAGACGATCTGCGATGAGCTTCTTGCTTGCTCCATAGAAGCCAGAGTTGTGGTCACACCCAGTGAGGACATGAAGTGGTATGATGGATGCAGCCATTGCCTCACTGCACAAACATCGGGCATCGATAAGCTGACGTTTGCGTTTCACACACAGGATTCCTGTTGTCTTCTGAGCAACATATGCCGCTTGCACGTAGTTGTCTGTGTCCTCTGTGTCAAGAATGACAGCTGCTGTGTAGCTGTCTGACCGGAGCACACTATATATGGTGAGCATTGCCGTATCTGCCTCTGCATGGGAGCATGTGAGCTCTGGCACAAGCTTGCCTGTGGTGAGATTCTTTGCAGTGCTGCCAACTACACAATAGATGATCTAGGTGCTAGTTGTTGCTGCTGTTCTCTGGAATTCCGTTTGAAGAAATGCCTGAAGGCGGATTTTGTTCTCAGGTTTACCCAGGAGAGCATGGAAAACTTTACTAGAAGGAAATTTATCTTCTGTCTTCATGAAGACATTGCTGATTGGCAGTTTTTTTTGGCGCAGTATTCTCTCACTGTCCTTGATCGTGTAATTCTGATCATATCTGATCATAGGGGAGGTGTGGCAGAGTGGTCTTGCCACTGGACTGGTAATCCAATGGACCCGGGTTCGAATCCCAATATGTCAATGGGAAGATATTATTGGGATGGAATTTGTGCTGTACCTAGTTTCAGTGCATTACCACAGCACACCGACATGCCAAAAACAAAAAATACCCTCATTGTTCCCTGATTAAACAGCACTGTATGATTATTCCCATATTCAAAATATGCTACAGGGGGGGGCAATGCCTAGTGAGTTAATTGCTCAATAGGTGGCGTTCTGAGAGTGAGGGTCCGAGCCTGGGGAGTGAGACTGTGAAGCGCAGAGGCGAAGCAGCTTCAGAGATGGAGTTGGGTTCGAGCCGTGACATAGGTGCTTCGCATGTCTTACTCCCTGGGCTGGAACAAGACCTCACGGGACTCACCGTGTTCAGCGGTAGAGTGTAAAGGCTATCAGCCTATGCCCGAGAGGGAGTAGTTGGAATATAGAAAAAAAAAAAAAAAAAAAAAAAATGAATCATTGACGCAAATGATGCGCTCAGCATGCTTGTGTCTCATTAGAACGAAGTGCACCAACTTCTCTACATAATCTCCCCAGGTATACTTGGTACCGTCTCCCTTCTCCCTGTCTTCAATGGTAGGAGTTGTTAGGCGCCAGATGAGGCCCATATCAATAATAGACGTGTATACATCAGGCTCTGGAATGACAGTCATAGTTAGTTTTTGTTGAAGCTTGCTTTTCTGTGCCTTACGGATGGTTCCATTGACGTTGAAGATGGAAAGGCACTCGGCTGTAACACGATGCTGCAGGACTTCTTGAAGTTTGAGGGCACCACTTGTTTCAACCAGTCCGAGAACAGAGGCCAAGGCATTACGCTCCATTTCCTCAGTCTTTCCCTTCAGGTTCTCACCATCTGCTTTCTTCAATTCCTGAGTTGAAAAGTTCAAACGCTTGCTACGGGGAACTCTGTCGTTGAGAGACTTGGTCTTGAAATACACTCTCTCATTCAAGAAGTGCTTCAGTTTGCTTGTGCCATCCTCCTTTGCCGATTTCAAGTCGGCAGCGAGAGCGTCTGAGGCTGGGATTCCTGACTGTAGGGATCGAAGTGTCTTGTTTGTATGGTCAAATGGATCACACTTGAATTGAGTGAGACATGCGCTTATATCCTGTACAGCTTGTTCATCCTTCTTCATTTTACTCGACGAGCAATCAGCATGCTTCCCGTTTCCTTGTTTCTTGCGATTAGCATGGCGATGGACCTTTGAATGTTATTCACATTCCGAGTGTTTGAAAGGAGCTGCTTTTCATTGTTCAGAATGGCCAACCAACCAGACTTTAGCTTAGAGCCCTTATTCATTGTTGACTATGTGTCAGGAGGAAGAGTACTTTGATCAGCTGGTGGCTTCGTGAGAGGTGGTTCCCCACGCTTCGCTGTCTTGTATGGGTTGACTTTTTGCACTTCACTTCCGAGCTCTTTGAGAGTTGTTGAGAGGTTTGATGCAAAGTTGGCACCGGGAACTGGTCTATCCTCGTGATTCTCGGAAGGAAGTTCTGTATCAAATGATTCTGGCTGCACAAACATGACATTAGTGCGGTGTGACTGGCCAGCACCGGTCAGTGTGTCGCTCTTGAAGTCATCGTTGTCGACTATAGCGATAGCAGGCTTACCCTCAGCTAGTTCGAAGGGGCAATCAGATGAGCACTTGAGGTCATTGACCACCCAAAAATCTCGCAGCATAAGTACGTCATTGTAACTGATGCCCAGTCCATCTTTGTGCATTATGTCGACTATCTCCCTACTCTTGGTCAGTCCATGTACAAAGGAGTACAAAGGAAATCAAACAACAACAGATCTAGTGACCCTTCTAGGTTGCTTGTCCTCCAAAACACTGAGGATCAAGTGTCCAAACAGTGGTTTAGAGTGGGTAAGGGAACATTGGAAAGGGAATTACTGCCCTGGAACTAATGTCCGTGGCAGGATTAGGAAGTTAGTAGGGAGATGGGTTAGTAACTGAGGGGGGGATTAAATAAAGTTATTCATTTAAAAACGCAGTCAGTCGCGGGTTTGATGCGAGATACTTGTCTAGGCGGAGTTTAAATGAATCAACGGTGATGCAGTCTATAACGTTTCGGGGAAGCCCATTCCACAAGTTGACAACTCGATTGAAGAAGAAATTCTTAGATTTGTGTGAGTTAAAAGATTTACCAATAATTTTGCAACCGTTTCCCCGCGTGTAATTAGATTGGTCGATAGTGAAGTACTTACTACAGTTCATATTGTCGATGCCTTTGATAATTTTGAACACTTGAATTAAGTCACCTCTTAATCTGCGCTGGGTTAAAGGAAATAGATTTAATTCTCTAAGACGCTCTTCGTATGGTTTGTTCTTTAGGCTAGGTATCATTTTGGTAACTCTACGTTGAACTCGTTCTAGCTTGTTTATATCTTTTGGTAATAAGGGCACCAGGATTGAACGCAGTATTCCAGAAGAGGGCGGACTAAGGAATTGTAAAAGGTTAGGATAACTTCTTTGGATTTATGCTCAAATGACCTGCCTATAAAGCCAATTATTTTGTTTGCCTTCTTAACAACTTCTGAACATTGTTGACTCGGTTTTAGGTTACTCGATATTGTTACTCCCAGATCGGTTTCTCTGTTTACATTCTTAAGCTGAGTGCCATTCATCGAATAGTTTGCTTTCTCATTTAGGTATCCGATATGTAGTACTTTACATTTATCCGCATTGAAACTCATTTGCCAAATTTGGGCCCAACATGACAAACATGTTGACATGACATGTAGCAAGACAAAGAGATTTATCTCAAATGCAGTGCGTTTTCCAGTGATGTAGCTTGTGAGGATAGATGCAATCGATCGGATGGATGGACTGTCATCAATTGCAGACTTATTTGGGTGTTTCAGCCATGAGAGCAGCTTCAGCAGGAGCTCACTGAGGTCTTCTTCTCTCTACAACTCGTGTATATATGGGAGCCAGGGAATAGTATTTGTCCTGATGACTTCCTCTTTGAGTCGTGCTGCAACATTCATCACCAACTGATCATTGCTGACACCCAATGAAGATATTGCCGCCTCAATGTATGTACCTGCTGCTGTTGTATCATATACCAGTTCACTCACATTCTTTTGAATCCGTTCATGAAATCCGATGTCTTCCCCAAATTCATTGATGAGAATTTCCTTTAAGTAGCTGGATTTTACTACTGAGGTATGTCCGTGATTTGAGATAATGTGCTTATAGTCCTGCAGCAGGCATTGCAGTGTTCGAATTTCATGGTCTTTGAAGATGACTTGACGAATATGATGAAAGAAGAGAGCTTGGGCCTCTCAGAGGTTTACACGCTGCAGATGTTGAGTGCTTTCATCTGAAAGGGGCTTGTGGTCGCTTATATATTTGCGCCAGCACGCACGATGGTAGCGGATTTCCAACCCAAATGCTGTTTGACTATCTGGGATGGATGCAATCAGAGTGTCAAGTCTCAATCTCATGACCTCATCTTCCAGACGGACAGTATGTAACTTGAATATAGTCCAGGCATCTACTGTTGATAGGAGTAAAATCTGCTTGTCACGATCACTACTCTTGTATGCCCCTTTCATGCACCACACACATAGTCTTATCGTGAAGGACACCCATACTGGAGCGGAGCCTTTTAGGTGCACTGGCCTCTGGGGAAGGGTCTTGTTGATCTGATGCTTCATCTCTTTCAAGACGTTCCTCAGATTTGTGTTTGCGTTTTTCGGCTTGAGAGAGCTTGCGCTTGCTGGATAATAATGCGTAACAAGTGCTATGCATGTGATGACCCTTTGGTCCCTTCTCCCAATCCACATTTTCATTTATATGTTGAAACTTATCAAGTTCTTTCCATTGTAAAGACTTTTCCCGGAAGGATTCCCACTTCTCAGGTGTAATGTTTTCCAAACGATCATCTGCGGTACATCGCTTACCACAGAGTAAAATGCACTCGTATTAATTTAATGTCTTGTTTGGTAACTCTTCACTCTCTCTTCTATTATCCATTATTTCGGTCACTTCACAAGTCGGCAATTTTCATCAGATGGGCATGCGATCCATCTGAAACAGTAAAAAAGTAATATTAGATATACACCGCAGGCAGAGAACAACAGTGATGATAGCAGCGAAAGTGAGGACAGCGATTCTGATAGTGGCTCATACAGTGAATCATGTAGTGACAGTGAAGTGGCAGATTAGTATGTACAATTAGTATAATACAATAACAATACAATATACAATAACCATTCCAGTGGATTTGTAATGCCAGAATTAGTGAAAAAGGACACCTCATTCATCCTTGTAGCTCATCTGATGCCAGAGATATTACATTTCATGTTTTTCAAGATGGCGTTGGTGGCCATTTTGAATATTGGGCTCTAGCAGAGTTAGCCGTCATTTTTCAGAGGGGCATAGGAGCTAATTTTCCTTTAAAATGGTTCAGGTTGTCAAATCCATCGAGAGAAAAAGGTAGGAACAAAATGGTCACGGATTCCAAGCAAATGACCCTACTATTGCGCTTGCTCTGGACCAAGGGGGTGCTCACATGGACACCCTGGGGAACAGGAACAATAAAAAAAAAACATAAATGAAATAAAATTATAAATAAAATAAAATAAATAAAATAAACAAAATAAATAAAAACTATAATAAATCCAAATAAATAAAAAATAACTATACAAATACTCGATTATGGGCCTTGCCCTTGCTCTGGACCAAGGGGATGCTCCCATGGACACCCTGGGGAACAGGAACAATAAATATATATATATATATATATATATAAATAAAATAAAATTATAAATAAAATAAAATGAAATAAATAAAATAAATAAAAATAATAATAAAGCAAATAAATACCAATATATATAAAATAACAACAGCAATACTCGATTATGGGCCTTGCCCTTGCTGTGGACCTACAGGGTGGTCCCATGGACACCCTGGGGAACAGGAACAATAACAAAATATATATATATATAAATAAAATAAAATTAAAAATTAAATAAAATTAAATTAATAAAATATACAAAATAAATAAAAACTATGATAAATCCCAATAAATAAAAAATAACTATATAAATACTCGATTATGGGCCTTGCCCTTGCTCTGGACCAAGGGGGTGCTCCCATGGACACCCTGGGGAACAGGAACAATAAAAAACAAAATATATATATGAATGAAATAAAATTATAAATAAAATAAATAAAATAAATAAAATAAATAAAAATATTAATAAAGCAAATAAATACCAATATATATAAAATAATAACAGATATACTTGATTATGGGCCTTGCCCTTGCTCTGCACCTAGGGGTGGTCCCATACACACCCTGGGGAACAGGAATAATTAAAAGAAAAATATATAAATAAAATTAAATTATAAATAAAATAAACAAAATAAATAAAAACTATAATAAATCCCAATAAATAAAAATTAACTATATAAATACTCAATTATGGGCCTTGCCCTTGCTCTGGACCAAGGGGGTGCTCCCATGGAGACCCTGGGGAACAGGAACAATAAAACACAAAATATATATAAATGAAATAAAATTATAAATACAATAACATAAAATAAACAAAATAAATACCAATATATATATAAAATAACAACAGAAATACTCGATTATGGGCATTGCCCTTGCTGTGGACCTAGGGGGTGGTCCCATGGACACCCTGGGGAAGAGGGACATTAACAAAATATATATATATAAATAAAATAAAATTATAAATAAAATAAAATAAAATAAATACAATAAACAAAATAAATAAAAACTATAATAAACCAAATAAATAAAAAATAACTATATAAATACTCTATTATGGGCCTTGCCCTTGCTGTGGACCAAGGGGATGCTCCCATGGACACCCTGGGGAACAGGAACAATACAAAAACAAATATATAAATGAAATAAAATTATAAATAAAATAAAATAAAATGAATAAAATAAACAAAATAAATAAAACTATAATAAATCCCAATAAATAAAAAATAACTATATAAATACTCAAATATATATACAGTATATATATATATATATATATATATATATATATATATATATATATATATATATATATATATATATATATACGATATATATACAGTATATATAAAATAAATATATGCCTAAACATATAAAATATCCCAGCACTGAGGAAAAGGTCAAGGAGTGGCGACCCGCTGCAGGCAATTAATTATGGGATTAGCCTAGGTACTTTACCCAGACAGCTGTGGTCGTCCAAGGGTTCACTGCTGTATGTAGTGTAGAGTGTCGCATAAAAGTGTTGTCTGTTCTTTGTCAGGATACTTACCGTGACATATTTGTACTTACCGTGACATTTTTGTATAAAAAAAATAGTTTATAATTCTCCACACTTCACTGTCAGTTATTTCACTCAAATAAAACTGTGTATTCACTCAAAATTTGCCCAAATTGGGCATAACAAATTGCCAAAAATGGGCAAAACACAATTATATTTCGTAATTACAGCTTTATTATACTTCGTAGGTAGTATTTATTGATAAATATATTGGTCTTTCAAGCGAAAATGAAGGTTTTAGGGCAATATATATACATGACACACGTATAGCCTAGCTTACATTCGTAATCACAAACCTAACATAAGTTAGGAATGTGACTACGAATGCTTACTACACTAACCCTACGAAATATGATATAATTATTATTATTCACAGTTCACAACACTTCCACTGGGTCCATTCTAGCCACCTAAAAACCACATGGCTGGCTATGGAGAGGCGAGCAACGAGGCACAAACAGTCACAAATCACGAGTTATATGCATAAAATATATTACATAGCCACAAATTTATATACACTGCCACTTGGTACATAAATAATCCAGATTTGCCTGCCTGAAAGCTGCTCCATGGCGGGCAATGGAGGCGAGACGAGATTTAAAGGTTCGGGACCCTACCTCACAGACTGGCGGCCGGCTCACAACTTTTTTTTTTTTTTTTTTTTAAGAGACAATGAACGGAGGAAGGAAAAACACAGATAAAACAAAAATGTCCATGTGCCTAAAGGCATCCTCCATTCATAAAATGTTTGTAACAACTGGATTTAAACATTTGTAGATTGTAAGTTTGTGGAAAGCAATTCGAGGGAAGTGAATTCCAAAGAGTAGTAGCTCTGGGGATAAATGAATTCCGATAAGCAGAAGTTCTGCATTGTGGAGGAGAAAGTGTAAATTCATGGGCGCTCTCAGCTGCCCTAGTTCTACGGGGAAAGCTGTGGAGAGGCGGCACAATTGAAGCAAGTTCCTCGGAACAATTGCTGTGAAAATATCTGTAGAATAATGCAAGGGATGCAACGTTTCTTCGTATGGATAATGTAGGAAGGTCCTGTGTGATTGCAGGGTTATTGATTAATCTAATAGCTTTATTTTGAATTTTGTCCAACTGCCTCAATGCAACCACTCCACTTCCACCCCACAGAGGTGAACAGTAATCCATCTGAGAACGCACATGACTTTTATATATTACGGCCAACTGCTCGTCAGTGAAGAATTCTCGAACTCTGTACAGGAGTCCCAGTATTTTAGAGGCAATCTTAGCAATGCTTCTAACATAATGTGTCCAGCTCAAGTTAGTAAGTTAATGTTACACCGAGAATGTCAATACTAGGGGAAGTGGGAATATTTACATCATTAACAAATATATGGGAGTCAGTGAGATTCTGTCGGTTAGAAAATTGAATGTACTTTGTTTTCTGTGCATTTAAGGAATCTAGATTCTTTTGTCCCCATCCATTAATTCTAGAAAGGTCCTGGTTCAGAGAAATTGCAGTGATTATTTTTGAATTTATAAAATCGGGTTGGGTGAAAGAATTGGTAAATATGAAGGAACTGTGGAGTGTTGAGTCATCTGCATAGGAATGTATTGGATTATGAGTGGTAGATATGAGATCATTGATATGAATGAGGAACAGAATTGGGGCCAAAACTGATCCCTGGGGAACACCAGCATTTATTGAGTGAAATTGAGAATAAAGGCCATCTACCATTACACATATTTTTCTGTTATGAAGATAAGAAGAAATTAGTGGAACTAATGATGCAAGGCCGTAGTGTGACATCTTCGACAATAAGGATTGATGCCAGACTCTATGAAATGCCTTTGATATATCCAGTGCTATTGTATGTGTTTCACCATGTTGGTCTGTAGCTTGGTTGATTTGATGCGTAAGAAGGCAAAGCATGTCTGCAGTTGATCGACATCGTCTAAAACCATATTGCCTATCACTGATTAATTTATTATTCTCAAGATGCTTAATTATGTGATTATTTAATATAATTTCAAAGACTTTACCAAGAGTGGAAGTTATAGCTATTGGTCTGTAGTTTGATGGATCTGAAGAGGCACCTTTTTTAGGAACTGGATGGATGCTTGCTTCTTTCCAGGGTACTGGGAAGCATGAGGTAGGAGTAAATAGACGGAAAATTTTTGCCAATACAGGAGCGAGCTCCAAGGAGCAATTCTTAAGTACTATTGGAGGAATTTCATCTGGACCAGGAGCCTTATCTACTGAGAGATTCTGCAAAATAGTTTTGACATGTCTGGTGTGGATCTTAAGTGAGGGAATTTCAGGCGAATTAAAATTAAGTACAGGGACATCTTGATTTATTTCATCTAAGGTTGAGTTGGTGGAGAAAATATCCGCAAGAAGGTTAGCTTTACCTCGTGGGTCACTTACAAGATTGCCAGTCGGAGATTTTAATGGTGGAATGGATGAAGCAGTAGTGAAGTTGGATTTAAATGAGTTAAGAGTAGACCAAAATATTTTGTTATCATTTGGATTATTTAGAAGTTTATTTGCCTGCTTGTGGAGAAAGTTTGATTTAGTTAGGTTTAATACAGTTTTGGCATTTTGGCATGACTTGTGAAACAAAGCCCCGCACTGCTCTCACAGGGACGCTAGGGGATTGCCAGATATTTAATTTTGTAACTTACTGATGGCTAACTTACCAGCCAAAAATGCATCAAATTCGCGTCGTAAACTTATTTACCACGAATATTTCTAACTTACGGGTGGCATTATGACGCGATTGCGTCATACGAACACTCATGGAGTGGTAGCGTTATGACGCGATCGCGTCCTAAGAATGCGAGAGGGTTAAATAGACACATTATGAAATACGGGTCTACCCTGTTTTCCAGACATTCATTCTACGATTTAATTATTTTAATGGCCTAGAATATGTTGCCAACTGTACTCTCATAGCGTAGGAAACATTAAAAATCATACGCCAGGTACGTTACGTGCATAAAATATATGTTAAAGCTTCGTATGACCTGCTTATAACCACTTTTTATTGTATATTAATTATGATTTTCTCTTTTTTCAGTCGTCCAGTTGCGCACATGGTTAGAGTCCATGAGGACGCATGTCGGCAGGCTGAAGCGGGTAACCAGTGGTGATGGGCTGCTGCCACCCATGACTGAGCGAGATGCCTGGATATTCCAGATATTTGGTTTTCTCGACCAGCACATTGTGCGTCAACCAACCAGGCAGTCTAGCACGGTTAGTTATATGCATATAAGATTGTGTTGTATGTAATTAATACTACAGGTCACTTTCAAATCACATTTTATTAAAGGCTCAGTATGCTGCACACACCTTATTTGATTTGCTTGAATAACCTTAACATGGCTTATAATTAGGCCTTATAATTAGGGTTGGGTGTAACAGGGATCTGCTTTGTGTAGGCCAATCGCCTTTCTGCAGACTCTCATTTTCTTATGTTCTTATAGGAGATTGACATTGCTAATAAACTTACATTTAATCTACACATTCTAGTAATCTATATTTTATTAATTTCACCAGAACACCAAACACCCCCAATGAAATCAATTAAAGTATATATGTGATCCACCGGGATTCGAACCTGGGTTACCACACACAGATTTTTGCCATCTTAACCATTACACCAGCAGGACGGTTAAAGGTTTATGCACACGCCTACGACTTATTATCCATTCTCGAATACTGGATATTAATCTAATCATGTTCATATTCCCAACCGCGCTATGGTAGGCCTAATGTTTAAGTGAGAGGAAAGAATATTCATGGGGCACAGATCATATAGACTGGCCTCGCTACGAAATATCCCTGAACCTACTGACAATCTATATTTTATTAATTTCACAACAACACCAAAACACCCCCAATGGCCTTGGCCTTGCTCGGGGCCTTGGGGCTGTTCGGCCAGGCAGCTTGGGAAACAACAACAACACCCCCAATGAAATCAATTAAAGTATATATGTGATCCACCGGGATTCGAACCTGGGTTATCACACACAGATTTTTACCACCTTAACCATTACACCACCAGGATTTTGCTCTTAAACTATTATGTAAAGTTCTCTCGTGATCAACAATAAACTAGCAACCATGCTTCCACACTCAAAGCCAACCAGGCAGTCTAGCACGGTTAGTTATATGCATATAAGATTGTGTTTTATGTAATTAATACTACAGGTCACTTTATAATCACATTGTTTTAAAGGCTCAGTATGTTGCACACACCTAATTAAATTTGCTTGAATAACCTTAACCTATGAGATTGACATTGCTAATAAACTTACATTTAATCTACACATTATAGTTATAACAAATTTGCTCTTAAACTAGTATGTAAAGTTATCTCGTGATCAAGAACAAACCAGCAACCATGCTACCACACCCATAGCCGTAATTGGAGTCCACACACACGGCTCACACCACTGTGAATAGAAATAAAAGATGTAATATTAGTGAATGTTATATAAAATCTCTGAACAGTACTATTCTAATACTCTATATGTATCCAATATAGTTCTCTACAAAGGCCGACAACCCCGCCACGGCCCCCCCACCCACTGACGAACTCGTCACTTACGAGGAGGCGGAAGCAGAAGCAAACATACCTCAGCCGTTAAAGAAAAAGAAGAGCAGCCATGACTCCTCAGATGGAGTTGTTGTACTTATGAAGGTAAGCATTCAACGTAAACTAATCTGTTATTGCAATTGTCGAAACAGCCTTTGGATATGTGTGTGAATCAAGGAAACTTTACATATTGAAGTTAATAGGTCTAATTGCTGTTTAAACGATAAGTTATTTTTATATGGTGTCATTGTTAATTTAACTATGTTATTGATATTTAGAAGTATATTGAGCCACGTACAATATTATATTAAAATACTTTTGACTTCTGCAATCCATTACTATCATTAATTGCAATTAACATATCATAGAATACTATACGTATTAATTATCGAAGAAAGCCTACCTTGTCAACCACCTCAACATTGTATACCTTAATAAATATGCATGTTTTGTATGTAAACATTCCCATTATGACTGCACAATGTACTTATATCTTATTTTAATCTTTGACAGATCCTCGAGCACTCTGATGATACTGAGGAGCTGAAGACCAGGGGCGCGTTCAAGAGCAAGATTTCAGACGCTACAGTTTCCGTAGCACGAAATGGGGCCTATTGAACGATTTCGAAGCCTCTTCCGCACTACATAAACACACTGGGTGGTTGCCATGGTTACGTTTATACCAGCAACTTGGTTTGACACTCAAAACAACGAAAATTACCGTTTTTTACATCTAAACAACTGCTATGATATTTATCCTGTAATATCCATATGTAATTAGGCCTAAAGCTATTAAATTATAGCGTCTCATTGGCCTGAAATACATATTAATATTTATTAGTAACCATATTTTTTGTATTACAATCTACAATAAAGTATATATGAAAGAAAGTAAATTCGTTCTTAAAATTTGTCATATATTATTTTCGTCCGCCACTTCAATACATGCGGATCCTCTACGCCTCTTCCTCTTATCGAAACATAAAGCTGTATATTTGTATCAATATTTTGATCGAAAATTTAATCTAAATGTTTTAAAGTAAATAATAACACATACTAATATGAATATTCAATATTTTTAAGTGATTTTATGTGCACATGGTCGAGAGTAATGCGTCTGCTAGAGCTAAAGACGAATTCTAAAGATGTATTGTCTGTGCGCCTCACGGCGTCACTCCTCAAAAGGCTGTGCGCTGGATGAGCAACCGTAAGCGACCGTATGAGTGCCCAATGTCGTTCAGTAAGCCTGTAGCGCCAACCGGGCGCTAAAATTAGTGCTCTTGAAAGCGCGTTCAGTCTACCTTATCAGGCAATCCTGTTTCTGTTTGAGCAATCCTGTTTATGATCGCGCAGACTGAACGACATTGATAGGCAAACATTGATTCTCGTCGCTGATTGGTCAGTGGCTATTAGCACGAAATTCAAATCTTGTTGGCGATGTCTGCGAAGGTTTTAGGCCTGTTACAGCGCTTCTTCGGTCTATTAATTTCAACCAAAGTCAAATGGTTTTGTTAAATCAATACATTTTAATATTGGATATTATTATCCATCAATATAGACTATTGGCTAGGGTAGTCACACTGTCAGCTACAGTCGGCAGCCTTATTCAAGCTCAAGACAGACGGTAGGCTAGGGTACCATCAGGCTATTGTATCTTATAATCTTATAAGGAAATGTTGACAAAGTTATTACGGTTCTTATCTGGCAAAGGTAGCTCTTTATTCCCCGTGTAATTTTATAACAATTCTCCGTTAGTCTATTGGGGAAATAAAAAGTAGATGTTCTTTTCCTGGCGATGTAGGACTATGAATAGGCTAAATTCTATAGTTTATATATATTGTTCTTTCCCTGGCGATGTGGCCAGGATGAATTAAATAGTAGCCTATATATAAATTATCTCTTCCTGGCGATGTATGTATAGGCATACTTTCTTTTCCTGACGATCTATGTGTATATAGGCTATTTCTATCTATCTATCTATCTATTGCCAGACGCCTTACTCCCCTTAATGGGGGTGGCCATACACAAAATGCCCCCAAGCAAACCTATCCCCTGTAAGAGGGACAACCCATGCCAGTTTACTGAAGGACTTACAGGATTGACCACTCAATTTAGGGTTCATCTGACTCCAAGGCCTTTTATCTATTTTTAGCACTATATTTCTACAGTGGTGTGCGGCTAATCCATCCACTAACCTACTTCACCCTAAGATAGCAGTACTGATTTGTATAAGGTTTACTCCCCTAGACAGGCTGACGAGTCCCATCCACCCGGATTTTTATAAGGTTATCTCCCCTAGATGGATTGCCGACCAAGGCTAACGAGTCCCATCCACCATATTTGCAAGCTTATATTTGTGGAAGGTTCATAAATATATTTTTTTAACCATTAGATTACCTTTGAAAATTTAACTATAGCGTAGATAGGCTAACTTACTAAACATAGCTTAACTGACCTATCATACTTCGATGCAATTATGCCTCAGAAATTGTTTTTAAGAAATGTAAATAGAGTAATTGATCAATTATAGATAAGCCCCGAAAAACTTGTACAGCAAGCTAGGCTATAACCTGTTAAAATATAGGCTATCATTCAATTGGCACAGTAACAACTGTAACATTACCGATATATAACTATAAAAATGAAATACAAACTGCATAAAACACATAATAATCAATCAATAATATAGACAAACGCTCAAAAACCTGTACAGCAAGTTATAACTCATTACAATACATCATTGGCATAATAACATTACCAATATATAACGATACAAATAAAATAATAACTGCAAAAAAAAAAAAAACATTAGCTCATCGAGCCTCAAACCTTGCGAGTAGGCTTACGGATTTAAAAGCGAAGTCGTTACCAACTAGGCTAGGCTTACCGCACTGAAGGCCTGACGAAGTAGCTGTGAGACTTGCGCTCCAAGCTGCTTGTTTTATGTTATATATAGCAAAATGGTCACAATAACTATGATTTTTATAGGTGTGCCACCTTATATCCCCCTGAGTGCCTTGTCACGCCCAGCGGCGGCCCAGTGCCAGGCCGTATATATACGGACTCGCCGGAAAAAAATTGTAACAGCTAAACGACTGCACCTATGGCTTTCATATTTCTACCACATGCGTACCTTACCCTTCTGGCTTCTTGCCACCACCAACACAACCCCCTCCCCCCACCCACTCGCTGACTATCGGTCGCCTCACAAGGAAAAAAAAGGAAAATCTGTGGCGGCGAAACGACTGCACCAATCAGTTCCATATTTGTGTGACAAGTCCCTTACCCTTCTGCCTTCCCGGCACCACACCCCCAACCGCCTCCCACCACCCACTTCCAGCGTATCCGTACGAAGAAAAGGAAAAAAAGGAAAATCCGTGGTGGCGAAACTACCTCACCAATCGGCTTCATATTTGTAACAAGTCAATTACGCTTCTACCTTCCCTCCACCATTCCCCAAACCACCCTCCCACCACCCTCCTACCTATACGTTCCGATACCATAAAAGTCGATGATTTACTCTGAAAATTTCAGCTACATTTGGGACCATCTGGGACCTGATTTCTGGCGAAAATGGACAAGGGGAGTGTTTTTTTTTTACCATTATCCTTCCTTTCTCACCCAACTTGATAGATTTAGCCAAAAAAAAAAAAAAATACAAAAAAAAAAAAAAAAAAATCCTCTGGCACTGGCAGATGCATAAGGTCAATAATTGTCTGGCACTCTGCGGGTTATAATTGAGATTGCGACACATAAATAACATGGAGGGAGGCTAATTAAGCTTAATTATGATAAAATAATGTCGAGGTGAGATTTAGGTCTACTGTTATGATAGCTTCGCTAGTCACCTCCAGGGAGTGTTAGCGTGATTCGTCTTATCAGAGGCGATCACGTTCAGTAGAGCTATCCCGTTTGCGTGTTTGGGTAGACTGAACGGGCTCCAGGGTTGCTTCCCTCATCCGGCCGACGTGTTCTCGGGCTTACAATTGGGCCGAGTATATGGAGGTGGAGCTTGAGGGCCTGCATGACGCCTGCTGGGACGCGTACGTCATGGATCATATAAACCTGCTGGTGCGGTGGAAGTCTGAATTTAATATGCTAAAGACATTGGCCAAGAACGCACAGGAACAGCCACAGCAGCCGCTGCCACCACAACCACCACAGGAGCCGCCTCCACAAGCACCACAGCAGCAGCAGGCACCTCCACAGCCTACTTACCACCTCATGGCACCTCCTGGACCCAGTCAACAAACGCCCCTCTGCCACCCATCCTACCCAACCTACATCAACACGCCCAGCATACCTGTGGATGGTAACTGGGCATCGAGTACGCCCTCGTACATGCCACCCCATAACCTCTCCCTGGGCTCGGTTATGGCTACTCTTGGATCGCCACCACCCCTCGCAGCACTCTTGGTGAGCCCAGAAAAGTCTATTCCTAGACCAGAGGGGCCATACAAAATTACCTTCAGATCATTTCATCCTGCCAGTGGACACTTCCCCTGGGTGAGGTGTAGTAGTCCCGTAGGTACACCCTGAGGTCCTTGGCGACCGTGGTTGCATGATTACCGATTATGGGCTGCACACCCTACAGGGGAGTGTCCTCGCACCACAATCCTATAAGGATAATTATGTGATATAGTATGTAATGTATGTATGTAATATATTATGTAATTTCAATAAAAGTTATAATCATGTTTGTTTATTATATCCAACATGTATGCGTGAATGTCAATCAAAGCAATAACCTGCGATGAAAATGCAGTATAATGACTAACTATACATAAGGTATAGAAATAAATATGGGGGTAATAAGTCTCAAAGAAATACTATGTACAGTAGTCCCTCGTTATCGACGGGGGTTACGTTCTTAAGACTGCCGTCGATAGCAAAAACCGTCGATACCACATTACGGTACCGTACATACATGTACAGTATCCGTGGTCTCTATCCTATGTACTTCTAAGTGTTTCCTTTACACATAACCTTACATATTAGAGTATATTGCAAATAAAATTATCCTATGTAGCCTACTTTTAAGTTTTTCCTTTACACATAACCTCGTCAGACATGGCACTTGACTTGACTGTTTTGATGGTCCTGGGGATTCAATTCCTTCATTATTACCACCAGGCACACCGTCTATCACTGAATACATTAGAGGCCATAATAAACGCAAGAGATACAAGGTTCAGGCACAAATAAGCAAGTAAAAGGCGGGTGGACATAGAGCTTCTGCCTGGTATCGACAACATTAAAAATGGAGGACTTTAAAGTGACGCTCCGTTCGTCGGTGAATCCGGATTCACTCAAAATCTAGTCTTTAGGCTAATTATTTTTGCTCTTGTTTTCGGTGTATTTTCTTATTATTGTATGTCTCATTGTTCATCATTTAACCCGTCCAGCCCCGGCTAGTTTTGTAATGTTTGTTCACCAGAACCCGGCCGGTTTTCAAATTTTTTTTTTATTCCAGAAACAATAGCGAATGGGTTAGGAATGAAGGAAAAACCACGAAAAACCGCTCAAAAAGCTTAAAGAATGGTCCTACAGAGCCCCCGAAAACGTATTTTACAAGAGTAAAAAAATGAAGGCAATTACCCCCAAAAACCAGGTTATTGCACAGTCACGCGCACGCACGTGGACTTTGAGAGTTTTCAAACATCGGCACGGTTGCGTGGGATACGTACACAGTTCCCATACAAATCTGAGCCCTCTTGAGTGGCTACACCTGAGGTTACGGTCGGCGCAATTAGGGTGACGCGCCAGGCGCGTCTCTGGGGCTGTGCGTTACATACATCGCCGACGTGTCAGGCGCGTCGCTGGGGCTGTACGGGTTAATCCACTTTTGGTTGGTATATTAGAGTAATATAAATAAACAATTAATCCGTTGATATAACATTAAAAATGGAGGTCGAAAGTGACGCTCCGATCGTCGGTGAATCCGGATTCACTCAAAACCTAAAGTCTTTAGGCTAATGATTTTTGCTCTCGTTTTCGGTGTATTTTCTTATTATTGTATGTCTTATTGTTCATCATTTAATCCACTTTTGGTTGGTAAATTAGAGTAATATAAATAAACAATTAATCCGTCGATATATCAGTCGATACTCGAATCAGTCTAAAGTCAGTCGATAGTCGAATCCGTCTATGATAAAGCAATCAGTCTAATCAAATCCGTCTATAAAAAAGCCGTCGATAACGAGGGACTACTGTATAATGGTATATAAACTAATACTGAAGGTCCACAATAATGATGGCACTGGTGACTAGAGAAAAATATATATATGAATATCCTGAGAAAACTATATTAATTAATATTAAGACGCGAATGTCAAACTTAACATGATTTTATGAATAAAACGAGCAAGGAATAATATGGAAAACAAAAGGAAAATTCAAACTATAAAGTCCCATACAAAACTTTAAAACTTAATATGATTTGACGTAAAAAGATATATATGTAGAATTATATGGTTAACCTAACAAGTGCGCATGGGGGTAATTAGACACCTCTCCCTGTGCACAACTGTGCATGTATTTGAGGTGTTTCCGTCACTAAAATATTAATTTTACCATAAATAGAATTAATACTTATCCATACGTGCCTATTATGGGTTGATTATAAAGATATTAACCTGAAACAACATTAAAACGAGTGAAAACAGCGTTTGGATGGTCAAAATCGGAGATATAGCCCGCGAGTTGTATAATGTATGGGTGAGGCAAGCTGCTTTCCCACCAATTTCCCCCAAGGCCACTGAGACACAGTCGATCGATACTCTCTCTCTCTCTCTTGCACTCGCTTGCTATCAGTGATGACCACACCCTGCAACCGGCTTATGTTAGCACGAAAATATACCTCAGAATAAGGGAATAACAGGGAAAATAGGTGATAACTGAAGGAAAGGAGGAAAGTGGGGAAGGAGGGGAGGTAGAGGACTGAGATTTTGCATGGCCCAGGGGCCATAAAAACAAAAAAAAAAAAAAAAAAAAATAATTTGATATCAAAAGTTGATTTTTTTTTCTCTGACTCTTAACCCTTAATTAGCGGCGAGCAACATAAGTCGAGTTAAAAAAAGCTGGACTATGTGGCGGCGCTCGACATAACTCGAGTGGCAATTTCAGCACGTAATGTGGCTGAGAGAGAGAGACAAGTGGTGGCAGGAGACTAGCGAGCGTATGACTGCTCCAGACCACCGCGGCGAACCTACTGACACAAATCTCAGCTCCCTCCTCCCTCTCTCACTCGCTACATACTCAATTATGTACTGAAAGTACCGAATTACCTGCTTTTTGCACTCGCGTTGCACGGTTATTGCAAGAAAACTATCCATCGTACAAGGATCGTTATGGTGTCATTCGAAAGCTCTGTTTATGCCCTTTCAGGGATAGGTACTTGTTTTACGTTCTGGGTCTTATTTAGGCATGAAAATGATCACGTAAACAGCCCTATTTTGGCTAAAAACACCCCGCTGTGCGGTACACATAAATAAACCGCATAGGCCGCTCGTAAGGTGTTAAGAGTCTTCCCGCAGTCCGCCGGGGGAACTCTTAAGAGTCTCCCGGCAGTTCCCGGGTTAATAAAGGAAGATCATAAAATGTACAGATACAGATAAAAGTAAAAATACTTACTATAATTTGACGATTAAAATAACTATGTAATAATATGTTAGTAAAAGGAAGATCTCAAAGTAGAAACTGACAGACAAAACCTAAAAAATTAGTATGAATTGACGAATAAAACAAGTATAGAATAATATGCTAACTAAAGGGATATATAAAATTAACAAATGACAGACACAACTTACAGTAATACAACAATTATTAATAATAGGATATGTGTTGTAAACACTGATGGAAATGTAATATTTGAGGTATTGAGAGATGGTACAATTTGTAATAGCCTTATTATATATAGTTAATTAATAATGCACGCACCTGGTGTCACAACATGGGTGTTTGGGTCCTCAACATCTATGAGTGCAACATGTCAGGCTGGATAACACACTCGCATGAGGTAGTGTAGGCAGCAGCAGGCCAGCAAAACAGACTTCATACGTTTGGGGTGGAGTGGGATGGATGGTGGTGAGGAGACCACGGAATCTGTGTTGGTATAAATAGCTATATTACAGTAAAAGTCATGTAATCCGAATGGATTATTCGGACTGTTGGGAGGAACCCCTGACAACACTATAAATACGCACATGATTAATAAATAAAGACCTGATATGGTATAGGCCTATACCGTATATAATATTTCATAATAACTTATGCAAAACAAGTTAACCCGGGAACTGCCGGGAGACTCTTAAGAGTTCCCCGGCGGACTGCGAGAAGACTCTTAACACCTTACGAGCGGCCTATGCGGTTTATTTATGTGTACCGCACAGCGGGGTGTTTTTAGCCAAAATAGGGCTGTTTACGTGATCATTTTCATGCCTAAATAAGACCCAGAACGTAAAACAAGTACCTATCCCTGAAAGGGCATAAACAGAGCTTTCGAATGACACCATAACGATCCTTGTATGATGGATAGTTTTCTTGCAATAACCGTGCAACGCGAGTGCAAAAAGCAGGTAATTCGGTACTTTCAGTACATAATTGAGTATGTAGCGAGTGAGAGAGGGAGGGAGCTGAGATTTGTGTCAGTAGGTTCGCCGCGGTGGTCTGGAGCAGTCATACGCTCGCTAGTCTCCTGCCACCACTTGTCTCTCTCTCTCAGCCACATTACGTGCTGAAATTGCCACTCGAGTTATGTCGAGCGCCGCCACATAGTCCAGCTTTATTTAACTCGACTTATGTTGTTCGCCGCTAAATAAGGGTTAAGAGTAAGGAAAAAACAAAATCCATTTAAAACACCCCCCCCCAAAAAAAAAAAAAAAGTTTTGTTTTGTTTTTTTATTTTTTTTTTGCCCCTGGGCCATGCCAAATATCACTCCTCCACCTCCCCTGCTTCCCCACTTTCCTCCCCTCCTTCAGTTATCACCTATTTTCCCTGTTATTCCCTTATTCTGTGGTCTATTTTCGTGCTAACATTAGCGAGTTGATAGCAGGGCGTTGTCATCACTGTTACCAAGCGTGGAAAAGAGCGAGAGAGAGAATATTGCGTAACAGTGTCTCTCCAGACAAGGGGAGGGGAGGAGGGCAGGGAGGTTGCCTCAGCCATACATTATGTAACTCCCGGCCTGTATCACCGATTTTGACCATCCAAACACTGTTTCCACTTGTTTTATTGTTGTAACAGGTTAATACCTTTATAATCAACCTATAATAGGTGCATATGGATAAGTATTAATGCTATTTATGGTAAAATAACGATGTTAGTGATGGGAACAGCTCAAATACGTCAGCACAGGAGTGTGGTGTCTCATACCCCCCATGCGCACTTCTTAGGATAATAAGTTCAAATGAAACAACAGTGTACCGGTATGATTACCGAAACACGTGTGTGTGTTAATTGTCGAGTGAGTGTGTGCGTGTATGTGTGTTCTTGTGTGGCTATATCGACCGCCACTGATACACGGTATGCAATAAATGTTATTATAATTATGCTCTATGGAATTGAATTTCATTTTACCTAATACAGTAGTGTTTATAATAGTAAAAGCCAAAGCAAACTCCATTAACCCGTACAGCCCCAGCCACGCGTTTGACGCGTCGGCGATGTATGTAACGCACAGCCCCAGCGACGCGTCTGACGCGTCACCCTAATTGCGCTGACCGTAACCTCAGGTGTAGCCACTCAAGAGGGCTCAGATTTGTATGGGAACTGTGTACGTATCCCACGCAACCGTGCCGATGGTCGAAAACTCTCAAAGTCCACGTGCGTGCGCGTGAGCGCGCAATAACCTGTTTTTTTTGGGTAATTGCCTTCAATTTTTTACTCTTGTAAAATAAGTTTTCGGGGGCTCTGTAGGACCATTCTTTAAGCTTTTTGAGCGATTTTTCGTGGTTTTTCCTTCATTCCTAACCCATTCGCTATTGTTTCTGGAATAAAACCATTTTTTGAAAACCGGCCGGGTTCTGCTGAACAAACATTACAAAACTAGCCGGGGCTCCACGGGTTAAACTAACTTTATTGAAGGCGGTAGATAGTTTGCCAGCCTAGCAACAACAACTTGTAGCCACACTTGCAGACGACAGGTGTTATTACACGACTTTTGCTGAAGTTAGGGAACATCTATATAAATTATATACTAATGGAAATCATGGGAAACTTAATAATACGGTATAAACACTATAATATCGGTAGGCGTTAAAATCACGAAATATATACCTGTTAGCAACGATACTGAAGGCATTCTCCACCACCCGACGTGCCCTCGACAGCCTGTAGTTGAATATCCTCTCTTGCCTTGTCATGTTGCATTGGGGGAAGGGCTTCATCATCCATGTTGTAACATCCGTACCGACCGGATGTCATGTGGCCAGACCAATCTGTTGAACGTGACTTTACAACCTCGTGGCAACTACTAGAGAGAGAAAGAGAAAGAGAGAGAGAGAAGGGGAGAGCGGCCTAGCTACTTCCTGCATTCTTCACATTCCTCGCTTTCCCGCCAAAACTTGTGTGCGAGGGGCGGGGCACCTGTGACGTGGCGAGCTTCTAACACCTGGTTAGCTACAACACACCTGCTTCTCACCTGTAATTGGTCAACGTGTTTCCTGACTTCTGACTGGTTCCGGCACCTGTTTCCTGCCTTCGGATTGGATTAGCTTGGTCCGGGGAATCATATACAGTATAAGCCCGAGATTTGATAGTTAAAACTAGTACTTTCTTAGCTGGGGAATCGAGCAGAGTGATGGGGAGACGAGACAGACTTCAAAGGCTTGTATAATATTATGTGTTAAGTTGAGTCCCAGAGTGACCTCTTACACGTTAGTTAGGGATTATTTGTGACTATTAATTAACCAGAGGTATGTCAAAAACATACCGTACACTCATTTGATTTAAGATTTTGTGATTGGAGAAATCATATAGAGTGGATTGGAGAATCATATACGTTTAATTTAATTGGAGATATATATATTTTGAATTACTGTTTAATTTTGGTGATTAGAATTAATGTTTGATTCAGAGATGATTTTTGATGGAATATTCTACTTTACTTATTAACAATTAACTAACTTGATGTAAAGCTATTATCATTCATAATTAATGATTAAGCCTTGTGTCGGGAATTTAGATAAAGAGGTTAAATTGCATATCACTTGTACATGAAATATCCCAACAAATAGTTATAATATAATTACCAACGACGTAGTTAGTCGATGGGTGTAATCCAGTCCCACACACACGGCTAATTCAATTGCATGACATGTAGGAATGTTCACATAATACAATATCGATACAATGAACTTAGCTTAGAGGACTGGTGATGTAGGACTGTTATTATAGATTAATAATTGTAGCACATGGTGAACTGTGGGTTGAATCAGAGCCTGGGGGAAGTTGTTGGCTGTATGGTGCTGATTGAGAGACTAAAGGGCCGGCGTCCGATCGCTTCGCGAAATTACATATGGCTGCCGGCTCATAATAATTATAACCCATAACTTGGTTTCATGATACATCTAGAGCTGATGTAGTTATTTATACAATACAGTTAATATTTAACCTATACTTAAGAATAAACTACAATACACAAAGAACCAGCCGAAATCGTACATGCGATACGATACCGCCAAATTCAAATGTCCTATTGGACCTAAAACTGTCGGGATCATTACCCTATTAGTCCAGTAAATCTAGCAATCATTTAACTGGACCTAGAACAAATTGTAATAGAAGGTTTTTTGGCTTTAACTTGTTTATTAGGTCCCTCTGATGAACATATAAAAAGTCTCCAACTTTTGGACACCGGGAAAGTGGTTAATTTGCATAAATTCAAGATGGCCGCCATCCAAAGCTTCAATTTACAGATAACTTTTTTCTGGTTGCTCCTAGACCCTATAAATGTATTACAAACAACGTTTTTTGGCTTTAACTTGTTTATTAGGTCCCTCTGATGAACATATAAAAAGTCTCCAACTTTTGGACACCTGGAAAGTGGTTAATTTACAGCCGAAAAACCTTACAGACAGGCTGAACTGTCTCTTTCACAAGGGGTGACACAGGCACTTTGTGCTTGTATGGGTTTTTTGACCTGTTGTCCCTCTTTTTTATAAAAAAAAAAAAAAAAAAAACATGACGTAGTATGACGTCATTCAGAGCCAATTATGTAATTCATGATAGGAGTTCGTATTCACTTGGATCATCGGTGCTTGCATCAAAGTTGCTATTTTGACAGAGTCCTTTACATTGACCACATGCACTGGAACATTCAAGCTCATTCCGTTTGCAACTACAGCGTTGAGTGTCACAGTTGCCCTTACACTGACATCTGACCAATTTCAGTAGTGAATCAGGAGCCACTGGCGAATCCATCGTCTTCGGTTCAAGCTGTCCCTTCCGCAGACACCAGCCCCATTTCTCGGGGTCCACACAGTTCCCCATCCATTCCTGGACCTGACAATAAACTCGGAACGAGTGGTATTTGGCTGCATCGGTTGTTGGGGGAAGGCTGTGAACTTCAACGGTAGTTGAACTTTTTGCCACCTTGTTGCAAAACTTTGTCTTTCGCAGTCCGTCAAGGGTGTCATTTCCTTTTCCCCCGTACAAATAAACCAAGGCCTTTTCACCAGCTGATGATATCGCGTCTTTACTTCCACTTTGGCAACAGAATGCTTCTATACATTTCAAGAAACCGTTGTCTTCCCTCACTTTCCTCAAGGCAGCCCCTTTACCAATACCATACAGTCGTGAGGTTGTGTCACATCCACAGAGTGCATGGACAACTGGCAGGACACGACAGATGCTTTCACCGAGAGCTTCTGCTACTGAGTTAATATGCCAACATTTCCCACCTTCCTTGCTCGACTTGAAGTACAAATCATTCATCCCTCGTTCCGCATAATGACACAACAGCACCAACAAGTCTGTGTCCTCACCTATCACATATGTCACGGTTTCCCTTGCATGCTCAATTCCCTTCTTCGCAATCATGACATCTGCATCTGCTGGCTCATTGACACAGTCAATTCCATTTGCCTTGAATGTTTCACACAATAAGTCAATGAAGTTTTGCTTATTGTCCGAGTTTGACAAGAAGTTTTCCTTTTTTGACCGAAGGGGCATGGTTGGAGTGAACATCACCTTTTGACCAAAGACTCCTTTTGATCGTCGATTGTGTGTCATGTCCTTGGTAGTAGGTCCTGATTTATAACCGTCGAATACAACCACCGGGTTGAGAAAGTTTTTGGAAACATGCTTCATGTACATGCTTGCAATGTCCTCAAATGTGTCACCCTTCTTCCATGGAATCCTTTGCAATAAGGAACCACCATCCAGAACATGGGTCACAGTCCTTTCTTCCTCAAATGATTCCAATGACGACTTGGGAACAACAGCAGCTATCTCATCTCCTAGCTGTGGTTTATTGGCTTCCCTGAGCCTCCCCCACTTATCGAACAGAGCAGTAGGGTAGCTAGACAACTCATACGCAAAGACCTCTTCAACACCTAAGTCCCTGTTATTAGCAAAGATGAGGAGCCTCTGGAAAAGGAGCTGTGGGTCGATTGGTACTTTTTCAGCACTGATTGTAACCTTTGCACCCAACGACTCAACTTGATCTTTCTTCCTAAATGAAAAGTCAAAAGCATTGCTACCTTCCATCTTCTGCACAATGTTCATACCAACCTCATACAGTAAATGAGGATTGGCCGAGGCTGGTCCTGTCACACCGTTGGCAATATTCCTGAGTTCATTTGATTCTTGAAATGGATCATAATCCTTGAAGAATGCGAGAACCTTCTCTGTGTCCTTCCTATCTCGTTCACGCCTTGCTTCAGTCATTTCTTTGTGCTGCTCAGAGGTGTGGAAATGCTTCCCTGTCAGTTCTTGCATAACTTCACTCACCTCAGCGCAGGCTGGCATAGCAAGTAACCAGCGCAGGCGTTGCGTTTCCTCCATGCCCCTACCATGTGTCAATCCACCATTCGTTTTCAAAGAGCGCATCAAAACCTGCTCTATAACCAAGTCGCTTGGCAGTCCTGCCCACAGCCGATCACTTCGGCGGATCACAAATAGACCAGAGTTCAATTGACAGAACATGTCTGGGTTGAGCTGCTCAAGTTCAATCATGTCTTGAATGTACACATGGGCTGACTTGGCATAATTGTTATGACCACACGCTGCAAAGTACGGCAACATCTCCTGGAGTGTTCCGAGGTACAGTAGGAAATCGCCCATTCTCAGTGCCCTCAGGAAGCGACGCAGCAGGTCAATCATGTCCATGTATTGAATCCATAGCTTTCCCATCTTATGCTCTGCTAAGGAGCTCTTCTCAGCTTTAAGTTTTTCAGAAATTCTGTTGAAAACGTCTTTACTGCAGACTTCATCCGGTGAAACGTCTTCACGCAACAGCTTATCCAAAAGATCTGCAGCCTCCTGGAAGTCCTTGCATGAAACAAGAAACAAGATGATGGGATTAGTATAGGCCTAGGCAAAATGTAATAGACAATAATGTGCAGTAAAGGTAGGGCTTGACCTAGAACAAATTGCAATAGAAGGTTTTTTGGCTGTAAGGTTTTTTGGCTGTAAATTAACCACTTTCCAGGTGTCCAAAAGTTGGAGACTTTATATGTTCATCAGAGGGACCTAATAAACAAGTTAAAGCCAAAAAACGTTGTTTGTAATACATTTATAGGGTCTAGGAGCAACCAGAAAAAAGTTATCTGTAAATTGAAGCTTTGGACGGCGGCCATCTTGAATTTATGCAAATTAACCACTTTCCCGGTGTCCAAAAGTTGGAGACTTTTTATATGTTCATCAGAGGGACCTAATAAACAAGTTAAAGCCAAAAAACCTTCTATTACAATTTGTTCTAAGTCCAGCCCTACTTTGACTGGTCTATATTCCCGACACCTTGTATAAGTTAAATACTTACCTGACTATTATTCGGAATAGGCATTGTAAAGGCCTAAGCCTACTAAACTTTAATTTGTACTTTAGTGAAATCAGAACGTATGCAAAACGATCCTGAAACTCTATCATAACTTTCATTGCTTATTATTTTGATTAATTGTAAAATACCTTATTTACGTTTATAAATATAATTCCATTTTATATGTGACTGTAATATTTCCTTACCATTTTTATTTAGTCAAATGTCTTTCAGTAAAAAGAATAAAATTAATAAGATAATATACTAAGGGGAGAATAATAATAAACTAAGAATAACGAGATAACATAGAAAGAATAAAACAATTTTTAAAGGGTTAACAAACTTAAATAAATTATAAAAAGATCTTAATACCTTGCTGATAATCCAGATTAATTGAGATATTCTTGTGACTTAAAACCCTTGCTTACATATTGAAATTTTAGTATTCGTAATAAATAGCCTATTTCATATTAAACATTCAATGTAACTTTAAATAGTTTACTGATTAAATATAATTGAAGTGTATCAGAGTATAAAGGATAACTGTCCCAACAACTGAGGGAAAGCAAGTGACAACAGAACTAACTTTAATATTTTACGTTCTTTTGGCCTTCAGCTTTTTGCTACACTTTCATATTAACTGTTCTGTCTTTATTTATTTAGTTAACCACTTCTAAATCAAGATACGTAACAATGTCCTCAGGGGAAAAGCCTCGTCACCGATGATGTAGTAGGGCACTGGCCAAACGTCGTTTGGGATTGATTCTGCTGGTGGGAATCCAATGCTGCCAGTCTCCAGTGCCTCCCTCAGTGGTGTTGCAGCAAATATGCCCCCATAAGATGAGCAGCCCCGTGCACCAACATCTACATAGAGGAACTTGTAGTCAACATCGACGAGGGCCATGAGGACAATGGAGTGGAAGCCCTTATAGTTGTAGTAGTGGGAACCTCCATTGGGGAGACACCTGATGGCCACATGCTTCCCATCCAGTGCCCCTACAGCATGGTGGAAGTTCCACCTCTTTGAGAAGAGGTCAGCAACCGCCCTCCACTCCGCTGGCGTCTTGGGGCATGAGAGGACCTCATCCTTGTAGGCGGGGCGTAGATGGCCTCACAGGTGGCCGGAACAATGAGGGAGATGGTGTTGTGCCCCACTCTGAAGCCATACGACAGTGATTTGTATGAGTCCCCTGTAGCCAGGTAACGTAGGGTGATGGCTAGGCGCATACCAGTTGGGACGGCTTTCCTCCAAAACGTGTCGTGCTTCTTCACCAGTGGGCCAACGCGTTCAAGCAGCTCTCCGAACATGACTATCCACCCGCAAGAAGTTTTTGTAGGAGCTTGGTGTCTTCCACAGCCAACTCCTTCAGCAGGTTGTCAAAGTGGCCGTACTGCCCTCGCCTCAACAGCCACTTCCGGGTCCAGACCTGCCTTCTCCATCTCCTGGGTGGCACCTGGGCATCCTGCACATCCTGCAAGGCTTTGTAGAGGGCAAAATCTAATCTTTCCTGATGTGCTGCCAAATCTACCTGCAGCTGCAGGACCTCGAGTTAATCCATGGTGTAGGGTAGGGCGAGTGGTGCTGACGTGTGGCCGTGGCTTGGCAGGTGTGTAGAGCGAGGTGCAGGTACCAGAACCGGCCCCTTTTATATTGAATTGTGTCTGTCACCCCGTTTGTCGTTGTGGCATCGTGTCACACACGTAACACCATCGTAAGTCTATCCCCCCTCGTCGTGTTCCCCTCGTGCCACGTCGGGGTACGGTTTTGACCGGAATTTGGACCATTAGGGCATTAACGTGACGCCCTCGTGTCGCAACCGTGGTACCATCAGGCCCGTCGTGGCTACGACGTGTCACCGTCGAGGATTCGTCGTCAAACTCTCTCTGCCAATGTACCAATTTGTGTACCTCGTGACACATCGGGACCAACATCGTGAATGTGTGAAAGGGGCTTAAGCAAGCCATAACCAACCATATCATAGCCTATGCTATTTTATATTGGGATAGGCCTATGCTTATCCTCTTATTCCGACAGTAATATTAAGAAATCATGAAAGAAAGGGTCAGTGATGTCATTTCCCTGAATATCGATTTTCGTTTATTTTTTTTTTTTTTTTTTTTTTTTTTTTTTAAGAGACAATGAACGGAGGAAGGAAAAACACAATAAAACAAAAAGGTCCATGTGCCTAAAGGCATCCTCCATTCATAAAATGTTTGTAACAACTGGATTTAAACATTTGTTGATTGTAAGTTTGTGGAAAGCAATTCGAGGGAAGTGAATTCCAAAGAGTAGTAGCTCTGGGGATAAATGAATTCTGATAAGCAGAAGTTCTGCATTGTGGAGGAGAAAGTGTAAATTCATGGGCGCTCTCAGCTGCCCTAGTTCTACGGGGAAAGATGTGGAGAGGCGGCACAATTGAAGCAAGTTCCTCGGAACAATTGCTGTGAAATATCTGTAGAATAATGCAAGGGATGCAACGTTTCTTCGTATGGCTAATGTAGGAAGGTCCTGTGTGATTGCAGGGTTATTGATTAATCTAATAGCTTTATTTTGAATTTTGTCCAACTGCCTCAATGCAACCACTCCACTTCCACCCCACAGAGGTGAACAGTAATCCATCTGAGAGCGCACATGACTTTTATATATTACGGCCAACTGCTCGTCAGTGAAGAATTCTCGAACTCTGTACAGGAGTCCCAGTTTTTTAGAGGCATTCTTAGCAATGCTTCTAACATAATGTGTCCAGCTCAAGTTAGTAGTTAATGTTACACCGAGAATGTCAATACTAGGGGAAGTGGGAATATTTACATCATTAAAAAATATATGGGAGTCAGTGAGATTCTGTCGGTTAGAAAATTGAATGTACTTGGTTTTCTGTGCATTAAAGGAAACTAGATTCTCTTGTCCCCATTCATTAATTCTAGAAAGGTCCTGGTTCAGAGAAATTGCAGTGTTTATTTTTGAATTTATAAGATCGGGTTGGGTGAAAGAATTGGTAAATGTGAAGGAACTGTGGAGTGTTGAGTCATCTGCGTAGGAATGTATTGGATTATGAGTGGTAGATATGAGATCATTGATATGAATGAGGAACAGAGTTGGGGCCAAAACTGATCCCTGGGGAACACCAGCATTTATTGAGTGAAATTGAGAATAAAGGACATCTACCATTACACGTATTTTTCTGTTATGAAGATAAGAAGAAATTAGTGGAACTAATGATGCAAGGCCGTAGTGTGACATCTTCGACAATATTCCACTCGTGTCATATATAGGGAAATTGAAGAACCTAATCAATCTAGTTTAGGATAAGGTGGGATAGCTGTCCTCTCTGATGACTTATGGATAAATTTTATTTGTAGTCGTTGCCTTTGTCCAGTGAAATATATATTAATCGAAAAACAGGATGAACTAAAGTATATTGAGTATGTTGTTTTTATTTGTCCTTGATATGTAGGATATATACAGCTAAGGCCATATGGTTAGCGTGCATTATTGCATGGAATGCAACTTATGTAATACTTAAATAGTAATTAATGCATCTATTTAATATATTTTAGTTGGTGACGTGAGCTCAAACAATGGTTTTAAATATATAACAATATGTTCTTTTACAGTATAATATATAATTATATAGTTCATTCATGTCAGAGAAAATTTCTTATGTACAGTTGGACTGTTGGTCAAAAGTTCCAGCTGACCCACCCTCACTCTGGGGCTCGCAGAATTAGCTGGCAATACTGGTGTAGTGGTGCAGGGATACCATTTGCCATTAATGTGTTACCTGTGTCTGTCCTCTATATTACTGCAAATTAGACTATGTAATGTTCACATTGTGAAGACTAAATGCTCCTTCATTAAGCAGCCACCAATAAAACAGAAATATAATTTTTTTATAAAATTGAGTAAAGTATGTTGTGGCAGCCAGCAGGTTTTATATAGTTGCCAATCAGTGGATATAACAACTTAAATATTTAAGCAAATCTACGAACTTTGGGTGAATGTTCGGGATCATACATACAGCGATGTATGCATTTTTATTTGAGATAGGCTTACTTTCCCTTGTTTAGTTTATGTTCTAACAATGATATAGCCGAAATCAGATCTACCAAACCCAATCATTGTAAGACACTGTGGGGAATAATATGGCCAAAGGTTATCTCTTACCACCAATCAAAATATAAAATTAATTAACATAAATAAAAATAAATTCTGAGATAGCCTACCTTATGGCATGGACAGATGGAGCAGATGAGGAGGCATGAGCAGATATGGAGCAGATGAGGGTTGTTTATAGTAGCCTAGTCTTAATCCATGGTAGCCTATCTCTCAGGATACCCTAATTAAACATTGTATAAATGGCCATGTATATCAATGACTAGGGTCCTGGTGTAGTTCAGAGGATTCCGGCTTCGGTAGACCAGGGTTAAAGGGTCAGGACCCCGGGCCTGGCGCGGGGAGTGTGGTGGAACAGATCATGGGACAAGTCTTTTCAGTTCAAAAGTTTACTGGTGTCTGATCGGAACTTCAATTTCCGACTCTTAAATAAACTATATACTAATTCGTTATCAACGGTTCATTCCCTCTTCACTTTATCATATAAATGAGAAATAAGCATTTAATTATATAAATACCGTTTCACAACGAGTTAGTAAACATTATGTCTAGGGGTTGAAAGTACCACTACAAACCGTGGATTGCGCCTGCGATCGCGGGATTTTCAAAACTGATACCGAATACAGTACTTCTAAATCTAATCATACAAGGTTTTATAACTAAATTAACTTAGCCAAGGTAATCTTATACAGTTCTAAATTACTTAATATTAATTATCATTTACAATCACCAGGTTCTGGCAGGAAATGGTTCACTCAAATGAGGTTACCCTATTGGAAGGCTGTTGCCAACACCACCATGATACCCGTGTAGTCAATTTTTTTCTCACAGATTGGGGCCCGGCGAAGTATGATGTGTTGCATCATGTTATATTACCTGCGGCTAACAAATCACGCCAATTTCTTTGAGCTCCAGCAGCAGCTGCTCGTTGTGGTCTACTGTAGGTTCCCCTATTACAGTGGTCAGCAACCCTTAAAGCTAGAAGAGCCATTTTTTAAAAGTTTCATTAAAATGTTGTACTGTCGGAGCCGCAATACAAAAAAAATTGTCTCATCAACCGAAATATACAGTACCCTACTTCTGAACTAAACAATTATAGTGATATTGTTCAATATCCGGGAGGACCATATGCTTTCATTAGATTATTTAAGTGCATTGGGGTTTGTAATTGATGATTAATGTTAAGAATAGGGAGTTACTTAATTCACAAGCTTAGGAAAGACATGTCACATTTCTAGAAATCATAACGATTGATACCTATACATCTCTTTGAAGTTGAATAAACAAAACTAATGTCGCCTCGAATGTGTTATATGTTGCCTTCATTTTGAAGGGAGAATAACTATTTCTGAAGCTGCTGGAGCCACACAAGTGTCCTGAAAGAGCCGCATGCGGCTCCTGAGCCGCAGGTTGCCGACCCCTGCCCTATTACAATGGGTTGCTGTTCCTCCTCAGGTAGGATGGCGAGTTCCATAGGAATCAGCCGATCAACCGTTCGGAGAGTTGTTTGTCCTCGAGATAAAATTTTAACTGTTCTGATGACTCCTTCGGGATCAGGATAGACTTCTAGGATCTTTGCCAAGGGCCATTTGGAGTGAGGTTGGTCCACCTTCAATAAGACTATATCTCCTTTCTCAGGTTTGCGACGGTTACTAGCATAATTCGCACCATAATACCTCTCCCGTAGGCTTAACCCTTATTTAGCGGGTGGTCAGGTATTTTACACTGTACCGCTCAGCGGGCATAATCCCGAAATATTCGCTCAATTTCACTCGCCCTAGCGCCGTTACTATGGCTCCAATGCGAACGAAACGATCATTTTTGGAAAGAGCAACTCTTCGTCTCCCCATATAAGTCTATGAATGGATGTTATGAATGAGTGTGGAGGGTGGGAAGAGGAGGTACTTTTTGGTCTATTTCCCAGGCGCGTTCGGTTGCGTTCGCTTTGGCCTGACTTCGGCCTCTAGCGCGTCTAGTATTCCTTCGGTAATCGGTCTTATTTTTCTCTTATTTCTCCTTATTTCTGTATTCTCTCTCTCTCTCTCTCCTGTCTGTCTGTCTGTTTCTCTTTCTCTCTCTCTCTGGCTTGCTCGCTTTCCCTCTCTCGCGCGCTCTGTCTCTCTCTCTCTTCCTCATCCGTATATGTAATTCTCATTATTATTTTCTCTAATCTCTCTCACTCCTCCTGTCTGTCTCTCTCTCTGGCTCGCTCGCTTTCCCTCTCTTGTGCCCCCTTTCTCTCTTCCTCATCCGTATTATGTATTTCTCATTATTATTTTCTCTAACTAATCCCTCTATTTCATTTATTTGCTTGTAATATTTCTGTATTATTATATCTTTTTCACTCTTTCTTCAGTTCAGTTTCTGTATTCTCTCTATACGGTGGGAATGGTATTTCGTATGAGGGATGTGCAGCACAAATATTCAATCTTTCGTTGTTTGGTTGTTTGTATTACCGTAAGAAATTTACTGAACGCCTGCAAATAATACGCTATAAAATGCTTGCGATCAAACTCTCAAGCAATTTCAAGGTCACATGCAATTATAAATGTAGGCTGTAGGTAACCGACCCAGAGAGGAAGAGACAAGAGAGAGAGAGAGTGTCGTGATAATATAACAATGTTACATATGTATCATATATATATATGAAAAAAATAATATATACAGTAGGCCTACATCTGTTCCCCACAATCATATAATGCCAAGCACAAATATTCAATCTTTCATTGTTTGTATTACCGTAAGAAATTTACTGAACGCCTGCAAATAATACGCTATAAAATGCTTGCAATCTCTCTATTTTCTCTAATCTCTCTCACTCTTCCTGCCTCTCTCTCTCCCTCTCTCTCTCTGGCTCTGTCGCTTTCCCTCTTCCTCATCCGTATTATGTATTTCTCATTATTATTTTCTCTAACTAATCCCTCTATTTCATTTATTTGCTTGTAATATTTCTGTATTATTATATCTTTTTCACTCTTTCTTCAGTTCAGTTTCTGCATTCTCTCTCTCTCTCTCTCTGTTTCGCTTGCTTTGCAGGAATTTTGTTTTTGTTTTATATATAATATATAATAATTTATTTATCATTACTTACTATATCGTATAAACAATAGTAGGTAGCCAACTTACCATAATACCGATACACCAAACCGATCCGCATGCGGTTTTGTTTATCACCTGTTTACTAAAGTGCCACCATTATCGATTTTCTTGGAGCCGACTAGAGCGGGAGGGTTACCAATTGAAATTAAATCCGCTAGCATATATTGTTAGATGTAAGACATGATAAATACCACTAGAAATATGAATTGGCAAAATCCATATAATATCACTTCGAAATTGTTCTGAAATTTCAAAACAAAACCGCTAGTGTAAGTCATTGCTGCTAGATCGAAGTAAAGGTCTCTAGATCTAGCGGAAGTCGCTATACGTATTGGCAGTACTGCACACTCATTCATTTCATTCATTCATTTTCTATTGAGCTCGTCCTGGAATCTTTACGACTCTGAATCTTACGATTGCCGACGGCGATACGTTGTTGACATTGTTGTTGATGTTCCAGTGGAGGGATGAACAAAATATTGTCCTTGTCCAATAATAGCTATTTCATAGTCCCACAGGACTTATTTTGATATATTTATCAAATTTATTGAACGCCTGAAAATAATACGCTATAAAATGCTTGCAATCAAACTTTCAAGCAATTACAAGGTCACATGCAATTATAAAAAGGTATATTGTAGACCACAATCTTCGCCAAGCTTCGTTGTTGCTTGTATTATCGTGAGAAATTTACCGAACGCCTGCAAATAATACGCTATAAAATGCTTGCAATCAAACTCTCAAGCAATTTCAATGTCACATGCAGTATAGGTAGACCCAGAGAGGAAGACAGACAGAGAGAGAGGGGATGTCAAAAACATCTGCTAGGTGTGATTTCCCCTGGGAGGGAAGAGATTAGTTAGGGGCGTGCCCTGGCCTACATCAGACAAAGAGAGTACAAAGGAGTACAAACAAAGAGAGTGAGACAGAGAGAGAGAGAGTAGTGATAATATAAAAATGTTACACATGTATCATATAATATATGAAAACATAATATATACGGTAGGCCTACATCTGTTCTCCACAATCATATAATGCCAAGCACAAATATTCAATCTTTGGTTGTTTGTATTACCGTAAGAAATTTACCGAACGCCTGCAAATAATACGCTATAAATGCAAAGGAAATTTCTTGTAGAGTGCAATTTTGAGGACGTAATGTGCTCTGAGAGAGAGCGGAGCGATGATTAGGAGCATAAATTACCTCAAGACCGCTCGCCACACAGGGAATTCTATAAGGAAATTACCGTATTTTAGGGTTTTTGCACTCGTGTTTTACGATCGTTGAAAGACAACCA
This sequence comes from Paralithodes platypus, assembly GCA_032716605.1. NCBI lineage: Eukaryota > Metazoa > Arthropoda > Malacostraca > Decapoda > Lithodidae > Paralithodes > Paralithodes platypus. Next base: position 33,181,289 of record CM064568.1, on the reverse strand, counting down.
GTGATCGTAAAAGGATGATTCGGGTGTCATTGGAAAGCTCAATTTACGCACTTTCAGGATACATACTTGTATTACGCTCTGGGTCTTGTTTATGCATGAAAAAGAGCACGGAACAACCCCATTTAGTGTAAAAAAAAAACCCGCTGGGCGGCACAGTGAAATATACTCCACCAGCCGCTCGTAAGGTGATAAAATGCTTGCAATCACATTTTCAAGCAATTATAAAATATAAATTGTACTTACCAACACCCACACCAGTATGTTCTTCGTCAGGAACGTCTCCAATTTGCTCAAGGGTCTGTTCAATATCAACCACAACATCCACCCCACGCAAATTATGCTTGGGGTGAAAGCCTATGATCGGGTTATTTTCGTCTCCCGAGTCATCCACACTACCAAAACTCTCACCCAGACCTTCGACGGTTTCATCCAACAGCTTATTAGAAAGTTCTGAAGAGTTCAGCATGATATCTGGTTTCTGGGTGGTGAGCCGGGCGTGGTTAGTAGGGTGGCGCGACGCACTAGGGATTGGCGGCCACCGAATCGAACACTGGCAAATCTTGACCTTCCATTATGGCTGCTTGAGGGTCACTTAGTCACGGTCACGCAGTGGGGATGTGTGGGTGGGCCCTTTTAGTACACCGCCTGACCACCAAGTTTCGCTTTCCACCAAAATTAGGGCGGGAATACGCCCACGGACTTAAGTCCGACCCCGCCATTTAGTCCAATTTTCTCGTATCGGACTTAAGTCCGACCCCGCTAAATAAGGGTTAAGATATATTCTGATGCCCACTGCTTGTTCCAGGCATCCAGTATCTTGCAGAGTTTATGGTAGCTTTGTCGTAAGTGTGTGTCTGCTTCATTAATGGTGGGATCTACTAATTCCTCTGTCACGTCCAAATGGGGTACTGGGTCTAGTCGTCTACCATATAATAAAGGAGCCGTAGTTAACCCACTGAGCCCCAGCGACGCAGCGTTAGCGTCAGCAATGTATGTAACGCTAAACCCCAACGACGCAATAGTTGCATCAGTGTTACTCCGGTCCCAATTACTTCGGTCCTATGGCACCTAGAGGGCTCAGATTTGTATGGGAACTGTGTAAGTATCCCACGCACCCATGCCGATGGTTTAAACTCTCAAAGTCCAACCGTGTGCGCGTGAGCACGCAAAAACATGTTTTTTGGGGGAAATTGTCTTAAATTTTGTACTCTTGTAAAATCCGTTTTCGGGGGCTCCGTAGGACCATTTTTTGAGCTTTTTGATTGGTTTTTCGTGGTTTTTCCTTCATTCCTAACCCATTCGCTATTGTTTCTGGAAAAAAAAAACTTTTTTCAAAACCGGCTGGTCCCTGGTGGTACATTTATTAATAACTAGCTGGGGCTCAGTGGGTTAAGGCTTCAATTTCCAAATTGGAGTCTTCTTGATATGTTAGTGGCCTATTGTCTACTCTTGTTTCTATCTCTTGTGACAACAGTTCTTAACTCATCCAAGGTGACTCTTGACTTGTGACGAATCTTTTTCAGGCACGATTTCACTATGCCTATCATTCTTTCGGTAAAACCATTTTGCCAAGGGGTTCTGGGAGTTGTGAATGACCAATAACAATTTCTAGAATCTAGCATTTGATGTACTGTGTTGCTCTTTAATAATTCTGAAACTAGCGGGGATGCGCCCACAAAGTTTGTCCCATTGTCACTAATCAAATGTCTGGGACAACTTCGCCGAGCCGCAAATCTTCTGAACAAATTTATAAAGGTTTCCGAGCTTATGTCCTCCGCTATCTCCAAATGAATAGCCCGAGTGCTGGTACAGGTGAATAGACATATGTATACCTTCTTGGGCGGTCGATCATCTCCTGTGAGAGTGATGGCACCAGTATAATCTATACCTGTTACCTCAAACGGTTTCCTTTGGTGAATGCGGTCTGGCGGGAGAGCTGGTGGACCAGGGTAAGGAATAGCTATAGCTGTATACCTCTTGCAAATAATGCAATTCTTGATACAGCGTTTAACAGCTTGTCGTCCCTGGGGTATCCAATAATTTTGCCGCATATCGGCTAGAGTGTCTGCTACCCCACCATGTTTAGTGGTTTCATGCTCTTTTAAAACCATCAATTTGGTGAGGTCGCAATCCTTGGGCAATAGGATCGGATGGCGAGTTTTGAGGGATAGATCAGCTTTACCAATACGACCTCGACAACATTTTAATCCTTGATTGTCTAGGTACAGCCCAAGATCCTTCATTCTTTTGGTTGTCTTGGGATTGGATTTACGTAGCGGTGTTAATTCCTCCTCATACTTTTCAGCTTGTATCCTTTTGATCCAGTAGGTAAATGGGTCTAATTCCTCCATCTTTACCTTCTTGCTCTGGAACTTCAACACAAATTTAGTTACCGTTAATAGTTTGTCCAAATTGGAGAACTTGGTGATGTCAATCACTGAAGGCTCTGGGATAATTATTGGATCCATATGAACTTTATCATCATTAACCTTCTGGTATGATTTTTGTTCTGGCCAATCACTCTGACGTAGCCAAACCGGACCCTGAAACCACAGAGTTTCGTTAATCAGTTTCTTGACACTTACACCTCGGCTTACCAAGTCAGCCGGATTATCCTTGGACTTAACATGCATGAATGTATAGTTCATTTGCAGTTCCTTTATTTTGTGTGTTACGACCGGGACTCGTAAAAAACAAGGGCTCTTAATCATTGGACTAGAAAGGCACACAGCTACAACGGTAACACTAGATCCAACCCTCGAACTTATAATGCCGGCGCACAAAAACACCTATACCCTCCAGAGTTAAATCTGCGATAACGGGGTATCCTATAACTCGGTATAAATGCACTACTGCTACAGGCTGATGATCTCTGATACAGCCTGATCACAACAACATACAATTACGTTAATAAGGTATACAAGGAAAAGGATAGAGAGCTTAATTAAATCACTGAAATTATTTAATGCAAACAAGAAGAAGGTATAATTAAAGTTACTCTAAACAATAATAAACTGTCACTCCTATATTAAAGAAAGTGAATGAAAGTCCTAAAGCATCGAGCAGGAATCTTCTGAAGAAAGTCTGATGCTGCTTAAGATGATCGAATCGGATTTTGAACTGTTATATAAAGCAGGAACAAGATATGACAAGTGTAGGGACATACAGTGTTAACTGGCACGGGAATAACGATAAATGCGCAATAGTATTATCTCCAACAACAAAAGAAGTACTTGTTCAGGCAACGTAAAAGCCTGCTCAGGTTGTGCAACTCAACAACAACCAAGGCTTACAATCAACGTGAATAAAAATGCTGCATACATAACATAAGAGCTTATAATCCTAATCGGGTGTCTGCTAGGCGAATAAAGTCTAGCTGGGATGTAGTAGGCTAGGAAACAATGGCTGAGCAAGCGGCTAGTAGCCTAGCGAGGTCCTTAAGACTGTACGGCCAAATTACGTTAAATGACGGGGTGCTCTCTTGAGAGATCCAGATCGCTAGTATCTGCTTCTCTCATGGCGACCCTTTCAAAGTCGAAGCAAAACGAGTTAGCACAGTGTTGGGTGGCAGAGGCAAAAGCCCTCACTCGCAACACAGTGCTAAACTCACAAGGTACACAGTCAGAAAGACAACCAAGGCTTCCCACGTATCCGTTGCGATTGTACAGGTTCAACAAAACCTGGTACACATCGGAAATCACAACAACAATAGCCTCACCCCAGTCTAGCATTAAATAGCCCAGCAGCCAACCAAGCAAAAAGTAGGGAGACACCACGAGTGTGTCGAACCTCTACAGACAAAATGTTAACCCTTCCAAAATGTCTATCTAAACATGGAATATCTGAGAGCTTCAGCATATAATACGATGGCCGATGTATGAAATCGTGCAGAACCAAAGGGGAGTTATGATATTAAATAGATTGAAAGAATGAGAGGTAAGAAGTTGAGAGAGAGAGAAAGTGTTCTATAGGTAGAAGTCGGGGACAGGTAGCAAGGGATATGTGAAGGGTATGCTGGTCAGGCAAGCTCTGAGCAAGGAAGGCATAAAGACAGCAGGGAGTGCGGGGGGACTACCTCCTACCGCGGCAGGAGGGCTGCAAGGCGGCCAGCCACTCAGAGGGCCCGGCCGTGGCATGACGTCACCGAGACAACACGTAACACTACGCGTACTACCCTCTGCTTCCTGCACTTACTCACTCACACTCTCTAGCTGTATCATTCAGTCTTATACATTAAACTTATAACTGATGATATAAAATATAATGCATTGTCACAGGCGAAAATAAAGACCACTTCTATACTGCATGTGAGATAACGATTCACAAGAAAGAAAGTATAACATTGTAGATAGACTGTAGCCAAATTCACTGCCCTGGCGAGTGTTAGCGAGTGGCCAAGCGAGCGGCTGAGCCCACGTGGCGTTCTGCTAAGCTGCAGGCGTCGCATGTGTACTCTGTTACGCACATAAACTATGTGACTATCATCCTTAGCTATCCAGTGCAAACATATTTCACTATCTGTCCATATATATGTCTCACCTATAAAGGGAAACCTACCATTCAAATAAGTAGCTAACCTAGTTCCCAACTCAACAGCGGTCAGCTCCAACTGTGGAAGGGTACGTACCGTACATGGTTTTAATGGCGCTACTCGGGATTTGGACATAAAAGTAGATCAGACTTCAGTGACGCAATAAGCTACTGCACCATACGCCTTAGATGAGGCATCACAAAATACGTGCAATTGAGCACACTCATTATCAGAGGTAGGATCACATATTCTAGGAAACTTGACTGATGATACCTTTCATATTCCACCTGCAATTTGTTCCACTCTTCTGTATACTTTTCAGGTAATGGAGTATCTCAACTCAGTGCTTCTCTCCAGGCTTCCTGAACTAAAATCTTCCCTTTAATTGATATGGAACTAAATATGCCCAATGGGTCGAACATCAGAGACCTGACTTAAGAGCGTGCGTTTTGTGAGTTTTACATCGGGAAACTTGAGGGGCTTTAGAGACATCTCATCAGTAGTCATTTTCCACTGTAATCCTAGTACTGGTTGACATTCTGGTATTTGGTAGTCAGGATAGTCTCCTCTTATCTGGTCCAAAAGAATATGAGAGTTTGAATTCCAACTTTGTAGTGGCATATTGGCTTTATTACATTCTTGCCTTGCCAAATTGTAGATTTCAATCACCTCTTCCCTGAAGATTATCCATGTAAAACAGTTGACCCATTTCCGGTTTCTCTGTCTTCTGGAAATTATATCTCAAAGTGCTGCACAACAAGAAAAGACTAGAGTAGGAACCAAATAACACTGACCGAAAGTGGTATTCTTTTATCCGCCCACCAGGCTGAAAAGGATCTTCAGGCCAAAGAAACTTTGTGAATTTGCGGTCCTGCTCCTTTAACCCTATTCTCAAAAAGGCTTTGGAGATATCTGCCATAACCCAAATCTCTTCGTCCTGAATTTTAATAGTACATCACCCAGTATTTCAGTCAGATTTGGTCCTACATAAAGACAATCGTTTAGACTTGCTACATTCTTCGCTGCTCGAGAACTGCAGTTAAATACCAATCTGATGGGGGTAGTACTGGAGTCCTTACTTACAGCATGATGAGGAAGGTAATGACCCTCTTTATAGTTTATTTCACCTGGGACCTCCTCAATAAATTCATTTTCCAACTGCTCTTGAATTATTTTATGATAAGATTCTAGTCGTTCAGGATGTTGACGCAATCTCTCCACCATTTTACTTAATTGACATCTTGAACTCTGGTAGTTAGTTGGTAATTCAGGGGCATTTATCTTCCATGGAAGTTGTTATGCCCTGTTTTTCTACAGGATTAACTTGGGTAATGTGAGTTCTAACTGACTGGGTATATAAGGCTGCATGCACAAAAGGTATGAGGAATAGAGAACACAAGTTAAACACACGATAACAAGACACACGATAACAAGACACGATCACGTTTATTGAGGATGGTTAATAGGAAGCATAATAAGGTATGAACACTTGTACAAGACAAATGATAGAATTGAACAACTAGCATTAAGAGGATCTGGATGGAGCCTAGTCTCCCACTTCCAACGTTCAGGTATTAATCTTCTAACCACTGGCTTTGTTCGGAAGTTTATACTAGAGACCCTCAATGTTACTTATAGATTTAATTTCACTATTTAGATTGATTACTGGTAGCTCTGGTGCACAAGTAGTAGTTCACAGACTAGATTAGACACGCGTATTTTAGAGCACGGGAATTCTAGTAACCTCATGGGGGTACTGATCTAAGTTTTATATTCTTATAGCAGAAACACGTAGAACGCAAATCAGTGGGCGAACTTTAGATATCACTAGGGTTTTACTTCTATGTAATAATATCTAGATATATGGGTAATTACGAGAGTTAATATCGCCTGTTAATTAATAAACACTGATACGCTTAGCACTTCCTCATGGAATGGTTATATATGACTTATACTGGTGCAAAGATCTAGCCACTTCGTAGAAATATGAATAAGCGAGTCTTTAAATAGTACTGTAACACTGTAGTACTGATAGAGTGAATCTTGGGTAGTATTTGATGGGTCTGGTCCTGGTTATCTTGCGTCCGTGATGTTTGGGGCTAACGACAGGTTCCGCGGCCGTCCAGGGGGTCCATATGTAGGAAGTTCTCAAGACGGATCTCTTGGCGATCGTTGCTGGCTACACGCTTATATACCCACTGGTTTGTGAAGGTTATAAGGTGCACGTAGATTTCTTGTACGTGGACAGATGCTTCTATCTCAATCTGCCACGGAGCCTGCCGGCTCCGGAACTCAATTCTCAGGAACAACACAAGGGCAGAGCTAGAGGTCAACTTAAGGGGGCCAGCCACTGGTTGGTGTCTATCTTTCAACTGATTTTACTGGGGGCTGGAGCTTGGTTTATAGGCTCGGTTTTGGACCCTGTAGGCCATAGGGATCTCTTGTTTTGATGGACTTATTTGAGCTCTCAATTGATATGGGAACTAGGTAAGGTGGTGATTACTGTTGTGGCACATGGCTATATGGAGCCTTCATCATGTGATACAACTGAGCCTTAGTAAGAGGTGCTATTTTGGCTATACTGGAAGTATTTAGGGGAGAGAGACTGGATCTACTTTGCGAGGAGGATTGGGACAGCTGTGATAGGAGTGTCTCTCTTAGATTGTTCAATCTTCATTCTATGGTATAGCTGAGGTGCTAATTTGGTTATCGGAGTATGCAAGAAAGGTTAATGGGTTATTGTGGGTTAATAGAAGTTAGTAAAGGTGTTAGTCATACATGGTTAGTTCATTGATAGGAAGAATTACTGTGCTACCTGGCAATGACCCGGAAGTCAAAACAGGGGTCAGGTATACCTCCGCAGGGGTCGGGGTCTCCCTCCTCGGGTGGGTGAAAAGGGGGAGGTGCGCGTCCTCTCTCTGTGAGGGTCGTCCGGGCGGCTGTGGCTGGGGGCTTGCCATATTACAAGTGTTTGTAATAACCCTCTGTTTATGAGACAGATGTGAGTGTTCGTAATACTAAAACTGAAGGTGCCTTGACCAGCTGGTTTAATTGGTTGGGTTGTTAATTGCATGGTTTGTTGGATGGGGTGGAGACTGGGTTGCTAACTCTGCCACATTTATCTGGAAGTATGGCAATAGAAGTTAGTCACTGGCGAGGCGGTTAGCCTCGCACTGACGATCATTTGGTACAGGGTTGTGAATGGGTTGTGAGGGAATAGATGGCATGCAAAGGGTTAGTAAAGTTCTAATGGTGTTTCTTCCTACTGGGGGAAGGTAGGCTGGATAGGAGTATATATACAAAAGGTTTGAGAATGTTAGTAACGGAAAAGTTAAGGATATTCAGGAGGTATGGTGGAGAGGCTAGGTCGGAAAGGAGTCGAGGAGCGTGGGGGGTTAACGAGAGGGAGAGGGTTAAGGGGGGCTACGTGGAAGTTTGACCCTAAGGTCTCTGGGCGTAGGGGTGGCATTAGACTACAGTTGGTATCGTAGCTTGGGGGTTAATGACAGGGAAAGTATGTTAGCCAAACGCTACCGGGGGATGAGCAATATGGGGTGGTATATGAGTCTGGAAGGGATAGAATCATGTGGACTGTGGGGCTGTGGGGAAGAGGAGGTTAACTGTGGGTGTGTGCTTGACTGTGGATAAAAGTAGAGAAAAACATGGTGTATTATCACTCGTCAACCGATGGTTATGGACACTGTTAATCTGACACTATTTCTTGCTGACCTAGTTATTCCTGGGAACTGCGTTTTCTATGACATATACACCAAAGAAAGCGGCAGTTCGTAGGGGTAGCTTCGGTATTGTTTCATGGTGAAAATGCGTCGAGACAATGGTAAAAGAGGGTTGTATATACAATCTCTGGTTGGGGTAAGAATTAGTTACTGTATGGTGGCTAACATCTTCAGTCATTTCTGTCTAGGTCTTACAGGAACGATGGTTATATATATACACTGGTGTACCCGTGGGTATCATCGTTTCTTATCAATTAGGACATGGGGTTTTAACATACTACTTCTCGGATGGAAAGAACATACATAGATTTATGGGGGCGGTTGGTCTTCAGAAACTTAGTCTGGCAAGACAGGGGGTTAATATATTACTTCTTGGATGGAAAACACATACATAGATTTAGGCCTGTCTGAACTGGTTGGCATTGGCTCAACCTAGGGACAGGGCATGGGTGTATTAAATCAGGGTGTATTCATGTTCATCATCATGTAGGTAGAGGTGAAGGACACGAGGGGTAGTGTATACGCGAGGTGGGGGAAAGGTCAGTGGTTAGAAGGGATAGGCAGGTGTGGCATGGAGCTGCTTAGCCCTGCGGGCTTCGGCCTGTCTTAACTGGTTGGTTTGGTCACCTGGTCCTTTCGTTCTGTGGGCCTTTCCTTCGGGTGTTTCTATTCCCGTTTCCTGGTGGTGTTCGCTCGTGGCTTCCGTGGTGGGGCATTTTACTTCCCTCTCCTTCATTGTAGGCTCATCCTCGAGCCTCACGGGTGAAGTAAAAAGAAGCATAGTCATGGTGGGTCATTTTGAGTGTATTGAGAAGGGCCCACCAAGCAAGAGAGCGAGGGTCAGGTTTCTTTTGCAGGTCTATGTAGACCTGTAGGAATGTGTCCTCGGTGTTGTGGAGGGCGGTTGCCCGGGCTTGATGTGGGCGCTGTAGACGGGCTAAGCGTCCTGTGGACGTTTTTACTTTAACTTTTCGTATGAACGGTGTGTAGTCTTCCCCCGTGGGGGTAGGGACGGGGGCGACGAATGGTGTGGATTTGTTCATGGTGGAGGTCATGTATCGAGTGAGGTGTGTGGGACTGACAGGAGGCCTCTTCAGGGTGGTGAATGGGTTAATAACTGAAGGGGAGGGACTAACGCGTGAAAACGGAGCTGGGGGTGAAGGGGGGATATGAGTCTGGGGTTTTTGGGGTTGTCTTGGGTGGTGTTGCAGGCTGGGAAAATATAGGGAGGCAATGTGCAATATCGGTTTAGGTAAGGTGCGTGATGGAGGTGTGTGAGAAAGAGGGGGTGTGTGTGTTGTGTGGCTTGGGTCTTTAGTGTAAGAACGGGGTGTTGTTTTGACATAACTGTCTTCAAATCTGATGGGTCTGTTAATGATTCTACCTTTGGATGTCCTGGTGGGAAGGTAGATGTTTGTAGTGGGACTTGAGTCGCTCGACGATGTTATATATTGAGGGGAAGAACGCTTTACAGGTGGAGGGCATTTAGTGGGGGTGAGGTAAGGGGTTATTTGAGAGGTAGATGCGTGTGGAGGTGTTTGTCGAGTGAGGGTGGTAGGCGGAATGGGAGAGGATTTGGTGGGGGTATGTATGGGGGTTCTCTCAGGGGCGACTTTGTGGGGGGATTCAAGTGGGGGTGTGGAGGTCGGGTACTTCAGTTTGGAGGGGCTTTGGTTAGGAGTTAGTTGTGTGTTAGACGTGGTGCGAGAGGAGGGGTTTGGACGTTGGCATAGTGTACTTTTTAGGGGTTGGTTGGTTGGGGGTTTGATGAGATGATGAGGTTGGTTGATGCGTGGGTGGGGTCGCAGGGATAGTGGAGGGGAAAGGGGTGGATGCGGGTGGGGGCTAGACAGGTGGGTAGGGAGTGGAGGTTTAATTTGGAGGTTTGGGGGTAGGAACATGTGTTGGGTGTGTTCTTTGGTGGGGTCGGTGATTTGATGGTGGTGGAAATAGGCGGTTTTGTGGGAGTTTGGTGGAGGGGTAGATCTAGCAGGTCATTCGGGGTGATGAGGTAGGAGTTGAGAGGGGATGAGGTTGAAGGGGAAGGTATGTTCTTTTGTGGGAGGGTGGGGGTTGTTATTTTTGGAATATAGTGAGAGGGGTTATGGTGTTTGCTTGTGATTATTCGTCTTCTTTCCCTTTGTGGAGGAGAATTCGACGAACAAGAAGAGGGGGAGGAGGATAGTGGTCTGGCAGCCCTACGGAACTTGGTTAGCAGGGTGTGTTTTCTGGAGGTTTTAAAAGATTTTAGTCGTGGGCGTAAGTTATAGCGTGAGGTTACTGAGGTAGATTGTGTGGTGCGGTTGGGTGTGTACATGGTTTTGGGTGGGTGTTGTGGTTTTCGCACTGTGGTGCCTGGTGGAGGTACGTCAGGGTTAGACGGGATGGTTTCCGTTGTGGGTGGAGGTTTTCGTACTTGAATAAGTTGGGGAGGTACTTGACTATCAGAAGTGAAGGAAGGGGTCATGGTGGAGGAAGGTGTGATAGTGGGGGCTTGGGGTTTGTGGAGGTTAGTTTGGGGGGTATGTTGAGGAATGATCGGCCAGTTCGGTGTTGGAGGGTTTAGGCCCTTAGGGGTTTGTAGGGGAATATTCATAGCCTGAGTGGGAGGGGTAGTAGGGGTGTTGAATTCAGGGTCGGACTTGTGGGGTGGGGTAATGTCTTGTGGTTTTAGAAGTTTAAAAACTCGGACGAATCTAGTTGGGAACGTGCGAGTCACGCCGTGATAATCAATGGTGACTTGATAGGCATTTGGAACTTGTATGATGGTGTAGGGGCCGACATAGCGAGGGCCTAATTTGTTGGGGACAGGGAGGTTGGCTACCATTACGGTGTCATGGATGGCGAAAGGGTTTTTATCATCGGGGTTATCAGTTTTGGTGTCTTGACAGGTTTGGGCGGTATGGAGGGTGTTTTGCAGATGTTGCAATGGGTCAATTGTGGAGGTGTTGGAGGGGAGGTGAGCGTGATGGTGGAACGGCAGTAACAGGGGGGGTACGCCGTAAACACGTTCATGAGGGGAAATACCGTCTTCTCGGGGACAGGTGTTCATGCCCCATTGTATCATCTTTATTTGTGATGGCCAGTCTGAGGTGTTAAGAGCAATCATTTTGGTACGTAACTGGTTGTTGATGGTGCGATGGCTGCGTTCGCATATAGCATTTCCTTGAGGCCAGTACGGGGATGAGTGTTTGATCTTAATACCGCATTGTTGGGTGAACTGGTGCCAAACGTGTCCACTAAATTCGAGGGCATTGTCGGATAGGAGAGCAAGGGGAAAGCCGAATATAGGGAACACTTCTGTGGCAAGCAGTGTGGCGACGGTGGTGGCTGTGTGGTCTTTAACTGGACAGGCTATTCAAAAATTTGAATATACGTCAACAAATGTGACGATATAGTGGTTGCCAGCGTAAGAAGGAAACGGGCCCATGATGTCGAGGGATAGGACTTGGAACGGTTTGTTGGCCGAAATGGTACCAGCTGGGCCTGGGGTGCGTGATCTATCCTTCCCCAATAAACAAGGTTTGCAGGATTCTGTCATGCGTTGTGCAATCTTGGAGGGGTTGGGGGTCCAGTATTGATCTGCGAAGATTTTTAACATCTTCTTTTGTCCAAGGTGTATGCCGTTTCCCTCGTGGATGGCAATCATGTAGTCGTGGGCAATGGTAGGGTCTAGGACTATGTGGCCAGAGTCTGTGGCAAGTTGATCTCCCCAGCGAGTCAGTTTCCTGAAGACATTTAACGGTATCCAGGGTGGTCTGATTCTTGTTTCCCAAGATTGAATTAGTGAGGGGGCTGGGGGGGAATTATGTTGGTGGATGGGGGTAGATAAGAGCTCGGTGTTTTGTAAGGCGGCTAGGTTGGTGGGGGGGGGGTCTTTTGGTACTGGCAAACGTGACAGGGCGTCTGCATTGGTGTGGAGTTTACCTGGACGATACTGTATTGTAAAATCGTAGTCCTCTAGTGTCTCCCTCCAACGTACTAAGATGGCTGAGTTGGTTTCGCACTTACGCAACCATTGCAAAGATTGATGGTCGGTTATTATATCGAGTTTTTCGCCTAACACAAATGACCTGAAGTGGCTGAGTGCCCAAATGATCCCTAAGCACTCTCTCTTGGTGGCTGCATAATTCTGTTGTGCTTGGTTGAGTGTGGAGCTGGCATACGCTATCACATGTTCCTCTCCGTCTCTTACTTGAGCTAAAACTGCACCAATGGCGTACAGAGATACGTCGGTATAAAGACGGAAAGGTTTATGGTAATCAGGGAAAGCGACAATAGGGGCTTGGATTAGCTTTTGTTTCAAAGTGTTAAAAGCGAGGTCTCTTTCAGGTGTCCAGGTGAATGTGGTGTCCTTGTGGGTGAGTTGGTGGCGGGGTCTGGCTATTGTGGCAAAGTGTGGGACGAAACGTCTGTAGTATGTGGCTAAACCTAGAAAAGAACGTACTCCTTTAACGGTGGTGGGTGGGGGTTGGTTTTGTATGGCTTGAAGTTTCTTTGGGTCTGGTGCAATACCATGTTCAGATATTACGTGGCCGAGGAAATCTACCTTATTTCGTGCAATCTCGCACTTTGAGGGTTTTAATTTCAACCCGGCGGCTCGGATTCTTTGAAGAACTTGTCTCAACCTGAGGAGGTGTTCTTCCCAGGTTGGTGAGTACACAATAATATCGTCTAGATACGCTAGGCAGGTTTCCAGGTCAGACCATTTAATACCGCTTCCATCAAACGGGAGAAAGTGGCGGGTCCGTTACAGAGGCCAAAAGGTAGGACGTTAAATTCGTAGTGGTGGCCACCACTAGTGGAAAATGCTGTTTTTTCTTGGTCCTCTGCCTTGATAGGTACTTGCCAATACCCTACCCTTTGTTTCAAAGTGTTAAAAGCGAGGTCTCTTTCAGGTGTCCAGGTGAATGTGGTGTCCTTGTGGGTGAGTTGGTGGAGGGGTCTGGCTATTGTGGCAAAGTGTGGGACGAAACGTCTGTAGTATGTGACTAAACCTAGAAAAGAACGTACTCCTTTAACGGTGGTGGGTGGGGGTTGGTTTTGTATGGGTTGAAGTTTCTTTGGGTCTGGTGCAATACCATGTTCAGATATTACGTGGCCGAGGAAATCTACCTTATTTCGTGCAATCTCGCACTTTGAGGGTTTTAATTTCAACCCGGCTGCTCGGATTCTTTGAAGAACTTGTCTCAACCTGAGGAGGTGTTCTTCCCAGGTTGGTGAGTACACAATAATATCGTCTAGATACGCTAGGCAGGTTTCCAGGTCAGACCATTTAATACCGCTTCCATCAAACGGGAGAAAGTGGCGGGTCCGTTACAGAGGCCAAAAGGTAGGACGTTAAATTCGTAGTGGTGGCCACCACTAGTGGAAAATGCTGTTTTTTCTTGGTCCTCTGCCTTGATAGGTACTTGCCAATACCCTACCCTTTGTTTCAAAGTGTTAAAAGCGAGGTCTCTTTCAGGTGTCCAGGTGAATGTGGTGTCCTTGTGGGTGAGTTGGTGGAGGGGTCTGGCTATTGTGGCAAAGTGTGGGACGAAACATCTGTAGTATGTGGCTAAACCTAGAAAAGAACGTACTCCTTTAACGGTGGTGGGTGGGGGTTGGTTTTGTATGGCTTGAAGTTTCTTTGGGTCTGGTGCAATACCATGTTCAGATATTACGTGGCCGAGGAAATCTACCTTATTTCGTGCAATCTCGCACTTTGAGGGTTTTAATTTCAACCCGGCGGCTCGGATTCTTTGAAGAACTTGTCTCAACCTGAGGAGGTGTTCTTCCCAGGTTGGTGAGTACACAATAATATCGTCTAGATACGCTAGGCAAGTTTCCAGGTCAGACCATGTAATACCGCTTCCATCAAACGGGAGAAAGTGGCGGGTCCGTTACAGAGGCCAAAAGGTAGGACGTTAAATTCGTAGTGGTGGCCACCACTAGTGGAAAATGCTGTTTTTTCTTGGTCCTCTGCCTTGATAGGTACTTGCCAATACCCTGCTTGCAAGTCGAGGGTAGTGAACCATCTGGATCCGTATAGGGAGTCAAGGGAATCGTCTATCCTGGGTAATGGCGTAGCGTCCTTAATGGTTACGTCATTCAATCTCCTGTAATCGACGCAAAAAAGGGTTGACCCATCTTTCTTTTTTACTAGGACAACAGGGGAAGACCAGGGGCTAATGGACGGGGTGGCAATTCCGGCCTCTAACATCTCTTGGACTTGGCGTTCCTCTTCTTGGCGTTGTATGGGATTTTTTCCATGGGATGGTTGTCTTATGGGGGGGGGCCTGTGGTGTTAATGATGTGTTGTTCCACATCGGTCTGTCCGATTTCAGTGGGTTGTTGGGCAAACACGTCACTGAACTCTAGCAATAGTTCGTACATGCTGTGTTTTTGGTGGTCGGATAATGTGTCCGGGAGAGGGGGCAATTTGAGGCTGGTAGGGGTGTCATTGGAATCTATGGGGAGGTCATCAAAAGTTTCGAGGTCTCCTATGATGAGGCCTTTTGGTAATGTCAGGGATTCTTCAGAGATATTTTCCACGAGAATGTGGTTGATGCGAGCGGAAATGATGGCGGGTTGTAAGAGGCAACGATTGGGGTTGGTGGACGTGGTAGTGGGGGAAAATATCATGTGAGTTTGGGGTATGGGTCGAAGGTTAACCCATTTTTGATGGCGGGGGGAATTTGACATTTATCTTGAACTACAGCTGGGCTTTATGATGGTGGGGGATCGACTGGTGAGCAGGTGCTCGGTACGCATAAGGGGGGGAAGATCATTTTGGTGGGGGTCACGTGTGAGGGGGGGATTAACGGCGCGTGTGGGAGGATCAGCGTGGTGAGGTGCGAGTGATTTAGAAAACGGAATTTGTTGGTGGGACTGCGGAGGGTTGGTGGGGGGAAGAATGAGGTATAGAACATGGGTTATTGGTGGAGGACTGATGTACTGATTGGGGGTTGTTAGAAGGACGAATTTGGGGAGTGTTGTCGGTGGCAGTGACGGTTTGTTTAGAGTTTATATGGGATTGGTGGGTTTGTCTGTCATGAGAGGGCGAGTCAAGTGTGGGGTTTTGAAGTTTTCTAGGGGTGTGAATTGTGTGGGGGTGGAAGGGAGCTACTGACGGAAAACTGTCACAAGGGGAATTTGGTTGGTTGTGGAATAGCTGAACATTTCTGGGGGCATGGGGGGAACATGGTTGGGTCCCTAGGTCGTCACGCGTGAGGGGAGGATTAATGGCGTGTGTGGGAGGGTCAGAGTGGTGAGGGGTGAGCGATTTATAAAACGGAATTTGTTGGTGGGACTGTGGAGGGTTGGTGGGGGAAGAGTTAGGTATAGAACATGGGTTATTGGTGGAGGACTGATGTATTGATTTGTGGTTGTTAACAGGACGAATTTGGGGAATTTTCTTGGTGGCAGTCACGGTTTGTTTAGAGGTTATCTGGGATTGGTGGGTTTGTCTGTCATGAGAGGGCGAGTCAAGTGTGGGGTTTTGAAGTTTTTTAGGGGTGTGAATTGTGTGGGGGTGGAAAGGAGCTACTGACGGAAAACTGTCATAAGGGGGGGAATTTTGTTGGTTGTGGGAAAGCTGAACATTTCTGGGGGCATGGGGGAAACATGGTTGGGTACATAGGTCGGCATTTTCCCTGGAAACACGTGTACATAAATATTTGATAGAATGGTTTTTACATACATCAGATTCTGTCCTGGAAACTATGGGAGGATGGATCCTGGACAGAGTTAGGATAATTGGGGGGATTACCGAGAGGGAGTTGCTTGGACTTGTCTTCTTTCGTTTGTTGAGGCATTTTTTCAACGAAATGAGTGATATTTTGAGAGAACTCGGTGTAAGGGGAGGGGTTAGGAGTTACCTTAGTGCTAGCTGCAACTTGGTAACCCTGATTCAGAGTTTGTTGAGGGGGGGAGTGTTTTTTCTTTTTGTGAACAGGTTTCTGCATGATTGGTTTGTCAGAGGCTTTGGGTTGGATTTTTTTTTTTTAATGAGATCAGCCTCTGGCCGCAGTCAACCTGGGCCTGGAGTTTTTGAAGGAGGTCAAGTCCAAGGAAACCATCGTAATGTTTACAGTGGGAGGAAAATACTGTGAACGGGTGATAACAATGAGCATGAGAGGCAGGAGTAGTCACTGACAGGGGCAAAGTGTCTCCTAGGAGATTTAAGTAGGTATCAGCAGCTGAGATTAGTTCTGATTTGGTAGATAACAAGGGGCCAAATAGTCGGTGGTGTTGATCATAATAAGACTTGAACAAACATGACTTGGCAGCTCCCGTGTCTATTAAAAAGCGGACAGGAATGTCCTTGATTTTGGCCATGTAATAAATGGGGGCAGTGCGGTCAGTTATGGCGTCCCCCGCCGAGGCCATCGTGGGCGGGGGGTACTTTAAAAATCCTGGGAGTCGGTATCTACCTCCTCCAGGGTTTCCTCGGTATCGTCTGAGGTCATGATAGGGGCTATTTCTCCGGTGTGCATTTCCTCTATTTCTTCCTCTTGTCCCAACTCCTCTTCATTTACAGAAATGCGAGGAGTAAAGGGGCGAGGTTTGGCAGAGTCACGAATTTGATGGAGGGCACACTGAGCACTACAGGCAGGGAAGTCATAGGGGTTGATAATTACTAATGTAGGGTTTTTACTTTGGTAGGTGTTGTAGGTTTTGTTCCGGTTGAAGATTCTGCGTGGCTGGGTAGGTTGGAACCGGGGCCTACTGGGTTGGGGCTTGCCGGAAGGGTAGGTCGGTCTGTTCCAAACTTGCAATGTAATGCAAACTTTTATCCGAATCAAGAACCACCGCTGCCGCCAATGTTATGCCCTGTTTTTCTACAGGATTAACTTGGGTAATGTGAGTTCTAACTGACTGGGTATATAAGGCTGCATGCACAAAACAAGGTATGAGGAATAGAGAACACAAGTTAAACACACGATAACAAGACACACGATCACGTTTATTGAGGATGGTTAATAGGAAGCATAAGAAGGTATGAACACTCGTACAAGACAAATGATAGAATTGAACAACTAGCATTAAGTGGATCTGGATGAAGCCTAGTCTCCCACTTCCAATGTTCAGGTATTAATCTTCTGATCACTGGCTTTGTTCGCAAGTTTATACTGGAGACCCTCAATGTTACTTATAGATTCAATTTCACTATTTAGATTGATTACTGGTAGCTCTGGGGCACAAGTAGTAGTTCACAGACTAGATTAGACACGCGTATTTTAGAGCACAGGAATTCTAGTAACCTCAGGGGGGTACTGATCTAAGTTTTATATTCTTATAGCAGGAACACGTAGAACGCATATCAGTGAGCGAACATTAGATATCACTAGGGTTTTACTTCTATGTAATAATATCTAGATATATGGGTAATTACGAGAGTTAATATCGCCTCTTAATTATTAAACACTGATACGCTTAGCACTTCCTCATGGAATGGTTATACATGACTTATACTGGGGCAAAGATCTAGCCACTTCGTAGAAATATGAATAAGTGAGTCTTTAAATAGTACTGTAACACTGTAGTACTGATAGAGTGAATCTTGGGTAGTATTTGATGGGTCTGGTCCTGGTTATCTTGCGTCCGTGATGTTGGGGGCTAACGACTGGTTCCGCGGCCGTCCAGGGGGTCCATATGTAGGAAGTTCTCAAGACGGATCTCTTGGCGATCGTTGCTGGCTACACGCTTATATACCCACTGGTTTGTGAAGGTTATAAGGTGCACATAGATTTCTTGTACGTGGACAGATGCTTCTATCTCAATCTGCCATGGAGTCTGCCGGCTCTGGAACTCAATTCTCAGGAACACAAGGGCAGAGCTAGAGGTCAACTTAAGGGGGCCAGCCAATGGTTGGTGTCTATCTTTCCACTGATTTTACTGGGGGCTGGAGCTTGGTTTATAGACTCGGTTTTGGACCCTGTAGGCCATAGGGATCTCGAGTTTTGATGGACTTATTTGAGCTCTCAATTGATACGGGAACTAGGTAAGGTGGTGATTACTGTTGTGGCACATGGCTATTTGGAGCCTTCATCATGTGATACAACTGAGCCTTAGTAAGAGGTACTATTTTGGCTATACTGGAAGTATTTAGGGGAGAGAGACTGGATCTACTTTGCGAGGAGGATTGGGACAGCTGTGATAGGAGCGTCTCTCTTAGATTGTTGAATCTTCATTCTATGGTATAGCTGAGGTGCTAATTTGGTTATCGGAGTATGCAAGAAAGGTTAATGGGTTATTGTGTTTTTTTTGTTTTTTTTGTTTTTTTTCTATATTCCAACTTACTTCCTCTCGGGTATAGGCTGAGAGCCTTAACATTCACCGCTTTACAATGAACAGTGAAGCCTGTGAGGTCTTGTTCCAGTCTAGGGAGTGAGACATGTGAAGCACGTAGAGTACAACGAGCACCTGCCATCTTGCCTTCACATGAGGCACGGTGCTCACTCATGGCCCGAAACGACCCCATCTCTGAAGCCACCTCGTTCCCGTGCTTCACTGTCTCACCCCCTACACTCGGACTCTCACACTTACAACGCCACCTGTTGAGCAGATAACTCACCAGGCATTGTACCCCTATAGCATAATTTGAATATGGGAATATTCATACAGTGCTATTTAATCAGGGAACAATGAGGGTATTTTATTGACGTTTCGGTGGGCTTGTGGTAATGCACTTCTACCAGGTACAGCACAATTTCCATCCCAATAATAACTTCCCATTGATACATCGGGATTTGAACCCGGGACCTTTGGATTACCAGGCCAGTGGCAAGACCACTCCACCACACCTCCCCTTTTTAATTAATAGAGGTTAGTAAAGGTGTTAGTCATACATGGTTAGTTCATTGATAGGAAGAATTCCTGTGCTACCTGGCAATGACCCGGAAGTCAAAACAGGGGTCAGGTGTACCTCCGCAGGGGTCGGGATCTCCCTCCTCGGGTGGTTGAAAAGGGGGAGGTGCGCGTCCTCTCTCTGTGATGGTCGTCTGGGCGGCTGTGGCTGGGGGCTTGCCATATTACAAGTGTTTGTAATAACCCTCTGTTTATGAGACAGATGTGGGTGTTCGTAATACTAAAACCGAAGGTGCCTTGACCAGCTGGTTTAATTGGTTGGGTTGTTAATTGCATGGTTTGTTGGATGTGGTGGAGACTGGGTTGCTAACTCTGCCACATTTATCTGGAAGTATGGCAATAGAAGTTAGTTACTGGCGAGACGGTTAGCCTCGCACTGACGATCATTTGGTACAGGGTTGTGAATGGGTTGTGAGGGAATAGATGGCATGCAAAGGGTTAGTAAAGTTCTAATGGTGTTCCTTCCTACTGGGGGAAGGTAGGCTGGATAGGAGTATATATACAAAAGGTTTGAGAATGTTAGTAACGGAAAATTTAAGGATATTCAGGAGGTAGGGTGGAGAGGCTAGGTCGGAAAGGAGTCGAGGAGCGTGGGGGGTTAACGAGAGGGAGAGGGTTAAGTGGGGCTACGTGGAAGTTTGACCATAAGGTCTCTGGGCGTAGGGGTGGCATTAGACTACAGTTGGTATCGTAGCTTGGGGGGTTAATGACAGGGAAAGTATGTTAGCCAAACGCTACCGGGGGATAAGCAATATGGGGTGGTATATGAGTCTGGAAGGGATAGAATCATGTGGACTGTGGGGCTGTGGGGAAGAGGAGGTTAACTGTAGGTGTGTGCTTGACTGTGTATAAAAGTAGAGAAAAACATGGTGTATTATCACTCGTCAACCGATGGTTATGGACACTGTTAATCTGACACTATTTCTTGCTGACCTAGTTGTTCCTGGGAACTGCGTTTTCTATGACATATACACCAAAGAAAGCGGCAGTTCGTAGGGGTAGCTTCGGTATTGTTTCATGGTGAAAATGCGTTGAGACAATGTTAAAAGAGGGTTGTATATACAATCTCTGGTTGGGGTAAGAATTAGAGTAACTGTATGGTGGCTAACATCTTCAGTCATTTCTGTCTAGGTCTTACAGGAACGATGGTTATATATATACACTGGTGTACCCGTGGGTATCATCGTTTCTTATCAATTAGGACATGTGGTTTTAACATACTACTTCTCGGATGGAAAGAACATACATAGATTTATGGGGGCGGTTGGTCTTCAGAAACTTAGTCTGGCAAGACAGGGGGTTAACATAATTACTTCTTGGATGGAGAAAAACATACATAAATTTAGGCCTGTCTGAACTGGTTGGCATTGGCTCAACCTAGGGACAGGGCATGGGTGTATTAAATCAGGGTGTATTCATGTAGGTAGAGGTGTAGGACAAGAGGGGTAGTGTATACGCGAGGTGGGGGAAAGGTCAGTGGTTAGAAGGGATAGGCAGGTGTGGCTTGGAGCTGCTTAGCCCTGCGGGCTTCGGCCTGTCTTAACTGGTTGGTTTGGTCACCTGGTCCTTTCGTTCTGTGGGCCTTTCCTTCGGGTGTTTCTATTCCCGTTTCCTGGTGGTGTTCGCTCGTGGTTTCCGTGGTGGGCTTCTCGTTCTGGGGCATTTTAGAAGTCCTACCCAGTACTGGCCATCCTTTTACTCAACTGTGTCTAGGTAGTGGTTATATGTTAAGATGTCTTCAGGGGTGGGAAGATCTGCTTCTATACCCACAGTGTCCATTTCCCAAAGTTTGTGAACAGGTTTTTGTTGTTCCTCCAGAATGTCTCCTAGTTGTGATGGAATTAATTCTGCACCAATTCTAGCCACCACCAGAGATTGTGTAGGAGTCACAAAGACTGGATCCATCCGGTTGTCTGATTCACTTGGGCCACATATGGGTAGAGATCCCATTATTATGTATCCACCTGATGAAGAAATTAACTGTATGCCGTGTTTCAGAGTCATTTTTCGCAAGAAGCGTCCACAATAGTCGGAGCCGATGATCAGTTGAATTGGACCTACTACGTCAGACTCGATATTACGGTCTGCTAGTTGGACACCACTCTTTGTTAAGAAGTCAGATGCTTCCTTCAAACCCTTATTTACCACAGAAGTGTTCATGTCTTCCTTAACCATCGTACCTCACAACACACCTCCTTCCTACACCAGTATTGCCAGATAATTATGAGAGCCCCAGAGCGAGGGTGGGTCAGCTGGAACTTAGACCAACTGTACATAGATGTTGTAACAGGATAAATTAGAGGCTAATTATAGCGCATTTTTCAAAGACACTGTGGAGCATAGAGCTTTTATGTTTTGAAAAAACTGGCAATTTGCTCATGGCAGACCTATAATTTTTAAATATATAAAATACAAAAGCATAATTCAGAGAAAATTTTGCTAATTAAACAATAATATTACTTTCCAACTCTATAGGATTGCAAAGGACTCAATTTCATTCGAAATAATAATTTCAAGTATATGCAGGATAAAATATTTACAACACTCTCCCCTGTCAGTTGTCTAACATTTGAATCATGCCTTGTAACGAAGACTGTGAGTGGCTGAAGCTGTCACCAGAGTCCTGCCTCCCGGCTGTTGGTCACACCCCCAGAGTCCGTTAATCTTTGGTCTTGGCCAAGATGACCACAGTACCAAACAATCTCGGGAGGCTGTCTGCTACTGTCTGGAAAAATCACCAAAGATTACCAGGCATTACCAAAGATTCACCTGTTTGTGACTTTGAAAAACGTGTTTATAATGTAGGTCTTGCCATTACGTCAAATTTGTGATTACTATACACTACAGTACTGTGGAGTGCACTAGACTAATGAAAGAGAAGTGCGATCCCGTAGATTTGTTTTACTATTAGTTCTGGATAGCAACAACAGATAGCATTATTTTGTGGTGGCATTTGGCAACCTTTAGGAGCACGATTTTATTAGTACATTATGTTACTACTGAGGTTCAAATATATCAGGGCTCTTATTCATTGGACTAGTAATGGCATAAATGCTACAACGGAAAGCGCTAGATCCAACCTCTGATGTATATTCCCAGTGAACAAAGAACACAAATACTCTACAGAGTTCTATATGCAATAATAGGTTATTAAACTCTCAATAAATGTGCGTCTACTCTAGGCTTAATGTTATGTGAAAACAGCCTATTACTACCTATAACCGAAGGTGCTTGGTTATGGTATGCAAAGTAAGGTGGTAAGAGAAGTTACAGCTTACGTTACTTTAATCAATAAATGTCAGGCACTCCTGCATGAAAGAAAGTGCACTAAAGTCCTTCAACACCAACAAGGAATCTTCTTTAAAATGTTAGATGCTATAAAGATGCTCGTATCGGAAATGGAACCCAAAAAGGCAGGCAGCGGAACAATGCTCGTGCAGGCTATGCACACAAAAAGGCAGAATATATAATGCAGTCGGGGCCAAGAATATCCTAAACACTACAACAATAATAATCGCCACGACAATGCAGTATTCCTATCAACAAAAAGAGCCTAAGTCGTTTGTGTCTCCATACATCAAACTAGGCTGCGAAATGCTTGTGTAATCATAAATGGGTATGCATAAAAAGAGTAATTAGGTTAATATACTTAATGTCTACTGTGACTGATAAAGTCTAGCTAGAGTCAATGATACGAGATACTGGTGCGCATGGCATGCCGCATAGCCTAGTGCAAATCTCAAGTCTGTGCATCAAATATTACGTTATAGGGAAGGGTAGCTCTCTTGAGAAACCTTAATACCGAAGTATTAAGCATTCTCCTGGCGTACCTCAAAGACAAACAACGAGCTTAGAACAGCGCAGAATGGTATAGGCAAAAAGCCCTCATTCGTGCATGCTCTACTCTCAATGGCACACAGACTAGAATTTACCCAATCAACTCCATTTCTCAGGTATGTCGTGCAGCTTTTACCTAAAGCCAGCACTCATAGGAAACAATACCTTATAATATCAGACCCCTAGTCTAGCATTATCTAATCCAGCAGAACACTAATTATAGGAAGCGGTACTAAACAATATGAATGCCAACCAATGCTTCGTGATCAACTTATCTTAACAACTAACATACATGGGTTATATCAGACCTTAACGCACAATACAACTGGCCAGCATGAAGCTGATTTTTCAGAGTTAACCAGAGGGGGTATAATCTTAATAAAAGGTGGTGAAAGATATGAAAAAAGAGAGAGGTAGGCAGAGGAAAAGATTCTCAGGTGCAGCTCGGGGGACAGGTAGCAAGGGATAAAGATGGATGTGTTCTAGAATCCAGATCTGAGGGAGAGAGTGGCGAGGAACCTGTATATATACCGGGACCAGGTCGAGCCGCGTGGGAAAAAAGCGGTAACAAGTCCTCTAGCCACTAGCAAGGGAGCTAGCAGCATGGTAAGGACCTCTCTCAACCAACCCCCACGAGGCAGCCAGCCGTGACGTTATCGAGCGGGGCAAAAACACTGCGCGCCCCCCTCTCACTCTGTTCTACTCTCTCTCTCTCCCAGATCCCATCATTACTAGTTAATGATAAAACATATACTTTACAATTAAATATATAAAGCCTTGACATGGGTGAAAACAAAGAGCCTTTCTGGACTGCCCATGACACAAGCTTTCATATGAAATAAAGCACACTCTAATACATAAACTGTAGCCCCATCCACTGCCCTGGCGATCCTAGCGAGTCACTGTAGGACAAGCCATGCGGTTCTAACGGAGTGGTTAACGTCACACCCCCCCCAAGATTTTTCTCAGAGGCCCCAAGGCTCACAAAAAATCTGATGGTTAGAACCCATGCTATATCTCCACTTCCCATCACCCAGCGGCAGTAAAATATCTGTCACAGTTCTTCAAAAAAAAAAAAATCAAAATTATAACCCTCCCCAACACAATAGGTTAAATTATATGTAGTTATGCTCCTCAAGAGCGAGCTTCTCTAGCCCAGCATTCTGAGAGGAGTGCAACTCAGAATTACTGCTATAACATACTGAAAAAATTCAACTATCAAAGCAAGAGTTTTTTATTTGATTTTTATGTTTTTAATTTGTTTATTTCGGCTGCACTATAGGGGCAAGCCTAGTTTTTTCTTCTATACCAAACGCTCAACTCCTGCTTTACGACCCAATACGCTGGGCTACAACCGCGAGCCAACAAGCACCAAGCGCAAAATACTATTCAAACTAAAGCAGGAGGCTACCCGTGCGTCAATCTGCCCAGGATCATATACCCTTGAACGACCATCTGCAACCACATTGTCACAACCGGCAATATGGCGTATGTCCAGGTTATATACCAGTAACCTTAGTGACCACCTGGTCAGCCTCATATTCCGATTGTGAAACTGGTCCAAGAACTTGAGAGGGTGATGATCTGGGTAAACTACAACGACCGGACCATAGGCTGGAACATAGACCTCGAAATGCCCCAGCGCAAGCACAACTGCCAGCAGCTCCTCCTCGACAACAGAGCAGCTCCCCTGGGCCGAATTGTACTTCTCCGAGCAGAAACTAACAGGATGCTCTAGCCCATCATCGTCCTTTTCCACAAGGACGGCACCAGCCCCCACACCACTAGCCTCCGTTGCTAGTTGGAAAGGTAGGCTAAAGTCAGGGGCCCTGAGGATCGGGTGAGTGCACAACAGGTGTTTTACTTCTCTAAACACCTTCTCACACTCAGGCGTCCATTTGAACTTCTTATCCTTCCAGTTATCCTCCACCTGAGCTTGACTGTCCCGTTCTCCTTCTCCACCTTGAATGCTAAACGTCATCACAGGCACAGTGAGAGCCTCAGGGGGGTGCCTCCCATACTCCTTCATGAGATTAACGTGACATAACTGATTGCGCTTCCGTCTGTCTGGAGTGGCTACCAAGTAATCCAGGTCTGATAGCTCCTCAACCACCCTATAAGGACCAGCGTACTTCGCGGATAAGGGGTGACCTACAAGGGGCAGTAGAATCAACACCTCCTGACCCACGTGAATCTCCCTGAGTTCAACCTTGAGGTCGTACCTGTCCTTCCTGAGGGCCTGAGACCTAGTCAAATTACGGCTAGCCAACTCCAGACTGCGCAACATCCGTTCTCGACTGTTGAGGACACACTTGAGCATAGAACAAGGTTTTTCTGCGCCCTCCCATACTTCTTCAACCATATTGAGAGGCCCTCTGACACGGTGTCCAAAGACGAGCTCATTAGGGCTGAATCCCAAACTCTCCCCAAGTACCTCCTGCACAGCAAACAAAACACATGGCAGGCCAAGATCCCAATCCTTCCCACTCTCAAAGCAACAACAACGTAGCACAGATTTCAAGGCTGAGTGCCATCGCTCTAACACACCCTGGCTCTCCGGATGATATGCAGATGACACAACCCCAACAATCCCATGCTGCGGCATTGCTTGAACAAAGAGGCTAGAAGTGAAGTTGGGTCCCTGGACTGACTGAATCCCCTGCGGGTAACCATATCGGGAGAAATACACTAGCAAGCTTTGGACCACTGCCTTCGCCGACCCATTTCTCATAGGGTACGCGTCAGGGTACCTTGTTGCTACATCTCCAGACTGTGCATCACTGTCCTCCTTCAACTCTTTCGTCTTTTTAAGCCCATCCTCTGCCTTTACAGGAACAGTTACTGGGTCTTCTCCAGACTCGAAATGTGGTCCTAATAATGAGTCCCCGAGAAGGTCCGTTGATACTAAACTTTCAACCGCATCAACTTTCAACCCCTTCTCGGTACCCTTCCTCCGCTTATCTAAAGACTTTTGACCAGAATGTGACTCCCTGGATACAGGATCTCCAGTGACAACACATGCCATAGGCTGCACCGGACACTTCTCAACCCACTCCTGCTCCTCCCTACTCACGTCGGCCGGCTTCTCGGCAACGACCAAGGGTGGAGCCTCAGAAGTAGGTCCCGCAAAGTCGTTGCCGAGAAGGAGGTCGACGCCCCCAACAGGTAACTTCTCCACAATTCCTACATCCAGGTCCCGAGTCACACCATCAACTTCCACCTTCATTCTTACAAGCGGGTATGACCTTGTCGCATTAACTCCTTGAACCACAACCACCCGCGCCGTATTGACAGGTTTACCAGTGAAATTTCTCAACAGTGTTTGCGAAGCCCCAGTGTCACGCAAAATTCTCACCTCATGTCTTCTACCCCCCCACTCCACACAACCGAGTCCCCTGTGGTCACTGAAGGCATCACGGACAGGGAATAAGCCTTCCGGATCCTTCTGCACTGGCAGTGTATTTACCTCGGAAGAAATGCCTCTAACAAACTCCGATGTTCTCTTGAACACTCCAATGCCGTGAGCAAAAGACACGGCTGCCGGAGGAGGTCGACTAGGGCACTCATTTGCCTTATGACCCTCCTGGTGGCACCTAAAACACATAAATTTCGGTTTCGGCTTATACTGTGATGTAAAAGGCCCCTGACTTTTCACATACGGTGTGGTGTAAGGTTTGGATTCAGTTTTAGTTTAATGGCTCTTCTGTTTAAATGTGTCATTGTTACGGGGAGGGGGAGGATAACGGTCCTTTGCACTTACATCGTACTTCTGTGAGGACCCGCAACCCCGAATCAACGACAGCCGTCGATCAGCCATTTCTGCTGCTTCGACTAGAGTTCTTGGGTTTTTCTCCTTTAAGTTCAAAGTTAGATCACCGCCCGTGCTCTTAATGAACTGCTCCAACATCATCAACTGCTTAACTCCATCAAACGTTGTTACCTTCTCAGATCGGAGCCAGTTTCCCATAGCATCGGACAAGTCCCGGGCGTGTTCCAAAAAGGTGCTATCTCTTCCCTTAGTTACACCCCGGAACTTCAAACGGTACGTTTCTGGTTGCAGTTCGTAAGCCCTCAGGACAGCCTCCTTGAGATCCTCGTACACAATACATAACTCCAAAGGTAACGCATCGTAGGCTTTAAGACCCTTGCCTATTAATCTAGAGGATACAAGTGCTGCCCATTTATTCTCTGGCCACTGGTGTTCCTGGCACTTCTTCTCAAAGCGTGTGAAAAATTCTGTTACACCACTCTCATCAAACACCGGAACCAGTTTCAATAAGTGCGAGAGAGACTGCTCATGAACACGGTTACCAGCCCCAAGTCGCTGTCCCGTTGCCTCTACTCGCGACTTCTCTACGTCCATGTCGGCACAGTACCTAGTCGACTCTAAATCCGCTTGGATTTTTGCTAGCTCTATGTGCTGCTGATGCTGAAGTTGAAGCTCACATACCCTGATAGCCTTTCTCTCTTCGATCTTAGCTAATTCGAGCTGAAGCAATAATTCTGGAGATAACCCTTGAGGAGGTGAAGGTGCTACAATGTTTGAAATTACCGGTGGTCCCCCCAGGGGCAACCCACCCTGCCAGTCACCACCCAACTGCGGAAGCGTACCCGGGGTCGGCAAACTACTGGGATGGCTGGGAGTCGAGTGTAGGGGAAGCATGGCCGAAGGGCTCTGAGCACTCAACCCATCTCGCTCACCAGTCACCCTGCCCAGTACACACGTTATCAAGATATCCCTGGTAATGCTGCTAGTAACCGCATGACCGATAGCTGTGGCCAGGCATTGAAGACCGTACCGATTCATACCCTCCAACCGCTCGGCAGTAACAGGCCATTGCAAAAATATCCTAGCATCCTCCTCACAGTTCACCTGATTAACCATTTCATCATGCTGCTGTTCCTCCGTTTCGACATGACGTACTGTGTCTCCATTCTCCTCTGATCCGGTATAAGACATGATGCTCACAAAAAATTCTCACCACAATATTCAGAAAAGAAGCACCCCAAACTCTTATACCTCAATATACACACAAAAATTCTCGGAAATACTCAAGGGCAAGGTTGCAAAACAATTTTTATTCTTGCTGATCCCCGCAAAATATTCCCCAAAACAACAAATGTTCCCTGCTAATAAATGTAGGTTCACCAAATCCTAGGTAAGGTCGCCATTTGTTACGACTGGGGTTCAAATATATCAGGGCTCTTATTCATTGGACTAGTAATGGCATAAATGCTACAACGGAAAGCGCTAGATCCAACCTCTGATGTATATTCCCAGTGAACAAAGAACACAAATACTCTACAGAGTTCTATATGCAATAATAGGTTATTAAACTCTCAATAAATGTGCGTCTACTCTAGGCTTAATGTTATGTGAAAACAGCCTATTACTACCTATAACCGAAGGTGCTTGGTTATGGTATGCAAAGTAAGGTGGTAAGAGAAGTTACAGCTTACGTTACTTTAATCAATAAATGTCAGGCACTCCTGCATGAAAGAAAGTGCACTAAAGTCCTTCAACACTAACAAGGAATCTTCTTTAAATGTTAGATGCTGCTATAAAGATGCTCGTATCGGAAATGGAACCCAAAAAGGCAGGCAGCGGAACAATGCTCGTGCAGGCTATGCACACAAAAAGGCAGAATATATAATGCAGTCGGGGCCAAGAATATCCTAAACACTACAACAATAATAATCGCCACGACAATGCAGTATTCCTATCAACAAAAAGAGCCTAAGTCGTTTGTGTCTCCATACATCAAACTAGGCTGCGAAATGCTTGTGTAATCATAAATGGGTATGCATAAAAAGAGTAATTAGGTTAATATACTTAATGTCTACTGTGACTGATAAAGTCTAGCTAGAGTCAATGATACGAGATACTGGTGCGCATGGCATGCCGCATAGCCTAGTGCAAATCTCAAGTCTGTCCGTCAAATATTACGTTATAGGGAAGGGTAGCTCTCTTGAGAAACCTTAATACCGAAGTATTAAGCGTTCTCCTGGCGTACCTCAAAGACAAACAACGAGCTTAGAACAGCGCAGAATGGTATAGGCAAAAAGCCCTCATTCGTGCATGCTCTACTCTCAATGGCACACAGACTAGAATTTACCCAATCAACTCCAGTTCTCAGGTATGTCGTGCAGCTTTTACCTAAAGCCAGCACTCATAGGAAACAATACCTTATAATATCAGACCCCTAGTCTAGCATTATCTAATCCAGCAGAACACTAATAATTATAGGAAGCGGTACTAAACAATATGAATGCCAACCAATGCTTCGTGATCAATTTATCTTAACAACTAATATACATAGGTTATATCAGACCTTAACACACAATACAACTGGTCAGCATGAAGCTGATTTTTCAGAGTTAACCAGAGGGGGTATAATCTTAATAAAAGGTGGTGAAAGATATGAAAAAAGAGAGAGGTAGGCAGAGGAAAAGATTCTCAGGTGCAGCTCGGGGGACAGGTAGCAAGGGATAAAGATGGATGCGTTCTAGAAACCAGATCTGAGGGAGAGAGTGGCGAGGAACCTGTATATATACCGGGACTAGGTCGAGCCGCGTGGGAAAAAAAGCGGTAACAAGTCCTCTAGCCACTAGCAAGGGAGCTAGCAGCATGGTAAGGACCTCTCTCAACCAACCCCCACGAGGCAGCCAGCCGTGATATCATCGAGTGGGGCAAAAACACTGCGCGCCCCCTTCTCACTCTGTTCTACTCTCTCTCTCTCTCCCAGATCCCATCATTACTAGTTAATGATAAAACATATACTTTACAATTAAATATATAAAGCCTTGACATGGGTGAAAACAAAGAGCCTTTCTGGACTGCCCATGACACGAGCTTTCATATGAAATAAAACACACTCTAATACATAAACTGTAGCCCCATCCACTGCCCTGGCAATCCTAGCGAGTCACTGTAGGACAAGCCATGCGGTTCTAACGGAGTGGTTAACGTCACAATTAGATAGCAGGTTTCCCATCTAGTATAGTATATAATTTCTGGTGGAAAGTGAGGGTGTGGAAGGAGGAGAGAGAGAGAGTAGTAGCCCACACTACCTCCAGTCTCTCACCAGAGCTCGTGAAGGGAGGGTGTATACTCGCTTCCTGTCAACTTCATGAATGAACCGCTCTGTAATATTTCATGTTTGTCAACCCCCAAACACTATTCTCACTTGTTTTATTGTTGTAACATGTTACTATCTTCATATTAAACGTAAAATAGGCGCATATGGATAAGTATTAATTATATTTATGGTAAATTAACGATTTTAGTGAGGAATGCATCTAAATACTTACGCACAGGGGTATGGTGTATACTACAGGGGCTGTGCAGCTGAGAGGTTAAATAAAGTGGTGGAGACAGGAACAAGTTAGATAAAGGATCTCGATCATTTGCACTAGTGGTCCATAAATTGGCAGACAAGTTTCAATGTAGACAAATGTAAGGTATTAACCTCTCTGCGGCGCACATTTTTTTTTTTACAGGGTCATACTGTGCGCATGTATGATGATTTTGGGACCCATTGCCAATTTCGATAAAAAGTACATCAGCGTGTAGGGAATGTTTGCGTGCATCGGCCCATATATATTTGACCCCCCAAAAATGTCTTGGGGGGGGGGGAACGGTCCGTAGTTGAAAAATGTGGAGCGAATGGCACCGCGCGGCTAGATTGTCATCGAGCGGCGAGATTTCCCTGCCGAATTTTCACGCGCCCAGGGGATAGAACCAGAGGGAGGAGGGGGTGGGTTACCGCGTATTATCACGTATATCTCCTTTTTTTATTCCTTTTAGGCTATGTAGAGTACGTATATGTGTGTAGGCCACCCATATAACAATGAATATGCCTCATAGTGACCAAAAATTGCAATATATAAGGGAATTATCAAAGAATTTTTAGGCGGGAACGAAGATGGGTTGGAGGTTTGGCGGCAATTTATGAGATGAGAGTGTGGTTTGCGCTATAATATCACGTATATCTCGTACTTAGAGCACTGTCATGCTATAATACAGACTTGTACGTATGTAGACGTGCCATATATCAATATATATACCGCATATAGACCAATTCATGCGATATTTACGCACATTATCAATGAGTTTCTATGCGTGGACCAAGGTGTGATTGAGTTGTGCTGGGAATGAAAGGGGGAGAGGGTGTGTTACGCCATAAATATAACTTATATCTTGTACTTAGAGCACTGTCATGCTATAATACAGACTTGTACGTATGTAGACGTGCCATATATCAATATATATACCGCATATAGACCAATCCATGCGATATTTACGCACATTATCAATGAGTTTCTATGCGTGAACCAAGGTGTGATTGAGTTGTGCTGGGAATGAAAGGGGGAGAGGGTGTGTTACGCCATAAATATCACTTATATCTTGTACTTAGAGCACTGTCATGCTATAATACAGACTTGTACGTATGTAGACGTGCCATATATCAATATATATACCGCATATAGACCAATTCATGCGATATTTCGCACATTATCAAGGAGTTTCTAGCAGACGGAAGCCTAAAAGGGTGGGTGGGTGGGTGGGAGGGAGGCAGGGAGTGAGTCGTGGAGAGAGTGAAGACAGGGAGATCTAGCAGGAAACATATGCAGCTGTGTGATAATTGTGGAGGCGCCCCAGGTGTATGGATGTCTTGAGATTTTGAACCTTATGTCTAGCAGGTGTCTGGTGTTCGTTGCCACCAAGAGGTCTACAATAACATGAGTCAGGAATGGAGAGAGAGAGAAAGTGAGACATGCGTATATCGTACGTATAAATGGACTTCAGAATTGCATTTTTATACAAGCAGACATTGCATTTTAGACACATGTGAAGTACCACAGAAACATGTAGGCCATTGACTGTAAATAAAGTACTATATTATAGACCAGCAACGAGGGTAGTCAGTAAACACAGGCAGATTGCCTTTTTTGATAGAGAGCTAAATATAGACTGGTGTCTCCTTACACTTGCAAAAGGGTAGATTGCCACCAGAGAAACTTATATTTATTTATTTCCAAGTAATATGCAATCTAAATGTATATTCGAGACCTACTGCAAGTATTTGTATGACAGTCATGACTATGTATAATACAATATACGCGCGTAGGCAAGACATAAGAAAGATGGTTGAGCAATTTTCGACACCCACACAGTTATTATTCATTTTTATTTACAATATTATACAATACAAATGTATTTGTGAAGAGTATTTTATGCATTATTGTATTTATACAAATTTTGTTCCCAGACAGAGCTGCTGTGGCTGGAGCGGCAAGGGTAACCCCGTGACCGCTTGACCGTGTGATAATGAGTGGAGTCACACTGAGAGGGGCAATTTTGCTGAGTGTTTGGGCAATTTTTGACAGAATAAAGTTATATAATTACTAATTTTTTACAGAGTCAAACTGTTATAAACCTTTGCATGATATAATTGATAATCCCATCAATTTACAAACGTAAATTGGTGGGATAATTCATTTTGTTTTGTATATTGTTATTTCGATTGTAGACACGAAGTTTTGAGTCATTTTTGGTATGAGCTCCTGTGGCATGGTTGGTAAGGTCGCGGACGACTGGAAAACTCGAAGTGTCGTAGGGTAGTGGGATCGAATCCAGGAGGGGGTTATGGGGAAGGTTTTATACTGTTTAGAAAAATGTTGATAATTGTTTTTTTTTACAAGGTCATGCCATTGTATTCAAACAATATGAAATATTCATAGAATATATCATATTGTAAGAATGTTTTTTATTGTTTTATTTTATTATCTTAGTAGGTTTGACAGGATTTATTGAAACATATTTATTTTTGTACAATTCATTTGAGGTAAGAAAATATTTACACATTACTTAGGCTATAACAAACATATATATTGATATACTAAAAAAAGAAGGCATATTACATGTAAATCTTTGAAACTTATAAACTAAATAATGAAACATACAATTATATAATGTAAAAACTATATCACAGGGACATCTTTGGAATTTATACATTATATAATATATATGTTACATTATGAGGTAGCGTGATCAATTAGTTCAGGTCAGGTAAGGTAGGGCGCGAGTCCAGGGCTTTGCAGGGCAGGGGAGAGTCCAGGGCACGGGGCCAGGGCAGGGCAGGGCAGGGCAGGGGGCGACACTCAGTAGTTCTTGAAGGTGTGGTAGTCCCTGAAGCAGTCACCCAAGCAGAGTGCAACTTTGCACTCCGCGCACATTGAGTTGACTCTTTTGGTGACGTGGGATTTTCTCACACTGGAGCTGCAGACGTGGCACTGCACCTGCCTGTGACGAGTGCCAATCAGCTCGGTGTTGGTTGGGTAGTGTCTTTCGACACCCAGCTGGATTCTGTCAGGAACGTGATCCCCACGCCATGCCATCCGTCTGTGAGTGGTGGTGCCATACTTCTCCAGGAGTTGGTATGCCACGTTATACACGAACTCCCGGAATTTCAGCTTCTGGTTTGGGGACATCTCCCTCTTCACCAACCACAAGTTGTAGGCGTTGAGCATCGTGATGTCAACTAGGTGGAGGAAGAGCTTGTGATACCCCTTCACAGTCTTCCTCAGACACTCAACGCCTGACAGTTGACAGTCAGACTTGTCCACCATGCGCATGTTGTTGGTATAGTCCACTACCATGTCGGGCTTGTAGATGGTCTTCCTGGTTCGGTAGTGGATTTTGCCAGAGTCCATCTGGGCACCTGTGTGGACGGTGGAAAGCAGGTGGACGTCTCGTTTGTCCTTCCACTTCAGGGCTATCACTTTCCCACACTTTTCTAGCTGCTTGTATTTCTGCACCCTTCGTCGCCTTCTTCGGACATGCCTCTCGCGGTGTTCCTGGGCCAGGTCGTCTTCAGAAGGTGTGTCACTGGAGGAGGCATCTGACAGAGGAATGACATTACCTGTGAACTTAGGCATAAACTTTCTTGTCTTTCTGACAGTCCCACATGACCCCGTTTGGTTGTCATGAAGAAACTGGCAGAGAGCAGGAGAAGTATACCAGTTGTCAGTGTAGATGATGTGGCCTTTGCCCAGGTAAGGTGCCAACATTTTCCTGACGATGGCACCTGACATGCCCATGGGGTCACCGGCAGCGGCTTTCGGTATGTCAATGTCAGTTCCTGTATACATGATCATGTCAAGCACTATTCCAGTTTCACAGTCACACAAAACGAAGAGCTTGATCCCGAACCTATGCCTTTGCAAGGGGATATACTGCTTAAAAACAAGACGTCCTTTGAAGAGCACGAGCGACTCATCAATCACCAAATTGAGGAAGGGGTAAAAGTATTTCCTATAACTCTCCAACAACATGGTGAACACATCCCGAACTTTCCATATCCTGTCAATCCCGTTAGGATTTTCGTTGTCTGCAAAGTGCATGAATCTTAGCAGCAACAAAAATCTGTCACAAGTCATGAACTTATTGAAAGTTGGGGTGGCGATGAGAGGGTCGTGCTTCCAGTAGTGTTGCAACACATGCTTCTTGCAAAGAGGCATGAGGAACAACAAGGCAAAGAACGTCATGAATTCTTCCACAGTCGTATTCTTCCACAGTCGTATCCACCCAGCCTCTTATTCTCGCTTTTGGAGAAATGACGTCCAATCTGCCAAACACCCACCTGTAGTAGGCGTTTGTTTGGGCAACGATGTAAGTCATTACCTCAAAATCGAAAAAAGCGAGGAAGAAGTCGCTTTCGTTCGCGTGCTCGTCACAGGGCCAGTCGTCAGTTGTACCTGACGTCCCAGGATTGAACTGGGGCACGTCAGGTACAAAATTGACCCCGTCAGACCACTCGAACGAAGGCATGCCAGTGATCGGAATGTCGTCTGCGTCTGCTTCTGCGTCTGAAATATCGCTTCCATGGTCGCGATACAACACAGCATCATCATCACCCTCCTCTTCACTTGACAGACGCCCTTCCTCACGCTCGTCACCGACGTCGGACTCACTGCCACTGTCCACTCCCAAATCCCCCCATCCTTGGTCCCGTGCTAGGGCGTCGTCGTCGAAACCCGGGCTGCCAATGCCCTGTGAATCACCATCAAACAGCAGGGCGGCATATTTGGATGGTGTCAGAGTTTTTCGGGTCAGTGTAGCACATACGGGATTCTTATGGACAGGGACAGAAGGGCCGGCAGGGGCGGCGGCAGGGGCGGCAGTGGTGCGTGGTCTTGTGGCCCTGGAGGCAGGCAAGATGATGGTGGTGCCTGTCGCCCTTTTCCCTTTCGCTTTCCCTGTTCCTTGGGCAGGGGCGGCAGGGGTGGCAGGGGCAGCAGGGGCAGCAGGGGCAGCAGGGCCGGCAGGGACAGCAGGGCCGGCAGGGCCAGCAGTCACTTTCCCTCTCCCTTTCCCCTTCCCCTTCCCCTTCCCTTGGGCAGGGGCAGCAGGGGCGGCAGGGGCAGCCGGGCCAGGGACGGCTGGTGGTGGTGGTGGTGGTGGTGGTGGTAGGGTCACTGTGGCAGGCATACGGGTTCTCTTCCCTACACCCGTGACTTTGATTTTGCCTGCCCCCGCAGGTTCTGCAGCCCTAGGGCGGCAGTAAACTTGAATGATAGAAAAAACACTCTGTGAATCAGTGTAAATAGTGAAATCCGTTCCAGTGGAGTCACATGCCACTTTCAAAGCTTGGATAATAGCATACACCTCTGCAGTAAAGACAGAGGCAACCCCAGGCAATCGAGCAAGGCGAGTGGTGTTCTTAAAAACCACCGCACAACCCACACCTGATGCCATTCTCGACCGATCAGTGTACAATGCTGAAGTAGATTTATGGACTTGGGAGTGATCCAGAAACATGGCCTTTGCTGCAGCTGGCAATAATTTTGCCTTGTAATTGAGAAAAATGCATACTAACTGAAAGGAGAGAACCCACGGGGCAAACGAGGGAACTTTACCTCTCTTATTAAAAACTGAGTTCAATTGAGAGTCATTCAACACTTCCCTCATAGTGGGGCAGATATGTGAACAAATTTATGGGAATTGTGCATTTCTTCATAGAAGTTTCAAAATTGGCACACACAATAATAAACGCAGCATAATCAATATTAGCTTTAGGGCCATCACAGGTTTAGCCTATGTTGGCTTTGGCAGCCCCTTTTCAATTAATCTCCATTAGAGTACTGAAACACAGATATTTACCCCAAACTGTATGCTGTGGTAGAGATGTCAAACTAGTCTCAAATGGCTCATCTGGACAAGGGAAACAAAAATGTTCAGACAATGTTTATAGAAAGTTGACCATTTGACTTGTACTGGTCCCTGTAGTTCAACAAATTAATGGCAATTGGCAACAATTCTTACTAATTTGTAGCATGATAATAAACTACAGGGACCAGTACAAGTTAAACGGTCATCATTAGCCAAACATTCTCTGAATATAAGTGGTTTCCCTTGCCCATTCGAGTCATTTAAGACTAGTTTGATATCTCTACCACAGTATACAGTTTGGGGTAAATATCTGTGTTTCAGTACTCTAATATAGATTAATTGAAAAGGGGCTGCCAAAGCCAACATAGGCTAAACCTGTGATGGCCCTATAGCTAATTTTGATTATACTGCGTTTATTATTGTGTGTGCCAAGTTTGACACTTCTATCAAGAAACGCACAATTCTTCCACCTATCTGCTTCACCATCATGCGGATCTGGAGAATCTTGGGGAAGCTTTTACGTGCCTCATACCATGGAAGGAAACTTCAGCTATCGGTGACCGAGCGATAAGCAGGGTTATCAGGGGAGCTGCGAACTCTAAACATTAAATGTAATCCAAGCTCTTCCCTACGGAGATCCAGAGGTAATTCCCCTGCCACAACATACATGTTTTCTGCAGGTGATGTACGGAAAGCACCTGTGCATATCCTCATGGCTGAATTGTGTACCGGGTCCAACAACTTTAACCTAACAAGTGCGCATGGGGGTAATTAGACACCTCTCCCTGTGCTCATGTATTTGAGGTGTTTCCGTCACTAAAATATTCATTTTACAATAAATAACATTAATACTTATCCATACGCGCCTATTATGGGTTGATTATAAAGGTATTAACCTGAAACAACAATAAAACGAGTGAAAACAGCTTTTGGATGGTCAAAATCGGAGATATAGCCCACGAGTTGTATAATGTATGGGTGAGGCAAGCTGCTTTCCCGCCAATTTCCCCCAAGGCCACAGAGACACAATCGATCGATACTCTCTCTCTCTCTCTTGCACTCGTTTGCTATCAGTGATAACAACGCCCTGCTTGCAACTCGCTAATGTTAGCACGAAAATATACCTCAGAATAAGGGAATAACAGGGAAAATAGGTGATAACTGAAGGAGAGGAGGAAAGTGGGAAAGGAGGGGAGGTAGAGGACTGAGATTTTGCATGGCCCAGGGGCCAAAAAAAAAAAAATCGATGTCAAAAGTTTATTTCTTTTTTTCTCTGACTCTTAAGAGTCTTCCCGCAGTCCGCCGGGGGAACTCTTAAGAGTCTCCCCGTAGTTCCCGGGTTAAGATAGACTTGCTTGCCGAAGAATATATCTGACAGCCATACTCCAATTTAGATCGGCACAGCTCATTCTAAATCCTGAGGAGGGATGAACAGTCCACACCCCAGGACTTATTACTAAGCACTTTCAGGATGTCCAAGGACCGCATAACAGGCGTCTTAAGATCAAGAATATGGTCCTTCCAAGTAAGACCGCTATCTAGAGTGAGCCCTAGGAATTTGACTGAACTTTCATATGGTAAAATATTACCTGTGGAGGATAATGTGGCCAAAAATATATCCTATCTTACACCAATAAAAATAGAAAATAAATAAAAATAAAGTATTAGATAGCTTACCTTATGGCATGGACTATAGGAGCAGATGAGGGTTGTTTAGTAGCCTAGTTTTACCCATGATAGCCTATCTATCAGATACACTAACTAAACATTGTATAAATGGCCATGTATATCAATGACTTAGCTATAACTAGGGTCCTGGAGTAGTTCAGAGGATTCCGGCTTCGGTAGACGAGGGTTAAAGGGCAGGCGCGGGGATTGTTGCGGGAGAGGTCATGAGACACGTTCTGATAGTTCAAAAGTTTACTGGCGTCTGATCGGAACTTCAATTTCCGACTCTTAAATAAATTATATACTAATTCGTTACAGGCGCGGGGATTGTTGCGGGAGAGGTCATGAGACACGTTCTGATAGTTCAAAAGTTTACTGGCGTCTGATCGGAACTTCAATTTCCGACTCTTAAATAAATTATATAATAATTCGTTACCAAGGGTTCATTCCCTCTTCACTTTATCATATAAATGAAAAATAAGCATTTAATTATATAAATACTAATATAAATATCGTTTCACAACGATTTAGTAAACATAATATCCAGGGGTTGAGATTACTACAAATTGTGGATCACGCCTGCGAGCGTGGGAATGTCAAAACTGATACCGAATACAGTACCTCTAAATCTAATCATACAAAGTTTTATAACTAAATTAACTTGGTCAAGGTAATCTTATACAGTTCTAAATTACTTAATATTAATTATCCTTTACAA
This sequence comes from Paralithodes platypus, assembly GCA_032716605.1. NCBI lineage: Eukaryota > Metazoa > Arthropoda > Malacostraca > Decapoda > Lithodidae > Paralithodes > Paralithodes platypus. Next base: position 33,142,773 of record CM064568.1, on the reverse strand, counting down.
TATTTACAATCACCAGGATCTGGTAGGAAATGGTTCACTCTAATGAGGTTACCCTATTGGAAGGCTGTTGCCAACACTACCAAGATACCAGTGTAGTTAATTTATTTCTCACATTACCATTAAAAAGAAGGTGCGGTACAACTAAAGTTTTTTTCCTAGAAAACTTTATTGATCTAAATGATCTGTGCCCCATGAATATTCTTTCCTCTCACTTAAATATTAGGCTACCATAGTGCGGTGGGAATATGAACATGATTAGATTAATATCCAGTATTCGAGAATGGATAATAAGTCGTAGGCGTGTGCATAAACCTTTAACCGTCTTGGTGGTGTAATGGTTAAGGTGTCTAAAAATCTGTGTGTGATAACCCGGGTTCAAATCCTGGTGGATCTCATATATGCTTTCATTAATTTCATTGGAGGTGTTCGGTGTTGTGGTGAAATTAATAAAAAATTGATTGCCACAGTCTTCTGAGGGGAAAAAGTGAAACTTCACTCATTCGCCCACTGGACTGCCAAATCGATGGCTTTCTGAAAATGTCGTCTAACCATATCGGAATCAGCCGCTGAACAATATATCGCATAGTCGTCTACAAACAACGAACTTTGCACCAATGGTTCCGTAGAAACCCTTGCCACAACACTGTTTACAGCCATTATGAAACAAAAAAACACTTAAGCGCACTCCCCTGAGGAACCCCCTCACGCTGCAGAAGTTTATCAGAAAGACAATTCCCGACCCTAACACTGATATAGCGAGTGCGTAGGAAACTGGATAATCAACAGCATTTTCCTAGTCAGGCCTAGCTTACGCATTCCTTGCACTATACCAAATCTCCATGTTGTGTCATACGCCTTTTGCAAGTCAAAGAAAACACCAAGTGTATGTTTATTAGTAACAAATGCTTTCTGGATATCGGTTGTGAGACGCAATAGAGGATCAAGGGTAGATCTGTATTTACGGATGCCGAACTGAACCGGGGAAATGTGATTACCAGTCTCCAACCACCATACCAATCTGTGATTTAGCATTTTCTCAAACAATTTACATAAACAACTGGTTAGAGCAATGGGTCTATAGCTGGAAGCCATTTTTGCATCTTTCCCAGGCTTTAGGATGGGAAGGATTAAAGACTTTCTCCAACTGTTCGGCAATAATGACGTACTCTAGATTTAATTGAAAATACACAACAAAAATAGAAAAGCTTCTGGGAGATATCTGATCATGTCCTAATGCATGCCATCCTCTCCCAGGGCAGAGGGGCCGGCATTACTTAGAGCATGAACGAGCTCCTGCATGGTGAAAGGTGCATTATAAACCTCCGAATCACGGTCAGTCTCACTGATGGGAGGAACCTGAGCACGCCCTAAAGAACCCGAGACTTCAGCAATGTGGCGAACAAGAATATTAGAGACAATGACAGGATCTGATGATACAGTATCACCCACTTGAAGGCAAGGAAGGGGATTAGGAACAAATTTCCCAGAAAGCTTCCTGATCTTAGCCTATACTTTATTGATGGAGTCCTCCATGTCACCGATCCGGTATACTTCTGCCATGAAGTCCGTTTAGCTCTCCTAAAATACTTTCGTTTCTTAGCCTGAGCTCTCCGGTATACAACAGTTTACCCGAGTCGTATTGTTCTTGTATCTCCTGTAGCAAGAGCGTGTGACACGTCTCAAAGCCGTAGGGTGAAGGTGGGGTGTAACGAACATGGGGGTGAAATGAACAGTGTCCATAATTTCTGCCCTATCAATAATAAAATAGTTTCCCCAACACCTTAAAAGAAGAAAACGGAGCGCTTGAGGATGACGGGAAACTATTGTATACATCGCGACGGACAGAGTTTTCAGGTCAGTTTTTCTATTTTTTAGGTGATCGATGTAATATTTCGCGTTCTAATATAGTGCTTCTTGACTGTGAAAACGTGCTGATTCTAGTGGTGTGATGCTTAATAGTGAAATGTACTTAGCTACAATGATATCTGGTGAGAAATGCTTCCATTCAGACATTTCATTCAGCATCATGCATGTGTAAACATTGATGACACGAAGGGGGTGTAGCGATGGGGTGCGTACCGAACTGTTCGGTATACCACAAATTTAAATGGCGTTTAAAGACCAAAAAAACAAAAAATCCAAATAATACAAAAAGTACTTGGTTGTGTTGAGCTGGAGTTAGAAGAAGGGGAGAATGTCGGATGTAAGGTGTTTTATGTTGGTAAAATCATAAGTTGTGACAGTATGAAATATAATATTTCTTTCTTGAGAATGTGCTCTAAAATTGGCAAGAAAGACACTTTCAACATATATTTTATTTGAGATCACCAGTTTTTACAATCTCACTATGCATTTTAACCCTTCTTTGGCGGCACGCAACTTATGTCGTGTGAAATAAATATGGACTAAGTGGCGGTTCACAACTTATGTCGTGTGCCATTTTCACTACGTAATGTTGCTGAGAGAGAGAGAGAGAGAAGTGGTGGGAGGAGAGTAGCAAGCATATGACTGCTCCAGACCACCGCGGCGGACCTACTGACATGAATCCCACCCTCCCCAACCCTCACGCACTCGCTACACAGGGAATTATGTAGGGAAACTACCTAATTACATGGTTTTTGCACTCGTGTTGGGCGATCATTGCAAGAAAACCAGCGGTCGTACAAAGATGGTTGGGGTGTCATTGGAAAGCTCTGTTTATGCCCTTTCAGGGATAGATATTTGTTTTACGCTCTGAGTCTTATTTAGGCATGAAAATGATCACGTAAACAACTCTATTTAGGGTAAAAACACCCCGCTGAGCGGTACATATAAATTACCGCCTAGGCCGCTCGTAAGGTGTTAATAGTGAAAAGGGTGGTGTTTCCATCACTCCCATGCATTGTTCGGACCACCCCATATGGTGGGTATGGTCCGAACAAGGGGTACCCTTTATTAAAAAAATCAATAAGTTGACCTTAACTACTACTTACACGATTAGTAAAATTCACCATGATAGATAGGCCTTGACCCATAGTTTATTGTGATATAACTATTTTTCCATAATGTTTGTTACCTGATTTTTGGTGAATATCTTATCCACTAATAGTTCGTTACACCCCCACCTCACCCTACACGTATTATCCCACCACGGAACCACAGGCCTCGAAGGAGTTCCAGTCGACCGCGGGATAGAAATCAGCGCACTGTTCTGAATTAAATCGACAAGGTACTCATATGCTACTATGTGTGTGTCAAAGGAACCAAGATCCGGCCTCCCCGAGAATTATTCAGAGAATACATTCCCGTCTGCACGCTCAACTCGCCACCTAGGAGGAGCAGTTGGAGGAAGACCATTAAGAGTGTCTATGATGATAGGAAAGTGGTCACGTCCGTGCAATGACTGAGAAACCGACCACTGGAAGGAGAGTAAAATATCAGAGGTGCATATACTAAGATCAATGGCAGAATAACTGTGAAGATGTAAAGTGTGGTGAGTAGGGGACCCATCATTGAGCAATGATAAGTTGTTTTGCAGAACTATAGCTTCAATTTGAGACCCACGCTCATTGCATACGGAATCACCCCATAATTGATTATGGGCGTTAAATTCGCCCAACAGCAAAAAAGGTGGATCAAGCAGGTCCACAAGGGACTGTAGGGCTCACGAGTTAATGGCCTCCACAGGAGGGAGGTAGAGGAGAACAAATGGTATACATTTTGTCGAATAAGACTTACTGAACACGCCTGCAAATCAGTTTGCAGGGGGATTGGGAAATGATGAATACTCCTTTTCACAATAATCAAAGTCCCGCCTTTGGCGCGAAGGCCCATAGGGGGAGGAGAACTGTAAAATACATAATTTAGACCTTGGTTGAAATGAGAAGAACCTAATTTTGTTTCCTGCAAACAGAGGACATCTCAGTCATAAAGATTCTTTAAAACCGAAACTTCCTCACTATTTGCATGGATATCCCTTCAATTCCATTGTAGAATTTTTGGCATTATTGTCGTCGGCTAAACTATCATCCCCTTTAGGATGGGGGGCATTAACATCAGAGGTTTGTGGCAGAGACTCCTTTACAAATATGTCTTCGAGAAAGCCTGCCAAGTGAGTCGGAACGCTACCTCTTCAGGTAAGTCTTAACCAGAGCTGGAGAGGTTCCACCCTTGCGAGTGGGAACCCTCGTAACTAGCAAAGAGCTATCCTCAGAGTTGGGCCGCTTCTTAGAGCATTCCTGTGGCGAATGCCTTGGTGGAGATTGGAGCAGCTGGTATTTATTTTTTACATGGACGGCTGTGTTTTTATCCATCTTTGATGTTGGTGCTGCTACTCTGGTTTCCGATGAATTACTCTTCCCAGAGAAGGAGGAAGACCTGGGGGAGGAATTAACGCTACCTCCAGATGAACCTGTGGCACCCCTCACATCCGAAGATGAAGTGCCCTTCCTCCCCTTTGGCGAAGAGCCGGGAAGGGAAGGATGCTTTTCTGTACTTGAATGGGAATGTTGTTTGCGACGAACAGAGGCTTGAGGAGGAATAGCCTCACTCCCCGAACTCTGCATCTGTCGCTGTGAGATGATTGGGACACTAATGACTTCGTCTTGGCCTGTCATTTTAGAGAGGGTAACTGGTGCAGATGATGCAACTGTTGAAGCGTCTGAACATGTACCAGGCTTACTCCGGAACAGCAACTAGTTAATATGAAAAAGCTAACTAAATCCTTGATAAGAAATTCTAAGGTCGAAGGTCAAGGTCAAGGTCAAATGTCAAGCTTAAAGGTCGAAATATGATTTTTACTAGTATTTCCTATATAATGCAAGATTCTCATTAGGCATATAATGCATATTCGGAATGCCTAGACCAAGGACATACAAGAATAAACATAATTCCATTTGATAGGTCAGGGGGGTCACAGGGCAACGTCAAATAAAAGGTCAATATGCTAATGTCTTTACTATTCATGTAAACTTCACAAATATCATTGAGACAGTTGTGCTTTAAGGGAAAATTAAAATGTCAAATTTTCAGACATGAAGGTCAAGCTAAAGGTCAAGGTCAACTATTCCTTTAATACCTCTGAAACTAACTGATGATCTTTAAATACATTTGACACACTTATTTGATTTTCTAGGGTTACAATAAAGCAAACAAAAATATAATCATACATAAAGGTCAAGGTCACATGCCAAGGTCAAAAGTTAGCCATCATAACAAAATACTCAATTTTCGATGAGCTGACGACTTTGTTGCCTTTTACTTAAATAACATATTATTTCAAACATATATATATATAGAGAGAGAGAGAGATTTATATATAATAATTAAGGTTACAGGTCAAGGTCAAAGCACAGTGTTAATAATTTTCTTTAAACTCTTCTTAGACTGTTTAACCCTGTGTGTACCGGTGACGTATTTTGTATTGTATTCTAGGTATAATTAGACGATTTTGTGGAGCTTATGAAGGATCTGTGGTAGTAAAAATGGTTATGAAGATAGTTGAAAGCCTGCTAATTTTATGGAGGCCCTTCATAAACTAAATAAAATTGTCTTTAATATCCAGTATGAAATGAAACCGACAGAACTGTACTGAACGGGTTACGTATCGTCACCAAATGTTGCTGGCAAATTTGGTTGGTCAATGCAACGATTGTCCAAATGTTTTTTTTTTTGTATTCAAAGGTCAAGGTGAATGGTGAAGGTCACAGACTATGGTCACTATTTATTTCTTTTATACGATATAGGCCTATATTTTAAATTTGAATTACACCATATTCAAAATGCTACAAAATAGGGTTACGCTGACCTTATTACAGATAAATATTCCAATGGTTAAGATTCAATGTGATCATAAATGTAATATATATATATATATATATATATATATATATATATATATATATATATACTCCCAGGCGGACATGAACCACCAAAAGTCAGGACATGTGTCCATGCTTTAATCCACTACACACAAGTATCCTCTATCACGCTGTGGTATAGTGGATTAAAGTATGGGCACTTGTTCTGACTGTCGGTGGTTCAAGTCCGGCTGTGAGTATAAAAACATTTAGTAGCTAATGAGTATTTGGGATAAAGTTATTTTACCTTAGAGATTCAATACTACTTGCAGCATTCTAGGTAGAGTTCGGTATGCATTTTTTTTTTTTTTTGGTAATGCGAAAACTGCACACCTACTGTATTATATGTGGCCTGTACACTTTTTGTTTCCATTTAATTAAATGTAGAACTCGATACAATTTACAATCAAAGTCGGGTGTTAAATTTTTTAGTAAGGTTTGAGTATCGACCCTTGTGAGTAGCAGGGTTCGCCTTTTCACTTCCCCCTTCTTTGGCTCTATCTGTGATCCCAGCCTCTCACCTCTACAAACCCTATCAACTCTCTTCTATGTGTAGGACTATCGAATGCAGGCAACATTCATCACACACGCTAATAAAGGAAAAATACCTTATTTAGACTCGTTATATCTTGGTTGTAGAAAGTGTGTTCTATGAGAGTTACAAGGAATAGTTTGTATCTCTAAGACCTTGCGGTCCATTTCGGAGAAATATTCGAAATGGAAGGAGAGGCATTGTTCAGTGCACTACACTCATTACAAAGTGTACAAAATACCATCTACTGACTACTGTCATCTTGAACTGCTCAACTGAGGAAATGATTAGAACGTCTGAGGAAAGTTTGTTCCAGGTAGAACAGATCTTAAATGGGAGAGTTTCCACAAATACTAGTGCTGAACTTTTTCAATTCGAACTGCCAGCCATGATTGCGTATTGTATTCATATTGAGGCTTAACCTTTTGCTATGATCCAAATTGTCAAACCATTACATAATCTAAAAACTTAAATGAACTGACCTCTCAGTCAGCGTGAGAGAGAAAGAAAGAGAGAGAAGGAAGATCAATACAGCTGAGATTCTTGTAACACACGTTGTGTATAGAGACTCATTTTGAGAATGCAATTATACAGTATATTTATTAATAAATTCCTAATAAATTATACAAGTTGGCCATTGTAAGCATGTACAATGATGGTTTAACAATAATTTGCAATGCATGAGAACAATCGTCGTTAATCAATAACTGCCAGCTAGAGAAGAAAGGTGGGAGAGTTTGGGGTGTTAGGTGGAGGTAGACTTGGACCCGATTCCCCCCTTCCACCTGCCCAGGATCGAGCAGGGGAGGGAAGGCCCCACCCCTGAGCAGCTTTTAGTACGCGTGAGTGTACTTCGGTGCTGTATAATTGATTAGGTCTATGTTGTCACTGCCGGAGATAAGAACACTGAAGCCTGCAGAGGGCCTGCCGGCCCATACGAGGCAGATCCCTTTCACACCCAAACAGGATTATTCATAATTATGACTATCCAAATTACGTTTGAAACTTTCCGTTTCGGAGCTGATTAAAGTACTAGGCAATTTATTCCAATGTCTTTTGTAAAGCGAAATTTATCTAGTTTGAAGCCATTTGTACAGATTATTTCGCTATCATTCAGCTTTAATACTTATCATTGCTATCAAACACACCCAGATCTTTTTCACAGTCTGAGATGCATTATTATAAGAGAACCATAGCCTACCTCCACCTTTAACTCATCAGCAGGGGTGTGACCGGGTGGAAACTGAGGTCAGCACTCATCAGCGGTGCAGCCCCCAATTAATAATACTAAAATAGGTTCTTCAGTTAGGTTAATGTTTTTTACATGATATATATTCCATGTTCCAGTATAATTTGGAAAAAACAATTCGTCAAATTAAATGCAAACATGGCCATGCATCATGTAAACAAAACGACGCACCCGACAATAAAGTAAATATTTGCTATAGGCCAACTGACATTCTCCTGATAATTCTACCATCTAGCCTAGGCAAAGCTTGGTGTAGACTTAGGCCTAGCCTAGAAGAAAGATCGAGAGAGCACTATTATTGTTGTATGCAAAACAGTTTTAAAGTATAGGTATAGCCTAGTTTAGGTGAATAGACTACATGTGCGGCTGCACTGGTCATTTTTGTGGAATTGAACTTTGATTTTTATATATTGTACCCTAGGTGCTTACGGGGGGTGACCTACTTTTTGTTATTTCTGTCCTTTTCTCTCTTTCTCTGGCTTGTATCCATTCGGCCCCATTCAGCCAACTATTTTAAGACTTTTATCCCCATCTAGGTGTCGATTTCTTCCTGGCGAGCGATAGCGAGCCAGCATTATATGAAGAAATCCGGCTTCGCCGGAGAAATTTTCTGTCGAAAAATTTACAAATTTAGCCTGCTGTCTAACAAAAATAAAAAATATGCTGGCTCGCTACCGCTCACCAGTAAGAAATTGACACCTGGATGGGGATAAAAGTCTTAAAACAGTAGGCTGAATGGGGCCAAATGGATACAAGCCAGAGAAAGATAGAAAAGACAGAACAAAAACAGTTCACCCCCCCTTAATAAGACATAGTAAGTGTAAATGTAGCCTATGAGGTAGGCCGCTATACGAGTATTGGTAAAGTTGTAGTGTCTCCTAATTGCCTTCTGCTCCTTCTGTAGTTAAAACCAAAATAGCCAATGAGCAAATAGATTTATTTATTTGTTGGTGTATTTCTGATTTCGAAGAAAATAAAAAGTGTTCCAAGTATGGAATTTGTTTTGGGATTTCGGTGAATATGTAGGCTACAGATCACTACAGTATAAACATCAGCTGGGGCATACACATCACTACTGTGATGTGTGTTACGGATGCTTTTGAACAGCATGATCTGCAGTGGTTGTTTTCTATGTTTGCAATATAATTTGTAGGGCTTTGACTGGTAAAACCCTCTGTAGCAAACGTACCACTATTATTACCTTATTATATAGTCACAGAAAGCACATTATAAAGAATTAACTTAATATAACCTACCCTAGGATTGGTTAGGCTAGGTTAATTATTTTATTGTTAACGTGTTTTACAAGGTCTCAATAGTCGTGCCGTTTGAAGACTACTGTATGTATTGCAGTTAGATCGCTGATAATAAGTAATGGTTACCTTACTGTACATGAATAAGTACCAGGAGGGTGAAAACTAGCACTTATTTCAGTTACCCCATTTTACTCATGTCACATGTTATAAATTATTTTGGGCAACATGATCTGCAGGGATAATGTATTTATTTGATAGTTTTTCTTTTTTGTTTACAGAACACTGAAATAATAACAAAACAACATCACCATGCCCAAGTGGAAGAGTTCCTATGATGATCAGAGAAAGTACACATCTGAGTGGGAGAAGAAGTGTTTATGGGTGAAAGAAGCGCCTGATGATAAAGGAGATGCATATTGCAAGCTATGCTTTTGTACCCTAAATCCAAGACTTTCAGTTCTCCAAACACACAAGGAGTTTGAAAAATAGAAGCAAAAACAGTCTGCTTTCAAATTCACCAACCCTATCACATTTCGACCCAATGGTCCTAGCGGGGATGTACAAAAAAAAAAAAAAAAAAAATTGAATTAGCAGTGGCTGTCTCTTGCCATTGTTCTGTGAGAACAATTGACCACTTTAGTGAAATCCTTAAGAAAAATGGAAAGGGCAGCACTCTGGGGAGCCATAATGTGCATATAACCAAATGCTTCAAATTTATCACAGAAGCCATTTCACCATTTCACTTGCCTTCAAAGAAGAGTTAGTGATGGGAAAGAAGAGAAATATGCTTTGTTGATTGATGAAGCGACGGACATTGCTACAGATAAACATATCTGCATCACCATCAGGTACTATAGTAACAAGGAAAAAAGGGTAACAAAATTGGTTGGCCTTGTACCAGTTACCGAGGCAAATGCTGAAAAACTGTTCAACACCACCAATAAAGCAATAGAAGCAATGTAAGTGAAATCACCTCAATTAGCATAGGTACTGTGATTTCAAAGTAAGGTAAGTACTAAAGACTAAGCACTCAATAATTACTTAATAATATTACACCTTCTCTTAATCAATAGTGGGATCAGTAAAATATAATACTAGTTTTATACTATTATATTAATATTATTTCTTTAATCTACATTTATAATTTAGCTAACTCCATAACTTATTTATACACCAATCATTCTTCCATACCCCACTACCACAGTCACCTACACATTCACTCATAAAAGCAAAAGACAATTATGGGTCGCTAGAAGAGCTGTATTGTATGGGTTAAATGATCTTGACTTCCGCTGTAAAAAGTCCTGCTAGGAGTCACTAATAGTTATAGTCCTAGTACCACGACACCAGTCAAAAGATTAACCAGGCACGTTCCCAGACCATGTTAAAACATCACACTCTTGATACAGGCAGGCCCCTCGCACAGGCCCTCCACCAGTAGTGACACAGGCCCTCAACCAGTGGTGATACAGGTAGGCCCTTCACACAGGCCCTTCAACCAGTGGTGATGGAGGTAGGCCCTTCACACAGGCCCTCCAACCAGTGGTGATAGAGGTAGGCCCTTCACACAGGCCCTCCAACCAGTGGAGATACAGGTAGGCCCTTCACACAGGCCCTCCAACCAGTGGTGATACAGGTAGGCCCTTCACACAGGCCCCCAACCAGTGGGGATACAGGTAGGCCCTTCACACAGGCCCCCAACCAGTGGGGATACAGGTAGGCCCTTCACACAGGCCCCCAACCAGTGGTGATACAGGTAGGCCCTTCACACAGGCCCCCAACCAGTGGTGATACAGGTAGGCCCTTCACACAGGCCCTCTATCACAACCACCATATCACCAGGCTACCATGATGTTGCCACTCAAGTTGTCAGCCAATAACCATGTAGGGGAACCAAGACAAAAGGGCGGTGAAGATTACTCTACTCGCTGGGTAGTCAGGAGCAGCCAAGAAGTGCAGAATATCGTGAACTAGCTGTCTTATACAAGAAACGAGCTCTGGGACAAGGTGAGGCCCACCCAGCACACGGCAGCAACCACGCACTGCCTACAGTAATGAAAGAAACGCTGTAGAGTAATAGTCTATAACAATTAATAAAGCACTATAACTTCATAATAGCTTTGCAAATTACAAACGCCACTTTACTCCACGGTACTTTACTATAAACTATAACACTCACTAGGTAAAAGAGGAGCTGTGAACTCGCCGTGTGCTGTAGAGAGACTACCTAACAAAGGGTTCAAACAAAGTTAAGAAAGTTAATATTAAGCTTCAACTATCTCATTATGGATAAAAAGATAATTCATGAGCATAGTTCGAAGCACCAAACACTAGGAAAGGAAACTCCCTCTCGTGCTCACTTGTACCGCTCTCACACGTACCGAAGCTACTCGAAACAATGAAGTCTCAACCAAAACACAGGCTCTCACTAACACCCATACATGGATCCATTCATCCGAATATATTCACACTTACTAAAGAATTACGAATCATAAATATCCCTGACAAGCAATTAGCCAGAGTTTGAGAAAATGTGTGGGATTTGCTAGTGATGGTGCCTCTGTTATGATTGGAATTAATAATTATGCATGGCCAAGAATAAAAGAGGCATCACCAAACTATGTGCAAATCAGATAATCTGCCACTCTCTTGCCCTATGTGTGCAACACTCAACTTGTTGCCCTCAAACTTAGCTTCCTTTTATCAGGAATCCCAAAATGGTTTTTCAAAAGTACTCTACAAAGGGAGGATTACAAGTCTCTCAAGCTATGGACCCAGATAATGAAAGGAAAAGACCTTTCCAACAAGCAGCTGCTACAAGATGGCTAGTGAAAGGGATTTTTTTTTTTTTTGTAACTGGGATGAGTTACAGGCATACTTCTTCAGTGCTGAACAGAGTTGTGGACAGAAAGCAAAATTTAAGGCAAGAATGCTAAAAGAAATGCTTGCTGGTGGAGTCAACAAACTGTACTCAGCAGAACTCCTATAGTATTTTAGTTTAACTATAAGTAAATTCATTTTTCCAAGCAACCCATCTTGACCCCCGTAGCATGGACAATGAGCTGACCATGCTCTACAAAGCTATGCAATCCAGAATTGTAAGCCAAAGGGGTGACAAACTAAGCCCACATCAGGCTGATTTGGGAGCACGCTTTGCCCAAAAGCTATCCACATTATCCGAGAAACGGTCAAGATAGAGCTATGCAAAGGGTGAAGGTCACACTTGTATCCAACGGTCATCCTGAATCAAGTGGCCAGACCTGAGTTTCAAGATTTGCCATTTTTCAAACTTCTAAAGCCAGAAGAAATGGACAAAGTTGAACAACAGTATAGAAAGTTACTTTTTGTGAATTGGCAAGAGGAGAGTGTATTTAATGGCAAAATACCACAGGATTCAGTGTAGCTCTGGGTGGGTGTAAGTTGCTTCCAAACTAGAATTGATGAGCACCCATTCCAGGAAATATCAAAGTGTGTACTCTCGACACTAGTAACATCGGCAAGTAATTCAGCTGTAGAGAGAATATTTGTTCTTGTTTCAGCAATAAAAACAAAATTAACACAAAAATGCTAGAAGCTAATGTAAGGATCAGTGTCACTTCCATTTTAGAGGACTGTGTTTTAGATATATTGTATCACCTCCACAAATGCTCAAGCGGTTTTCATCCGAGAGATAGATATATATATATAGAAGTGACGGGGTTAGTGAGAACGGGCTCCAGGGACACCTGCAAGATTGCGAGCCTACAAGTTAGCAGAGAGAAGAAGCGGGAACACAAGAAAAGGAGGAAACAAAATCTACCCGAGCACCCCATGACCTCAGGAATTTCCCAGACTCTATGGAACACAGAACCAGGTCAGTAGGGGGAAAACGTGCCAGAACAGCAGATGCCAGAACAGCAGATGCCAGAACAGCAGATGCCAAAACGGCCGATGCCAAAACAGCCGATGCCAAAACGGCCGATGCCAAAACAGCCGATGCCAAAACAGCCGATGCCAAAACAGCCGATGCCAGAACGGCCGATGCCAGAACAGCCGATGCCAAAACGGCCGATGCCAAAACGAGCAATGCCAAAACAGCACAAAACTGCCAAGCCCAACTGCCAAAACCGAAACGGCCAAAACCAAAACGACCAAACCCAAAACGGCGGGCGCGGCGGTCGGAAGCGGGCGGGCGCGGCGGTCGTAAGCGGGCGGGCGCGGCGGTCTGAAGCGGGCTGGCGCGGCGGTCGGCGGTCGGAAGCGGGTGGGCGCGGGTGTTGGAAGCGGGCGGGCGCGGATGTCGGAAGCGGGCGGGTGCGGCGGCCGGAAGCGGGCGGGCGCGGCGGTCGGAAACGGGCCTGCGCGGCGGTCGGAAGCGGGCGGGCGCGATTAGGTCGGAAGCGGGCGGGCGCGATTAGGTCGGAAGCGGGCGGGCGCGGCGGTCGGAAGCGGGCGGGCGCGGCGGTCGGAAGCGGGCGGGGCGGCGGGCGGGCGCGGCGGGCGGGCGGGCGCGGCGGTCGGAAGCGGGCGGGCGCGGCGGTCGGAAGCGGGCGCGGCGGTCGGAAGCGGGCGCGGCGGTCGGAAGCGGGCGCGGCGGTCGGAAGCGGGCGCGGCGGTCGGAAGCGGGCGCGGCGGTCGGAAGCGGGCGCGGCGGTCGGAAGCGGGCGCGGCGGTCGGAAGCGGGCGCGGCGGTCGGAAGCGGGCGCGGCGGTCGGAAGCGGGCGCGGCGGTCGGAAGCGGGCGCGGCGGTCGGAAGCGGGCGCGGCGGTCGGAAGCGGGCGCGGCGGTCGGAAGCGGGCGCGGCGGTCGGAAGCGGGCGCGGTGGTCGGAAGCGGGCGGGCGGCGGTCGGAAGCGGGCGGGCGGGCGCGGCGGTCGGAAGCGGGCGGGCGGGCGCGGCGGTCGGAAGCGGGCGGGCGCGCGCGGCGGTCGGAAGCGGGCGGGGCGCGGCGGTCGGAAGCGGGCGGGCGCGGCGGTCGGAAGCGGGCGGGCGCGGCGGTCGGAAGCGGGCGGGCGCGGCGGTCGGAAGCGGGCGGGCGCGGCGGTCGGAAGCGGGCGGGCGCGGCGGTCGGAAGCGGGCGGGCGCGGCGGTCGGAAGCGGGCGGGCGCGGCGGTCGGAAGCGGGCGGGCGCGGCGGTCGGAAGCGGGCGGGCGCGGCGGTCGGAAGCGGGCGGGCGCGGCGGTCGGAAGCGGGCGGGCGCGGCGGTCGGAAGCGGGCGGGCGCGGCGGTCGGAAGCGGGCGGGCGCGGCGGTCGGAAGCGGGCGGGCGCGGCGGTCGGAAGCGGGCGGGCGCGGCGGTCGGAAGCGGGCGGGCGCGGCGGTCGGAAGCGGCGGGCGCGGCGGTCGGAAGCGGGCGGGCGCGGCGGTCGGAAGCGGGGCGGCGCGGCGGTCGGAAGCGGGCGGGCGCGGCGGTCGGAAGCGGGCGGGCGCGGCGGTCGGAAGCAGGCGGGGCGGCGCGGCGGTCGGAAGCGGGCGGGCGCGGCGGTCGGAAGCGGGCGGGCGCGGCGGTCGGAAGCGGGCGGGCGCGGCGGTCGGAAGCGGGCGGCGCGGCGGTCGGAAGCGGGCGGGCGCGGCGGTCGGAAGCGGGCGGGCGGGCGCGGCGGTCGGAAGCGGGCGGGCGCGGCGCGGCGGTCGGAAGCGGGCGGGCGCGGCGGTCGGAAGCGGGCGGGCGCGGCGGTCGGAAGCGGGCGGGTGCGGCGGTTGGAAGCGGGCGGGCACGGGGGCGGCCGCGAGCAAAACCAAAACGACCAAACCCAAAACGACCAAACCCAAAGCGGCCAAACCCAAAACGGCCAAGTTATATATGTGCTCAAACCTCTTAAAGGTCTTAGTTAAATAGAAGCCAACATGATGGAAGCATTCACCTCCGATGCTCTCGACATATTCAAACACCCCGCTCGCGTAATAGTAGCGGGGTACAGCAATTCGGGCAAATCTGAACTGGTCTATAAACTTATAACCAAGTACCATAATAAATTTAAAAAGATTGTTATATGCGGCCTTGCCACGCATCGTCTACAGCATGATAAAGAAATAGGGTCTAAGGTAACCGTGCATCCAGAAATAGTGAATCCTATAAGCGATGGTGAGTATTACGATCAAAGAGGAACCTTATTTGTCCTTGACGATCTATTTATGGAGGCTGTAAAAAATAAATTTGTCGTTGACGCTTTTACCCACGGCCGACATAATAACATTTCATGTATCTTCATAACCCAAAACCTATACATGGGTGGTAAACATGCGAGGAATATTAGTCTCAACTGTTCGCACTTCCTTTTACTGAGACAACGTGACTTATCGCAAATACAGCTACTCGGAAGGCAAATATTCGGCAAAGACCGAGCCAATGATTTGTTGAAATATACAAATCCGCCGTTTTCTCTCAGCCCTTTGGCTATCTCCTAGTCGACTTGGGTATAAATACTCCCGAAGCCTTGCAATTCCGTTGGTTTACGAGTCATCATGTTTGGAAATTTACCTTGCATCCGCTTTATTGAAAATACATCATTTATGGTTTACGGGTAATCATGTTTGGAAATTCATCATCGTCGAGGGCGTTCATGCGAGCCAGATCGATGAGGGCATTCAATGTTTCCGCCTGGCTTACAACATCCCCCTCCACCTCCTCCTACCCCTCCCCCTCCCCCTCCGTGTGAGCATCCGGCGTATCGAGTGTTTTTATGGGGTAAGAGAGAGAGCCCCACACCCAACTTATGTGGGTAAGGCGTGTTTTTATAAGACAAGGGAGGGAGGGGGAGAGAGAGAGAGAGTCCCGCACCCAGGTATACTTGTTTTTATAGGGTATGGCGTGTTTTTTATGGAGTAAGTGAGAGTACAAAGGAGTACAAAGGAAATCAAGCAACAACAGATCTAGTGACCCTTCTCTTGTGACCCTTGTCCTCCAAAACACTGAGGATCAAGTGTCCAAACAGTGGTTTAGAGTGGGTAAGGGAACATTGGAAAGGGAATTACTGCCCTGGAACTAATGTCCGTGGCAGGATTAGGAAGTTAGTAGGGGACAGATGGGTTAGTAACTGAGGGGGGGATAAAATAAAGTTATTAATTTACAAACCCAGTCAGTCGCGGGTTTGATGCGAGATATTTGTCTAGGCGGAGTTTAAATGAATCAACGGTGATGCAGTCTATAACGTTTCGGGGAAGCCCATTCCACAAGTTGGCAACTCGATTGAAGAAGAAATTCTTAGATTCGTGTGAGTTAAAAGATTTACCAATAATTTTGCAATCGTTTCCCCGCGTGTAATTAGATTGGTCGATAGTGAAGTACTTACTACAGTTCATATTGTCGATGCCTTTGATGATTTTGAACACTTGAATTAAGTCACCTCTTAATCTGCGCTGGGTTAAAGGAAATAGATTTAATTGTCTAAGACGCTCTTCGTATGGTTTGTTCTTTAGGCTAGGTATCATTTTGGTAACTCTACGTTGAACTCGTTCTAGCTTGTTTATATCTTTTTGGTAATAAGGGCACCAGGATTGAACGCAGTATTCCAGAAGAGGGCGGACTAATGAAATGTAAAGGGTTAGGATAACTTCTTTGGATTTATGCTCAAATGACCTGCCTATAAAGCCAATGATTTTGTTTGCCTTCTTAACAACTTCTGAACATTGTTGACTCGGTTTTAGGTTACTCGATATTGTTACTCCCAGATCGGTTTCTCTGTTTACATTCTTAAGCTGAGTGCCATTCATCGAATAGTTTACTTTCTCATTTAGGTATCCGATATGTAGTACTTTACATTTATCCGCATTGAAACTCATTTGCCAAATTTGGGCCCAACATGACAATTTATCTAGATTGTGTTGCATATCGTCAACTTGTTCTTTTGAGAGTACGCTATTTGCAATTTTTGTATCGTCAGCAAATTTTGAGATTGTACAGGTGAGACCATCATCTATGTCGTTGATGTAAATTAGAAAGAGAATTAGTCCTAGTACCGATCCCTGGGGTACCCCGCTACTTACATTGGTCCATTTAGATGCCTTACCGTTTATGACTACTCTTTGCTTTCTGTCGCTGAGCCAATTTTCTATCCATTTCAACACACCGTCTTGTATTCCATGCGCTTTTAGTTTTAGCAGTAAACGTTTGTGGGGAACTTTGTCAAAGGCCTTTTGAAAATCAAGGTATATAATATCTACAGCTTTACTCTCATCGTAGAGGTTGAGGATGTCGTGGAAGAAGTCTAAGAGGTTTGTTAAACAGGAACGTTTTTTACCAAAGCCGTGTTGAGTATCTTTAACCCTTAATTAGCGGCGAGCAACATAAGTCGAGTTAAATAAAGCTGGACTATGTGGCGGCGCTCGACATAGGTCGAGTGGCAATTTCAGCACGTAATGTTGCTGAGAGAGAGAGACAAGTGGTGGCAGGAGAGTAGCGAGCATATGACTGCTCCAGACCACCGCGGCGAACATACTGACACGAATCCCAGCTCCCTCCTCCCTCTCTCACTCGCTATATAAGGAATTGTATCGGGAAAGTGGCTAATTACATGCTTTTTGCACTCGCGTTGCACGGTTATTGCAAGAAAACTAGCCATCATAAAAGGATCGTTATGGTGTCATTCGAAAGCTCTGTTTATGCCCTTTCAGGGATAGATATTTGTTTTACGTTCTGGGTCTTATTTAGGCATGAAAATGATCACGTAAACAGCCCTATTTTGGCTAAAAACACCCCGCTGGGCGGTACATATAAATAAACCGCATAGGCCGCTCTTAAGGTGTTAAGTATGTTATTTTCCTCTAAGTGATTTACGAGTCTGTCTCGTATGACCGTTTCTAGCATTTTACATACAACTGAGGTTAAGCTAATTGGACGATAGTTACTGGGTAGGGATTTGCTGCCTTTTTTTAATATCGGTGTTACGTTGGCTAGCTTCCACTGATCGGGCATAGTTCCAGACTGCAAGGATTTATTGAATAGTAATGTCAGTGGTTTGGAGAGCTCATCCTTAGCTTCCTTTAGAACTCTAGGCGAGATTGTATCAGGTCCAGGCGTTTTATTTACCTTGAGTTTATCTAAACAATTCAATACTTCTCTCTCTGTAACGGTGATATTGCTTAGAACATCTGAATTATCAATCTGAATCGGCGATGGTGTAGGGATATCACTGAGGTCTTCTGTTGTAAAAACTGATGCAAAGAAGGTATTGAGGGCATTACTCATTTGTACTTCGTCTTTGGTGTATTCTCCATTTTCATCGACTAACGGTCCAACAGTTGAAGTACCTACTTTTTTCTTTCTGATATAACTATAGAATTCTTTCGGGTTTGTTTTACTTTGATTCGCAATATGTAACTCTAAGGTCTTTTTACTTTGCTTAATTAACTTTTTGGCTTTGCGTCGTAGCTCTACAAATTTCAGCCATTCTTCGTCATTTTGTGAGGATTTTAATCTATCATTAGCAAATTTTTTAGCAAGCAGGCAGTTTGAAATATCTTTATTCCACCATTTGGGCTTATTATTATGGCCTGGACGCCGTATTTTCGATGGTATGCAGTCTTGCACTGCTTTTAGGTAAGTGGCTTCGAGAGAGAGAGTCCTGTACCCAGCTAGGCTACTCCGATATCATCAGACAACTTATGGGGGGGTAAGGCGTGTTTTTATAAGGCAAGGGAGTACAAAGGAAATCAAGCAACAAAAGGAGTACAAAGAAAATCAAGCAACAACAGGGTGGAAGTTCTAAGTTAGGTTGGGTAGGTTAAAGCGCGTAGACTTAATTAGGTTGCGTCATGTTAGGTAAGGACGGGGTCATTGTGGGGTGTGGGGCTCTCGTACGATCACAGGCTACTCCAATATCACTCGATGTAGGGGGGTCCATGTATGGGTGCGTGCGTGCGTGTGTGTATCATTAGCAGTGTATATAAGCAGTCACGTCTCTACATTAACAATCATGGACATTCAGGATGAAGCCCCAACTACCTCCAGAAAGCCCTCCCTCCGCCAGCCTCCCGAGGGGCATAGGGGCTGGTCGTAAGGACATTCGAATGTCTCATACCCCTCCCGCTAATCACGACACGGATTCCTACAGCGATATAACACTCTACAGAGAAGGATCTCAGGATGCGATTGACAATGACAGCGTGCTTCCTTCACCCGCTGCGGGGGTTATCGAGTGTATCTCCCCTACCCCCGACCCTCAACCTATCAGGACTTCCACACCCAAATCGGGTAAGTAAAATAATTATGTGTGTATGTGTGCGCATGTGCGTGTGTGTGTGAAATAAAGCCGATGTAAAACATATAACTTGTAATTAACGCCCAAATCTCGTGAGTAAAATATATATTTATTGCTATAAATTATAGGTTTAGCTTGTATACTTAACTTTCATCACATTTGTTATTTGTTTAGTTTGTATACTTAATTTTCATTACTGATATTTGTTGCTATGAATTATATGTTTAGCTTGTATACTTAATTTTCATTACTATTTATGCTATTAAAACCCTTTGAGTGTATGATTGTAATAAGTCTATGGTAATGCGTACGTCTGTGTGTGTGTGTGTCTGCGATTGTGCACGCGCGGGGTGTTTGTGTGCATCCGTGTGTGGGCGTGTGGGGTGAAATAGAGCTGATGTCAAAAATATTGCGTATAATTAACGTATACTTTCCCCCCATTATAGACTGTATGAGTGACAGCCCCGTCCCCGCCCCCCGTGCTCAGTCGAAGACGTTAAAAAAACACCTCGGGGGTTGTGATGGTCATAACGATTTCCCTCCTCCATCCCCCCAACCCGGCCCCAGCGGGTATCAAGCCAGGTAAATGAAATTCTACGTATACATACACGCATGCACATCCCACACACGCACATACATACACACACACATACGTGAGCGTTTGTGTATACGGACATGTGCACACTTACTGCATGTTCTTACGTTCCTATATATGTATGTATATGTATGTGCGCACGTACGTGTATATACGTATGTTCTGTATATGAGTAAGTAAATAAATGTGTATAATATGTACTGTATATCACTTACTCTCATGGTTATTTTATGATAATTTGTATTCTGCACATGCATCATTATTGTATTTATTTATTTTGTTTGTAAACTGAGCTTACCATCCTCATATCTGTACATCTCATGTTCATCCACTAAATTGTAAAATGTGTATTTTCAGCTCATGAGCCTGCCATTCTTTAATAAACCGTTTATTATTATTATTATTATTATTATTATTATACACACACACATACATACACACGCACATACACACACACACACACACACCCACACATACATACATACATACACACGCACATACACACACACACACACACACACACACACACACGCTTCTAAGTTTAATTTCCGATAAATCTAATGTATTTTTCCACATATAGATTTTGTTTATTCTGATAATTTCGTTATATTAAGTTGAACAGTAGCCTTTTACCTCGTTTTCAAGTTTATACAATTTTAATTTCTAATCATTGTTTTATTCTATTTCAGATCCCGCCCCCCGCCCCCGTCCTCGTCATCGTCATCGCCATCCTCATCACCCCCATCAACCCCACCTCCGATGACACCCCTCCCCGCTGAAATACCCGCCAACTTCGAGGGGGGGATGCAATATATAAACTTTCGCATCCCTAGAGACGATGGGATAGGATTCCTGAGCCGCATGCGACCCCTACTCATCCTTCAAATCCAAGAGCTTTTCGAGGAATACAACGATGGTCTAGGTCACTTCCCGGTGTACGCTAATTTTTTAATCAGACTGGTTCGACAAGACCCCGAAAGCGACACCCCCACACTATAGAGAGCACTATATGTGCACCTCCGCTCGCATCCTATCGCACGATGAAGTAGAAGACTTAATCGATGAGCTAATTGAATACCTTCTCAAAAGATACGAGGACAGTATATCGGAAGAAGAGGGTAGCGGGTATTCGATGGATATTATCCTTAAATTCGGGATCTTCTTCGGCTTCATTAAACTCAATATGTCTTTAGGTCGGCATGAGTGCTATCCTCATAAAGTCCGAGGAAAGGCCCACATCTATAATCCTACAAGCCCGAACGATGACTGTGTGATGACGGCTCTCAATGGCCACGCCCAGCTGAAGCGAGGTCTACCCCTTCCAGCCCGACGTCGATTTTTTTTTTTTTTTTTTTTCTATGTGATTGAGGGAGGCAAAAGGCATTACTGCCTATAGCGAGTGCCTCCCCCATAGTTGAAAGAGTGACAGGGCCAAAATCAAGGGACGTTCGAGCCAAAATGCCTGGACACACGGAGTTTGAAGCAATTTAAGTCATAGGAAGAGGGAAAGACTGATTCTGGGAGAGAGTTCCAGAGCTCAGCTGTTGAGTAGAAGAAAGTTTGAGAGTAACGTTTCACTCTTGGGTTGGAGAGTTGCACAGAGTAGGGGTGGGATTGAGTTGCAAGACGGGTACCACGTGCCCTACGTAAAGGAGGTGGTATGCACTGGGATAGCTCTGAGGAACACTGATTATTATAGTAGCGATAGAATAGCGAGAGAGATGCAACATTGCGGCGGAGAGAGAGAGATTGCAGAGAGTTGGTGAGTGGACGGGAGTTAATGATACGAAAGGCCTTCCTTTCAACTTTGTCTAGGAGAGCGGTGTGAGAGGAACCTCCCCACACATGTGAACAATACTCAATACAAGGGCGCACTATGCCCCTGTACAGAGCAAGAAGCTGTGCTGGGGAAAAGAACCCCCTAAGGCGGTTGAGCACACCCAGCTTCTGGGAGGCTGCCTTAGCAAGACTGGTAATATGGTCCTTCCAAATGAGTGCAGAAGAAAAAGAGACACCAAGAATATTGAGAGAAGATGAAGGGTTGATTTTTGTATTGTTGAAGAATAAGGGATAGTCCGCTGGGAGATCCTGACGGGTAGATAGATGGAGAAATTGGGTTTTGGAAGCATTAAAGTTAACAAGGTTTTCTCTGCCCCAATTGGAAATAGTATTTAGATCAGAATTTAAGAGTTCTATGGCTTCATTACGTTTGTCGTTGAGGAATTGCTGGCTGGGGCGTTCTGAAAAACTAATGGAGTAGTGCAAGGTTGAGTCGTCTGCGTATGAATGGATGGGAATTAAGGTACAGTTAAGGAGATCATTTATAAAAATTAGAAAGAGAATAGGAGATAGGACAGAGCCCTGAGGAACACCGGAGTTTATAGGGTGAGGAAGTGAACAATGGCCGTCCACAACCGCGGCTATGGAACGGCCGGAAAGGAAATTAGAGACAAAGGCACAGATGGAGGGATAGGAACCGAAGGAGGGTAGTTTAGAAATTAAAGATTTATGCCAGACTCTATCGAAGGCTTTCGATATGTCTAGTGCAATAGAAAAAGTCTCACCGAAGTCCCGAAAGGAGGATGACCAAGAGTTAGTAAGATATGAAAGAAGATCACCAGTAGAGCGACCCTTAAGGAAGCCATACTGGCGATCTGAGAGCAGATTATGAGAAGAGAAATGCTTAAGAAATTTGGAAGCAAGAATAGTTTCAAAAACTTTAGAAAGACAAGAGATGAGAGCAATTGGACGATAGTTGGAGGGTTGAGAGCGGTCACCCTTCTTTTGGGACAGGTTGAATGTGAGCAAACTAGACGTCATATTCCAGCCGGTCTCGTGGAGATGGGGGATGTACCCCGCCCGGCGGCGTGGGATGACCTCAAGAAACTCGAGATGCTAAACGGTTTTAGCATCCGAGTCTATGGCCTCGAACAACCACGCAACGGCCCACTCCACCTCATCTTACTCCGGAAGGGGGCTAGCACCGGGGACCCCGTTCATCTTCTACTTCTGAATAACCGCCACATAGTCCTCATTAGCGACTTTAACGCGTACCTACGGAGTCTCACTCGCTCGGGGAGGTTCTACTGCTGGCGATGTCTCTTCGGGTTTATGCGTCAGGAGGAGCTAGTCGAGCACGGATCAACATGCCCCACTGGGCTAACCCGACTTAAGTTTCCCCCCTCGGGTTCTAAGGTTAAGTTTGCCCATCATGCAAAAGCGTATGAGCCCTCTTACGTCTGCTTCTACGACTTTGAGTCGTTGCTCATACCCGCACCCCCAGGATCGTCTCCCTGCGTCGAGAAGCGTCACAAGCCTATCGCCTACAGCTACATCATCGTCAGCCGGGCGGGCGAGGTAACGAGGAGTGGATCATACACCGGCGTGGACTCTGCGGATCATTTTGTTATGACCATGCTGCGGACCTGGGCTGATGTGAAAAAAAACAGCGTGTATTACCCAATACACATCACCCCTGAACAGCAGGGCTGGCATGAAACGCATTGCACGATATGTGAATCGGCATTCCTCAAAGGGGAAGGCTCGGGGCACAGACATCACGACCACGAAGTACTGGTCAACAATTACCTAGGCGCTGCCTGTCCTAGATGTAACCTTCAAATAACTAACCACAAGGATCAGCTGACCCTCATCGCGCACAACGCCAACTACGACTTAAGTATGCTGCTGCGTGAGCTTACTTACACCGCTCTTAAAATCGATCTACGTCCCAAACAAACCCCCTACAAGTTTCACGAGGTCATGATAAACAAGAAACTACGATTCATCGATAGTTACGCCTTTATGCCAGGATCTCTGGCTCAATTGGCCAAGCAGTTTATCGCCGGGGGTAACAAACCGCGGTACACCGAAGCCTTGCTGAAGGATGTCGGTGTTCCCTCGGAGGCCCTGTCTCTACTAACATCTGGAAAACAAGTCCTCTGCTATGACTACCTCGACTCTCCCGCTCGTCTCTCCGAACCGTGTCTCCCACCGCGTGAGGCCTTTTACAACTCTCTCCTGCAGCAAGAGCTCTCCCAAGCCGACTATGAGCATGCTCAGAGAGTATGGGTCATCGCGGGATGCAAGACCCTCGGGGGTTACATGACCCTGTATATCAGAGTCGACGTTGGACTTCTCTGTGACTGTTTCCTCGAATGGCGCACCATCCTCAGGAACCAGTGGCGGCTGGATCCTATAAACTACACGTCTCTCCCCGGATTCGCCTTCGACTCCTTCCTCATATCCACGGGTGTGGAGTTGGACGTTCTCAGCGATCCCGAGATATATCACCGGATACAAGCCAACGTTCGAGGTGGCTTCTGTAGTGTCGTGCGGTGCCACGTCAAATCCAACAATAAGTTCACCAACCCAAGCTTCAACCCTCGGACGGACACTAGTACCTTCCTGAGCTATCTGGATTTTTGTAGCTTGTATCCGACGGTAATGCAGGAGAAGTTACCCTGTGGGGAGATGAGGGAGCTACTCAATCAAGAACTCGAGGGATTCCTGAGGTCCCCACTAGCGGAGGTGAAGACCGACGGTGAATACGGGTATCTGGTCTACTGGGACACCGCTGCGGCTACCCGTGAAGTGGCCGAAAAGACCGACGACCTCCCCCTCATCATCACCCAGCAGAACATAACCCCGGACGTCATGTCTGAGGCCACGCGGGGGTGGTACGAGGCTGAAGACCGCAAGCCGCCGAAGCAGAACGTGAAACTCATCGGAACCCACGCCGCTCAGAAGAATATGCTCTTTGCCCTTCCCCTGCTGCAGAGGGTTACCCGAGTCTATACTTTCCGCCAGGCAAGTTTTTTGGCTGGGTTCATAGCTGGAAACATCGAGGCTCGGAAAAATGCAACGTGCCCCATCAAGAAGAATGCGATCAAGTGCATATCTAACTCCATCTTCGGGCGGACTTTGATGAACCCCGTAAAGTACAACCAGAGCGTGGATGTGGTGACCAAACGAGAAAAGTTCCTCTCGATAGTACGAAGCCCGTACTTTAAACGTGTCGACTCACTCAGTAAGGATCGGGTCATGATGATCCGACACCGCCGTAGCGTCCAAGTCAACCATCCCAACTATGTGGGGTTCTACATCCTCGAGCTATCCAAGTTAAAACTCTACCACTTCTATTACAGGGTTCTCAAACCCCACTACGGTGAACGAGTGAAGCTAGTCTACTGCGACACCGATTCGCTCGTCACTTCTATAGAAACGGACGACCTGATGGAGGAGTATGCCCGGGAACCCCTCAAGCAGTACCTCGACCTCAGCAACTTCGCCCCCTCGCATCCTCTGTACAGCGAGACCAACAAGGGTCGGCTGGGATGCCTCAAGTCTGAAGTCGGTGAAAGGGTGATCTCGGAGTTTGTGGGTGTACGCCCCAAGTGTTATTCTATTCTGATGACCGGCAATGACAGGCTGAGCTCGGCCAAGGGAGTGCCTCAGCGGGTCAAGGCAACTATCACCCACCAGAGATATCTGGATGCCCTACAACTACAACGCTCCTTCTCATTCGTCTATCGGGGTTTTACCAACCGCCGGGGGGACATGTGCCCGAAAAGAGGCATATCCACGGTGGAGGATAAGAGGTACTACCTCAACGTCTTCGAGTCACGATCCTACGGGGATCCTGATAATCGGGAGGGTCAGCCTGAGAGGGAACAACAGCGGCAGCGGGAGGGGGAGGTGAGAGAACAACGACGACGGAGACGAAGACGGGAGGATGAGGAACGACGGAAGGATGTGGGACTACGACGGGATGCGGGTCCCTCACGCGGGCTTTGGTATGCTCGGGATGCGAAGGCGGGAATGTACTTTCCCGAGGCGGTGAATGAGGAGGATATGCTACTAGCCGATGAGCTGATTACCAGTAAACCATAAATTATGTATTTTCAATAAAGCGGATGCGAGGTAAATTTACAAACATGATGACTCGTAAACCATAAATGATGAATTGTCAATAAAGCTGATGAACTGTAAAATTATGAATTTTAAATTTCTCCTCTCCCATAAATGCTGATGATGAATTGTTAATTTTCCCGCATGATGACCTCTATTCTCTAGTTATTAAGCGGTAACATACGTTGAGGTATAAAAAAAGCTTAGTCTGTCCATTTTTTTTTTTTTTATTGGGTCAAGAGCGCAATCGGCGTAATTATTCTCTAAGCGCCGATACTCCCGCAGCGGGTGGCGGGGCAGGGCGGGCGGGCGGGGCGGCGACGACGACGGCGGGAGACAGCTCACAATCTAGAGAAAAACGGGGTTAGAGACGGCGAGGACGACTAAGGGTAGGTTAACATCTCAATTCATATACCGTATGAGAGAGAGAGAGAGAGAGACTAGAGTCTTCTACGTACTTACGGGCACACGTTGAAGGTCCGTTGACAGGCGGGCATGCTAAACTTGTTATACGCGAAACGTAAGACACGTTCATCATTCCCGGGGTAGTCAGTCCGG
This sequence comes from Paralithodes platypus, assembly GCA_032716605.1. Lineage (NCBI taxonomy): Eukaryota > Metazoa > Arthropoda > Malacostraca > Decapoda > Lithodidae > Paralithodes > Paralithodes platypus. Next base: position 33,116,660 of record CM064568.1, on the reverse strand, counting down.
GAGAACTCGTTACGTATCTTCCCTAGCGTTTCTCCGGCCCCTGTGTGAGTGATGAGGTGAGTAAAATACATGGCATAGGCCCCGCACACGTCGCTACGGGTTCCTTGGAGTCTAAACGCATTTTTAAATATGGGGAGCCCGGGTCTCTCGAGTCCTTTAAAATAGTCGGAATAGACTCGAGGGTCTAGGCCGTAGCTATCCAGACCTACTATTCTACGAGCATCGCGGTAGATACAGAGCCAATGCCCCGTATTTTTTTTAGACCAACTCGGTAGAGTGTTGATTATACACATGACGGGTTTCCCCGCGTGTCCTCGGAGTAATGTCTCGACCTCATCCGCTAATAGCACCCCCAGAAACACCGCCTCCTTTCCCAGAGCCCCCCGTACCCCTCTTTCAATTTCCAAATTGTTCATCCCTATCCTCCTCAGGCTCACACGTCGCACTGTAGTCGTCGGTCACCGTTTATAGTTAATATACCGACCGTTTCACCGAATAATAAAACTAGGGTATTACCCTCCGAGCCTCCGGTTATATTTAGGTTGACCCGCAGCCCTCCATTTATTTCCACGGGCATATTATCATTCAGGTTTTCAGCCCTCAAATCAAAGCAGCAAATCGTGGCTCCATTGGCGAAAGCCTCTTTAGTAATTGAATGCTCTCGATGGAGACCCAGAGCATCCAACGTGCGGTAATACAACTCGGAACAGGCGTGGGGGAAACCGCAGGACACATTATAGACGACGCGACCGTTAGCCGTCACGTTCACTCTACTTAAGTTCCCGTGTGTCAGATACAGAGGGTTAAGCGTATAATCACCCGCTTGAGCGGTCATACCATCATGACCATCGTTAGCTTTTCGAGGATGACGCTGCCCCACGGTTCGTCGTAAGTGGCGGAGGTCTGGCCTTGAGCCAGCACGTATGTTTTAAAGAGAGTTTTGGCGAATGTGGATTTTATAACGGATCCGCCGCTTAACGAGGAGTTTAGAGCGTGTAAAGTGTCGGGGTAGGGGAGTAACCGGGTATAAAGCAATTTGATGGAATCGACGTGGAGTCGCGTCTTATCTCCCTCGATGGGTACGTTCATTAGCCAAGCGTTACTCGCCAGTTCGAGACGGAGTCGCACGGGAATACCGTCGGGTAGATAACTGTCTAGCGTACTAATGTCGAGGAATAAAGGAGCGCATAGCTCCAGACCGTGGTTCTTGAACCGCTTAGAGAGATCCTTTCGAGCGGGAGTAAAGTAACTGTCCTCTATCTTCAGGGTGAAACCCTCGGGTGGGCATGAGAAATTAGCCAAGGATCCCACCTTGTTCATTTTGCCCGGGGTCAAGGTGGTGAGGGCTTTAACGTAGGAACTGTAACCGTAGAGAACATTAGTTTCAACGGGTACATCACCGAGAAAACACTGCACGGATTTGAAAAGACTGTGGGCTGTGTTATTCGAGAACTCAATGTTCGAGGCATCCCCGAGGGCGGTTGCATTATCCTCTTGGGTTAGCTGTAGAGCGGTGTGTATGACCAATTGACTCAAGTCAATAAAGCTCCCCGGAGTCCCGGGAATGACGAAATCAACGTATCGGTCGGTTAACTTCATGTTGAAACCTAGATTGCTAGGCAACACGTCGGCATCTTGCCGGGAGGCTATGGTAGCTTCCAAGAGACTGGTCTTGTTGGGACGGGAGAATAATTCACCGACACCGGCGGCGTATTGACCCACGGGGGTCTGCTGACCCACAGCCCCCTCCGCGGTTGCCATGTTCGCCATCTCGACGCTAATACGATACTGATTTACAGCGAGGAAAATACATCCTTCTTATAGCGCCTCCCCATCGTCTTCTTTTTAATTTTCCTTTTAACCTTTACCCTCCTCCTATTTCTACCATCCCCCCTCATCATCTTTACGGCCGCGTTCTTCAGAGCGTTCAACCCATGTCTTTTTAGGGACCCCCTTAGGTTATTACCCTGAGAGATATCCTCCATGACATTGCTTCCAAACTCACGCACGGAAGGAGCTATGACATTTCGTAATAGAAACGGGAAGGCTCTTTTAGCGAGACCCGCTAAGGTAGAGAACAGACCCCCTCCCCGACGGTAGCTGGGCTCGTAGACGAGGGTGGCAATATCGTTGACACCGCCCCCGTGAGATACTCTCCGCCCGCCGGGTGCGAAAAGAGCATTACTCCCCCGCGGAGGGAGGGATGAATGTAACTCGCATGCTGTTAGGGAAAAGACTGCCGACGCTTGGCTCGACGAGCTATTAATATAGCCTGACGGGGCGAATATGAAGTAAGCACGTTACGTGTTGACCCTCCTCGAAATACATGGGACGGCCTTTCTGGTCTGTGATTTTAATGGAAATGCTATCTATAATTTTAGGTTTGAGTGGTTTATAGATGATAGGATGCACGCCTTTCGATAGCCCGTCGGAGAGGGAAAAGGCATCGAGAATATTTACATTGACCCCGGCGAATCTCGAAGGGTTGACCAGGTCACTGTATATGAGCACGCACTGAGCATTACCGTTCGTTAAGGCGGGAAACGGGCTAGTATGATATAGAAACGCGTTACCCCCTTCGGTGAGAACGTCTACGGCGGAGGTAAACACGTCGTAGGATTCTAAGGGACTTAAGCCGAGAAGTCGGGCTACTCGCTCTTCGAACCGTATCTTCACGGATGAGATGCTCGGATGGGAATCGCGGTAGCAGCGCACCGTAAGATGATGGTCCAGACTCATTTGACCGAGGGAGAGTATCGGATATGGGCGGACCAGACGGTCATAGGCGCTTGTATCGTAGGCCCGGTCGCGGGTAAGGAGCCCCCTTAATATTGACCCTAATTCAGTATTAACCCGATCGATAAGGTATTCAGTGTCCTGACTCAAGATATTCCCCCAATTAGTCGTAACCATCTTACGCTTTTCAATAGCACCTTCGGGACTAAGCTGCGCGTAATCTATATGCACGCCACAGCCCGCCTCGTGGTTCTTAACGGTATAGTAACGTTGAGGGAGTAACACATTTAACAGGCCAACTTCGTATTCCATGTCCTTGTTCAGCGTTAAGGTTTGTAAGTTGTTGGTAAAACTACCGGTATTATTGGGGTATATGTCACTGTCAGCGGCGCTGGTAACGTAGACATGATGTGACTCCATCTTGGAACTGAGAGAGACTATCGTGAAGTTGGCTCGTTTCTTATATTTATAGCTACCTACAAGAAGGATGAGGAGAATAATACACGATAGGTAATGCTTAGGTTTTATTAACACGGAGAGTAATACACGATAGGTAATGCTTAGGTATTTATTAGCACAAAGAGAGAGAGAGAGAGTCATTGAAGGAGATCACGCGTGCATTATTAGGAATTGAGAGAGGTCTGACATCGCCGTACCGTAGTTTTCATCCTTCTTCTCGCTCGGGCCGCCCTCCTCCTCCTCCTCCTTCGAACGCGGGCGTTTTTGCTCGCGGGTGAATCCCACGCTGTCTTTCTCATCGGTTAACCCCATCCACCACTTGTCCAAGATGATGCAGGATATATTGTGGGTCCTAAGATTCCCGGCTGCGTGGGTTAGGATAGGCAGGTAATCCTGCGTCCATACGTGAGAGGGGAGACCCGCGGTGCCGCATTTGAAGGGTATTACAATGCGGGTTATCTCATGTTCAATAGCCCAATCAACGAGTTTAGTAATGCAGCTAGTAAACATTTTAACTCGGTCCTGATGATGGTCTCGCTTTAACCCCTGTATAAATTGGCTGTCGTGAGAACTGAGTAGGTACTTCGGGTTAATCTCATTGAGCTCCAAGATCTTACCGGGAGCGTATTGCGCTAGAAAGCAAGCGATGTAGGGGAGACTAGGATCCGGGGACTCACGTATTATAACGCTCCCGGGCACACCCCTGTCTTGCCAGCGACATCGGTTTAGTTGATATATAGACGTTCTTTCAGCGTAGAGATTACTATATGGATACGTTCGATGTAGAAGCGCGGTGAAGCCGGTTGTCTCCCGGCAAGCCGTACAGTTGTGAACACAGACAATTATGGTTTTATCGTTACGGTAGCGGGAGTCACCGGGGACCCCTTCCTCGTAGCTGAGCGAGTATGCATCGCTTAATCCAAGGTCCTCGTCTTCTTCCAGGAGAGAGCAGAAGGGAGGATGCTCATCCTTCTCACATTTGGATGGGGTAACGTTGCTCCCCAATACCGCCCTCCCCCAACGTGCTGGGGTGTCCACTATGTCCATTCCTCGAGATGTTGATTGTCCCGTCTAGGAAGCTACCGCGTTGGATGGAGGTATTACGGTCTGGAACTGTCGTAGTTGGCTCGTCGATGGGGTAAGAGAGTATAACGGGTCCGCTCTGCCCCGACGGGCTTTAATACCCCTCGAGCGGTGGGTTGCCGGTTATTGGTTTAATGGGCAACCCCTCCGGAGGAGGACTCACGATGGTTCAATAGGGGACCCAGCCACGGGTTGCCAACGCGGGTGTTTTAGACGGGAGTAGACTAATTATACCAGCACCATATTGCTTTTTGACTTGCGTGTTGACATTATGAGAGGGATGAAGACCCGTGGTCCTAATAATTAGATCCACGTCATCACGTTGGGCTTTGGACGGCGTACCTCCTTTACCCGCGAGTAACCCCACGATGTCTAGAATATTGTTGCTAGGCGAGTCTAGTAGCCATCCATCCTTGTCCCATCTAATTAAGGGGTTGTTTTTAACTCGCTCCAGAAGCCCTAAAGCATACGGTATTTCGGTATATTTTACGTGGGCATGTAGGAGATGATCTAGACTGGGATTTTTGGAAGCATTCGTCATTACTGAAGTGGCTTTCATTAGTACGGGCGGTGGGAGTTTGGTTTTGTGCATAGCCCTCGAGTTGCGGGGGGAGGCAGGAGGCTGAGCTTGCCGGAACATGTTGGGGGGCCGAGCTTGCCGGGACGTGTCGAGGAGGCGAACTTGTTGGAACGTGTTGCCCGGAGGGGGGACCCTCGATGCTTGTTAAAACACGTTTGGCTGTGGATTCGGGGAGGAGATAATAGCTACACATTATGCGAATAGTTTTGAAAGTAGACCGGCAACTGCGGGGAGAAGAGCGGCTAATATACTACCCCCCGCCTTACTACCTAGAATTAATCTCTTTTTGGTTAAAGATGTTTTCTTCCGGGCGACGGCTCGTATATCCTCGCGATGATGTTGTAGCTTTCTTATAATTCTACTATTCAGGGTGAGATGTTTCTTTAGAAAGTTTGAGAATATCTCAGAAATACAGTTTAAATGCTCGCGTCCTAGTTGTTTAATGAGGTTCTTCCTTTCCTTGGGGTTAAGTTTGTTAAGTAGCAGTAAACACTTTTTATGTACAGCGAGTAGGGAAGGCTTACTGCTCATCTTGGCATGAGGTCGGAGGCCTTAATCCAGCTGTCAAAGGAGGTAGGATATCCGACCCAATGTACGAAATATTGCGTTCCTCCTTTGCTTTTGCGGGTTCTCAGGATATTAATATCGAATGACTCGGGCAGGGAACTGGCCACCAGTTCTGATCTGTAGAAGATGCCCTCTACGGGCTCGTCGGCTATATCTTCCAGGAGATAGGTTTTGGGTTGATGCCGGTGTTTTATTTTTCGAATTCGGAATAGCTCAGGGGTGTTCTGCTGAGTGTATCCCTTATGGAAAACGGATGAACGAGTGCTACCCACAAGACGCACAATCTCTCCAACGGCTAGCTCAGGACTAATGGGTCTGAAGGGTTTCTGGGTTTTTATATACATTAGATGGAATTGACGTACAATGTCGGATGGTTGAGTTAATTTATGCACGAGGATGGGGGTTTGTCCATTTTCTAATCCAGAGTGAGGGGAATTATTGTAGGCCTCGACCATGTCCTGGAGATGGTTAATATATCGAGGGGAATTCCGCTGTGTAATAAAGCGATATAGCCGGGATTTCAATGTGCGAATGGCTCGTTCGGCGATGGAAGCTTTAACCCTTATTTAGCGGCGAGCAACATAAGTCGAGTTAAATAAAGCTGGACTATGTGGCGGCGCTCGACATAGGTCGAGTGGCAATTTCAGCACATAATGTGGCTGAGAGAGAGAGACAAGTGGTGGCAGGAGACTAGCGAGCGTATGACTGCTCCAGACCACCGCGGCGAACCTACTGACACAAATCTCAGCTCCCTCCTCCCTCTCTCACTCGCTACATACTCAATTATGTACTGAAAGTACCGAATTACCTGCTTTTTGCACTCGCGTTGCACGGTTATTGCAAGAAAACTATCCATCATACAAGGATCGTTATGGTGTCATTCGAAAGCTCTGTTTATGCCCTTTCAGGGATAGGTACTTGTTTTACGTTCTGGGTCTTATTTAGGCATGAAAATGATCACGTAAACAGCCCTATTTTGGCTAAAAACACCCCGCTGTGCGGTACACATAAATAAACCGCATAGGCCGCTCGTAAGGTGTTAATCTCGCTAGAGTGAACGCTATATAACTTAATCTTGCGAGATGTTAGATATTCCTTCACTTTTTTATTATACAACTCGGTACCTAAATCGGTGTTCAATCTTCTCACACCCCTGGATTCATCGCTTTCCATAATCCTCTTAACAGCCGTTAGCATGGAAGTCGCATCTTTCCGGAGGCAAGGCACGACCTGCATAAAACGAGAAAAGACGTCCACGCAGACTAGCAGGTATGATATATTGTCGTTGTCTTTCTTTAAATGACGCATATCGGCTAAGTCGGTAGCCATGATGATCTTGGGCTTGGGGGAGAGAACTTTCTGCCGGGGGAATTTCTTCGGCTGTAGCTTATGTAGCGTGTAGGTTTTGCTGGTCCTGAGAAATCCCGCCACGTCTCGCGGGGTTATGGAAGGATCAATGCCTCGGGCCTTATCCCATAGTTTCTTTTGAGAAGACAGCCCGTACGGCTGATCGTGACAGCTGTAGAGAACATGTAATAGCTCTCGATGCTTAGAGCTCACCATTGGTAAACACGTTCGCAGGGTGGTTCACCCGCTATATTTGTACGGAATTGCAGGGCTTCGGGAGTATTTATACCCAAGTCGACTAGGAGATAGCCAAAGGGCTGAGAGAAAACGGCGGATTTGTATATTTCAACAAAATCACTGGCTCGGTCTTTGCCGAATATTTGCCTTCCGAGTAGCTGTATTTGCGATAAGTCACGTTGTCTCAGTAAAAGGAAGTGCGAACAGTTGAGACTAATATTCCTCGCATGTTTACCACCCATGTATAGGTTTTGGGTTATGAAGATACATGAAATGTTATTATGTCGGCCGTGGGTAAAAGCGTCAACGACAAATTTATTTTTTACAGCCTCCATAAATAGATCGTCAAGGACAAATAAGGTTCCTCTTTGATCGTAATACTCACCATCGCTTATAGGATTCACTATTTCTGGATGCACGGTTACCTTAGACCCTATTTCTTTATCATGCTGTAGACGATGCGTGGCAAGGCCGCATATAACAATCTTTTTAAATTTATTATGGTACTTGGTTATAAGTTTATAGACCAGTTCAGATTTGCCCGAATTGCTGTACCCCGCTACTATTACGCGAGCGGGGTGTTTGAATATGTCGAGAGCATAGGAGGTGAATGCTTCCATCATGTTGGCTTCTATTTAACTAAGACCTTTACGAGGTTTGAGCACATATATAACTTGGCCGTTTTGGGTTTGGCCGTTTTGGGTTTGGTCGTTTTGGTTTTGCTCGCGGCCGCCCCCGTGCCCGCCCGCTTCCAACCGCCGCACCCGCCCGCTTCCGACCGCCGCGCCCGCCCGCTTCCGACCGCCGCGCCCGCCGTTTTGGGTTTGGTCGTTTTGGTTTTGGCCGTTTCGGTTTTGGCAGTTGGGCTTGGCAGTTTTGTGCTGTTTTGGCATTGCTCGTTTTGGCATCGGCCGTTTTGGCATCGGCCGTTTTGGCATCGGCTGTTTTGGCATCGGCCGTTCTGGCATCTGCTGTTCTGGCATCTGCTGTTCTGGCACGTTTTCCCCCTACTCAGGTCATCTAGGACAGTCACCCCAGGTAAAGGGAAATACTGTTACCCTATCACAACATTGGTTTCAAACTACTCTCGCCAATCACCAGCCACCATTTGTCCAGACCCCGGATTTGCAGTATAACTAAGAAATGTTTATGCAAATAAAACACCAAAGGCCAGGAGGTGGATTCACTAACGGTCGTATGATCCGAAAACTCCCTTACCGTTCCCTTACGACTCAACGCTGGTATTCACGAAGCGTCTTAGCGGCCATATTTGATCGTAGGAAGCCCCTTTCGCAAAGGGTGGTCCAGACCACCCTTACATGAATTTGACCCGGATATAGGTACACAAATATCGATAACACAACCCGCGACCATAACAAATTCGTCTGCAGTATAGGTCTTTATGACACACTAAGTCATTATTGAGGCAATAATAACTCCAGGTTTCTAGGTAGGTAGAGAGCCAATATGACATCAAAATGACTAGGATAAAAATCAAACTCAAGGAACCTGAAAAAGCTCAGCCAAAAGAGAGATTTCTCAATGCTGTTGCTTCTGCTGATGTACTAATATGTGCAGTAAAGAAAATCAATGACTTCCTAATAGTTAATACTCAAAGCGACAATGACTCTGACAAACTCCTCACAAGCCCCACAGTTGAAACTCTCGAGAAAGAAGGCTTCACCCCAATCCTCCCCCCCAACATCAGATAAAAAAGGAGTATAATATGCTCAAAGGTGGACCCATTAATACTGGAATACTCACCTGAACAAATACAGGAGGAAATAGAAGGAAAGAACGGATTTGCCAAAATAAATCAAGTTTTCAAATTCGGAACTCACTTTGTGAAGGTTGAATTCTTAGATGTGTCCATGGCAAAAAAGGCCTTAGAAGGCCTGAGGCTATTCAACCTATCCATTTCTAAATGGAATATAGAGGCTGATGAATATATCCCGATCATCACATGCATGAGGTGCTATGCCATAGAAAAAATGTCACTTCACAATGCCCCAAAGATGAACACTACCTAATCTGCTCGGAATGTGGGACCCAGGGTCATAACTGGAAGAATTGCGAAAACTCTAACAACAACAAAACATGCATCAATTGCACAGGCAACCATAGCACTCTTGCCATGAAATGTGACAAGAGGAAAGAAATAGTAAAGGAAAAAAGGAAAAAAAAAACAAAGAAGCAAAATCCCAAACATATGCCAATGTCTCAGCAACCAACACAAACCATCACTCCCCCCAGAACCCCCCTCCCCCACCCCAAAACCCAATCAACAGCTCGCTATACATAACCGCTCTCTTTGAAGCACACACACATACAATGCAGCAAATATTAGAGACTTTTCAACAACCTTCCAGGACTGTATCACCAACAACAACCTTCCCACATACAAACCTTGCCAGTACTCCAAAAAGGATTCAGCAAAAATACTGAAACTGTTCAATAACCTAAACCCCACCCACAACAGATCCAAACAAACCAAAATGAAGACACCCATACAGAAGAAACCCAACTAGAACACAATCAAACTCCCCAAAACACAACTGAAACAACAGCAATCTCAGATGATGGGAACGACACGGACATAACAGACGAGACAGAAGAATCAGCAGCATCTTCCCAAGCCCTAGAAGAAAAAGAAACTATACCCCTGGACCCCCTCAGACTCACGTTCGACAACGAGAGCCACTTGAAATACTATAACCCCTTCACATACAGTAGTAGTAAAATTGAGGAACTCTGAGACAACATCCTCAACAATAAAATCAAAGCCAGCACTAATGAAAACCCTCTAGAACCTAAAATAGCATCAAAGTTATTTATAGAATATGTAAGGAACGACAAAAAATACTATATATTTCTGCACACCAAAGACGAAACAAAATAACCAAACAGCTCCCCACTCACACCACACTCTCAGAAACAGAAACACAATGAAACAAAATGGCTCTTAACATATTACAACATAATGTACTAAACTGGAGCGGTCGAAATTACTCACTAAGCAACACATATTCAAGCATAAACCCACATATAATACTTATTAACAGCCATGGCATACCAGAACATGAATCATTAAAAATAACAGGATACAGAACACACACAAAAAAAAACATCACACATAAACTCTATGATGATTTCATATCAGACCTACTTGCAATAGAAATACAAACGGATACAGGCCCAATAATAATAGCTACAGTATACTTACCCCCCAGCAGACCATATCTACCCACACCCGACTTTTATAGACTCTTCAGACACAATATTCCTGTGTACTTAATAGGGGACCTGAATGCAAAACACCAGACTATAAACACTACAACACAAAACATTGTTGGAAGACAATTAGGACGACTCATAGTAGACGGACTAATAAGACACATAGGCCCTTATTTCCCAACTTATTACAGTCACAACTCAGCCACAACACCAGACATAGCATTAACTAACAACAAAGCCTATCACAACATACACCTAACCCCCGGAGCCATCACCACAAGTGACCATATCCCAATAATAGCCACAATATCTACACAACCCATACTTATACCATCCCCACCAAGACTAAAATTCCAAGCCGCCAACTGGGATCAATTCAAAACAGATATAGACACACAAATGTCAGAAATAAACAATCTAACTGAAGGTAACACACAAGACATAGAAACCACACTAGAAAAAATGGTACGACATAATTTTAAACAACACAAGAAAACACATACCCACCACACAACACATACAAATAGATAACTTAAAATTAAGCCAACAAGCAAAATAAATTATAGTACAACACAACAGATTAAGACAGCATGCAACAACACATGGCTGGGACTATAATCATTACAGACTATATAAACAACTACAACACAGACTCAGAATAATACTGAATGAAGACAACACAGAAGCATGGATAAACAAATTAATAGAAACTTCAAACACATATAAAGACCCAGAAGTATTCTGGAGAAAAATCAAGCTCATGCAAGGACAGGACACAAACGAACCCACATACACATTCGACGCACAAGGCAACAAAATACACAGCATACAAGAGCAAGCCAACATACACAAACAACACTGGGAAAATATTCTTAACGATAATGACCCAGACCTACCCAGACACGATCACATAAGAGACTTTTTGCAAGAAAACAGACACAGGTTAACACCTCACCAGAACATAGACATAAACAGACTAAACAATAACACTCCCCTAATAAGGAAAATAACAACAGAAGAAGTACACCAAAAAATAAAGAAGCTAAAGAAAACAAGCCCAGGAAAAAGCGGAATAAATAAAACAATCATGACAAATCACCCTGACTCTGCAGTAACTAAATTAACACACATATTAAATGCCTCACTCTGTACAGGACACTTCCCAAATAAATTTAAAGAAGCTACCATCAGACTGATTCCCAAACCCAATAAAAACCCACACTACACCGAGAATCAAAGACCAATATCATTATTAGAAGTGCCAGGAAAGATATATGAAAGAATAATAAACGAAAGATTAAGACTATTCCTAAACACAAAAAACGTATACAACACAGCACAATACGGGTTCAGGGAAGGGAGAGGAACAAGGGAGGCACTAGCTCTGACAACAGAAATAATAGCCAAAAACAAAGCCAACAAAGGACAATGCCACAGTCCTGAGGGATATATCCAAGGCCTTTTGATAAGGTATGGCACTCAGGACTAAAATACAAACTACTCAATATAGGCTTACCCCCACTCACAGAAACACTGTTATGCAATTTCCTGGATAACAGAACAGCAAAAATAAAAATAAAGACAGTCTTGAGTAACATCACAATACCATCATCACAAACAGGCACAAACATCACATATGCAGACGACATCACACAAATCATTGGTTATGAAGAAAAACAGGAAGAGAAGCAGAAGTAATCAATACATATGAAGAAGAATGGAAAATAAAAACCAACATAAACAAATTTACAATACTACAACTAGGAGCAAAAAACAAAACACCTATATATGTGAATAACAACAGAATCGAAGATGCACAGAAGGGAAAAATACTCGGGCTACACATAACTACTCAAGGCTATATTCAAAACATCACAGAAAGAAAAGGCCTAGCCATAGCAGCTCTGGGCAAACTATTCAGATTCAGAGATATGAACACACAAATAAAAACTCACCTTGTAAAAGCTTATGTAATCCCAATATTAGAATACCCCCCTATTCCCACACACACCATGAGCAAAAACCAAATCACACGCTTACAAAAAATACAAAACAAAGCCCTAAGATTCGCCACAAACCAAAGATACCCCTATACAATGACGACACAACAAATACACGAATACACAAACACACTACCATTAACCCGGGAGCTGCGGGTAGACTCTTAAGAGTTCCCCCGGCGCACTGCGGGTAGACTCTTAAGAGCAGAGACTTTGAACACGTACCAAAACCGCGCGTTTATAGCCAGGCGGCTGAAAATTGGTGTGGGTATTGTACTACATGTCAACTCTCGATACCACCCCGCCAAACGCTCGCCCCGCACTCGTGCAAGCACCACCGCGCCAGTAACCACGCACTAGTCATGGAGCCTACCCGTCCCTCACGCTCGCTCCCTGATGACACAACCAGCCCTCCTTCTGGTGGTGTTAGCCGCCGTGGAAGGCAGAGGGTGGCTGCCAAAGACCCTAGCTACCAGTACGACACGCCCTACAGCTCAGAGGACGAATCACCAGCACCAAAAGCACGTAAAACACGTGCAAGCAGGGCAATGGCACAGAGGTCATTGGTCTTTCGGGACACGGCCACCACGACCCAGGCCACTGCAACAACCACTACCACCACCACTGCCACCACTGCCACCCCTGCCACCCCTGCCACCGGTACCAGCGACGCAGGAGGCCGCCCTAGGGCTGCATTACCTGCGGGGGCAGGAAAAATTAAAGGCACGGGCGTAGGGAAGAGAACCCGTACGCCAGCCACAGTGCCCCTACCACCACCACCACCACCAGCCGCCCCTGGCCCAGCTGCCCCTGCTGCCCCTGCCGCCCCTGCCGCCCCTGCCGCCCCTGCTGCCCCTGCCGCCCCTGCCGCCCCTGCCCAAGGAACAGGGAAGGGGAAGGGGAAAGGGAGAGGGAAAGCGACTGGGAAAGCGACTGCTGGCCCTGGTGTCCCTGCCGCCCCTGCCGCCCCTGCCGCCCCTGCTGCCCCTGCCGCCCCTGCCGCCCCTGCCCAAGGAACAGGGAAGGGGAAGGGGAAAGGGAGAGGGAAAGCGACTGGGAAAGCGACTGCTGGCCCTGGTGTCCCTGCCGGCCCTGCTGCCCCTGCCGCCCCTGCCGCCCCTGCTGCCCCTGCCGCCCCTGCCGCCCCTGCCCAAGGAACAGAGAGAAGGGCGACAGGCACCACCATCATCTTGCCATCAAGGCCACGCACCACTGCTGCCCCTGCCGCCGCCGCCCCTGCCGCCGCCGCCGCCCCTGCCGCCGCCCTGCCACCACCTCTGCCGCCGCCCCTGCCACCACCTCTGCTGTCCCTGTCCATAAGACTCCCGCACGTGCCAAAGTGACCCGGAAAAATCTTACACCATCTAAGTATGCCGCCCTGCTGTTTGATGGTGATTCGCAGGACATTGGCAGCCCGGGTTTCGACGACGAAGCCCTAGCACGGGACCAAGGGTGGGGGGATTTGGGAGTGGACAGTGGGAGTGAGTCCGACGTCGGTGACGAAAACGAGGAAGGGCATCGTCTGTCGAGTGAAGAGGAGGGTAATGATGATGAAGTGCTGTATCGCGACCATGGAAGCGATATTTCAGACGCAGAAGAAGACGCAGACGACATTCCGATCCCTGGCATGCCTTCGTTCGATTGGTCTGACGGGGTCAATTTTGTACCTGACGTGCCCCAGTTCAATCCTGGGACGTCAGGAACAACTGACAACTGGCCCTGTGATGATCAAGCGAACGAAAGCGACTTCTTCCTCGCTTTTTTCGACATGGAGGTAATGACGTACATCGTTGCCCAAACAAACGCCTACTACAGGTGGGTGTTTGGCAGATTGGACGTCCTTTCTCCAAAAGCGAGAATACGAGGCTGGGTGGATACGACTGTGGCAGAATTTCTGACGTTCTTTGCCTTGTTGTTCCTCATGCCTCTGATCAAGAAGCATGTGTTGCAACACTACTGGAAGCACGACCCTCTCATCGCCACCCCAACTTTCAATAAGTTCATGACTCGTGACAGATTTTTGTTGCTGCTAAGATTTATGCACTTTGCAGACAACGAAAATCCTAACAGGATTGACAGGATATGGAAAGTTCGGGATGTGTTCACCATGTTGTTGGAGAGGTATAGGAAATACTTTTACCCCTTCCTCAATTTGGTGATTGATGAGTCGCTCGTGCTCTTCAAAGGACGTCTTGTTTTCAAGCAGTATATCCCCTTGAAGAGGCATAGGTTCGGAATCAAGCTCTTCGTGTTGTGCGACTGTGAAACTGGAATAGTGCTTGACATGATCGTGTATACAGGCACTGACATTGACATACCGAAAGCCGCTGCCAATGACCCCATGGGCATGTCAGGTGCCATCGTCAGGAAAATGTTGGCACCTTACCTGGGCAAAGGCCACATCATCTACACTGACAACTGGTATACTTCTCCTGCTCTCTGCCAGTTTCTTTATGACAACCAAACGGGGTCATGTGGGACTGTCAGAAAGACAAGAAAGTTTATGCCAAAGTTCACAGGTGATGTCATTCCTCTCACAGATGCCTCCTCCAGTGACACACCTTCAGAAGACGACCTGGCCAAGGAACACCGCGAGAGGCATGTGCGAAGAAGGCGACGAAAGGGGCAGAAATACAAGCAGCTCGAGAAGTGTGGGAAACTGATAGCCCTGAAGTGGAAGGATAAGCGAGACGTCCACCTGCTTTCCACCGTCCACACAGGTGCCCAGGTGGATTCTGGCAAAATCCACTACCGAACCAGGAAGACAATCTACAAGCCCGACATGGTAGTGGACTACACCAAAACATGCGCCTGGTGGACAAGTCTGACTGTCAGCTGTCAGGTGTTGAGTGTCTGAGGAAGACTGTGAAGTGGTATCACAAGCTCTTCCTCCACCTAGTTGACATAACGATGCTGAACGCCTACAACTTGTGGTTGGTGAAGAAGGATATGGCCCCAAACCAGAAGCTGAAATTCCGGGAGTTCGTGTACAACGTCTCCTACCAACTCCTGGAGAAGTATGCCACCACCACTCACAGACGTACGGCATGGCGTGGGGATCACGTTCCTGACCGCATCCAGCTGGGTGTCGAAAGACACTACACAACCAACACCGAGCTGATTGGCACTCGTCACAGGCAGGTGCAGTGCACCGTCTGCAGCTCCAGTGTGAGGAAACCCCATGTGACCAAAAGAGTCACCTCAATGTGCGCCGAGTGCAAAGTTGCACTCTGCCTGGGTGACTGCTTCAGGGACTACCACACCTTCAAGAACTACTGAGTGTCGGCCCCTGCCCTGCCCTGCCCTGCCCTGGACTCGCCCCGTGCCCTGCCCTGGACTCGCCTCCTGCCCTGCCCTGCCCTGCCCTGGACTCGCGCCCTACCTTACCTGACCTGACCTAATTGATCACGCTACCTCATAATGTAACATATATTATATAATGTATAAGTTCCAAAGGTGTCCCTGTGATATAGCTTTTACATTATATAATTGTATGTTTCATTATTTAGTTTATAAGTTTCAAAGATTTACATGTAATATGCCTTATTTTTTTAGTATATCAATATATATGTTTGTTATTAGCCTAAGTAATGTGTATATAATTATTTTCTTACCTCAAATGAATTGTACAAAAATAAATATGTTTCAATAAATCATGTCAAACCTACTATGATAATAAAATAAAACAATAAAAAAAGAAAAAAGAAAACAAGGTCATGTCATTGTATTCTTACAATATGAATATTCTATGAATATTTCATATTGTTTGAATACAATGGCATGATCTTGTAAAAAAAAAAATTTATAAAAATTTTTCTAGACAATATAAAACCTTCCCCATAACCCCCTCCTGGATTCGATCCCACTACCCTACGACACTTTGAGTTTTCCAGTCCGCGACCTTACCAACCATGCCACAGGAGCTCATACCAAATATCACTCAAAACTTCGTGTGTACAATCGAAATGACAATATACAAAAAAAAATGAATTATCCCACCAATTTACGTTTGTAAATTGATGGGATTATCAATTATATCATGCCAAGGTTTATAATAGTTTGTCTCTGTCAAGAATTAGTAATTATATAACTTTATTCTGTCAAAAATTGCCCAAACACTCAGCAAAATTGCCCCTCTCAGTGTGACTCCACTCATTTTCACACGGTCAGGCGGTCACGAGGTGACCCTTGCCGCTCCTTGATTCTCCAGCTACAGCAGCTCTGTCTGGGAACAAAATTGGTATAAATACAATAATGGATAAAATACTCTTCACAAATACATTTGTATTGTATAATATTGTAAATAAAAATGAATAATAACTGTGTGGGTGTCGAAAATTGCTCAACCAGCTTTCTTATGTCTCGCCTACGCGCGTATATTGGATTATACATAGTCATGACTGTCATACAAATAATTGCAGTAGGTCTCGAATATACATTTAGATTGCATATTACTTCGAAATAAATAAGTAAACGTTTCTCTGGTGGCAATCTACCCTTTCGCAGGTGTAAGGAGACACCAGTCTATATTTAGCCCTCTATCACAACAGGCAATCTGCCTGTGTTGACTCAGCACCGTCGCTGGTGGTCTATAAATATAGTACTTTATTTACAGTCAATGGCCTACATGTTTCTGTGGTACTTCACATGTGTCTAAAATGCAATGTCTGCTTGCATAAAAATGCAATTCTGAAGTCCATTTAGATGTACGACATACGCATGTCTCAGTTTCTCTCTCTCTCTCTCTCTCTCTCTCTCTCTCTCTCCATTCCTGACTCATGTTATTGTAGACCTGTTGATGGCAACGAACACCAGCCATCTGGTAGACATAAGGGTCAAAATACCAAACATCAATACGCCTGGGGCGCCTCCACAATTATCACTAAGCTGGTTATCTATCTAGAGATCTGCCTGACTTCCATCTCTCCACGACTCACTCACTCACTGCACCCCTGCATGCCTCCCTCCCACCCACCCACCCCCAACCCCCCCTTTCAGGCTTCCGTCTGCTAGAAACACATTCACAATTTGCGTAAATATCGCATCAATTGGGCTATATGCGGTATATTCCTTGTTATATGGGACGCCTACATATGTACACGTCTTTATTATAGCATGAGAGTGCTCTAAATACAAGATTGACGTGATATTTATGGCGTAACACACCCTCTCCCCCTTTCATTCCCACCACAACTCACTCACACCTTGGTTCACGCATAGAAACTCATTGATAATGTGCGTAAATATCGCATGAATTGGTTTATATGCGGTATATATTTTGATATATGGCACGTATACATACGTACAAGTCTGTATTATAGCGTGACAGTGCTCTACGTACAAGATATACGTGATATGTATGGCGTAAACCACACTCTCAGCTCATAAATTGCCGCCAAACCTCCAACACATCTTCATTCCCGCCTAAATATTCTCTTATAATTCCCTTATATATTGCAATTTTTGGTCACTATGAGGCATATTCATTGTTATATGGGTGCCCTACACACGTATACATACTCTAAATAGCCTAAAAGGGCTCGAAAAAGGAGATATACGTGATAATACGCGGTAACCCACCCCCTCCTCCCTCTCCTTCTATCCCCTGCGCGCGTAAATATTCGGCAGGGAAATCTCGCCGCTCGATGACAATCTAGCCGCGCGGTGCCATTCGCTCCACATTTTTCAACTACGGACCGTTCCCCTACCCCCCCCAGACATTTTTTGGGGGGTCAAATATATATGGGCCGATGCACGCAAACATTCCCTACACGATGATGTACTTTTTATCGAAATTGGCAATAGGTCCCAAAATCATCATAGGTGCGCACAGTCTTACCCTGTAGAAAACCCCCTGTGCGCCGCGGAGAGGTTAAATGTCCGACTTCATAGACAAGCAACACAAATATGGCATAAACTAGAACTATCACAAGACCCAACTCTAGAGAAAATTAAGGAAAATTATGCACAACAACCAAATTTAAGATTCAACAACTGGTTTAAAAGCAGTCTAAATAAAATAACCACAGCCAATTAATTTAAAAAAAAAAAAAAAAAAAAAAAATAATAACAATCACACCTTAGTTCCTTAGCTAGCTACCAAACAGCAAACATAAATAAAATACACCACTCGCCCCAACACAAAAGCATACGTTTCAAACACACAACATAGCAAGGTGGTCTGCCCACCAACTGTTACTCTCCTACTTTCCTTCAAACTTTCCTCTTCCCTCTCCCCCCCTTTCCTTTTCCCCCCTTAGACCCGCCTAGGGTAAAAAAAAAAAAGAGGCAATAATAGCGCAATATGATTGTTAACTTGTGTTTACAACACCATTAACCCTTTCGCTGCGGGTGACGTTCCGGAACGTCCTGGCAAGTTACAGCAATTTACAGGCTTTAAAAGACTGTAAAAAATGTAAAAATCGAGTGTCAGTGGGCGGGAGCGTGAGGGGCCCACCTCCAACCCTCAGAGCACTGAGCGGCTTACCGAGGTTGACGGTGTCTCGCGAGAGTCTCTCTGTCTCTCTCAACAGTGTAGCCAAGCGAGCGAGTGTTACATAATAGCGGGGTTCACGCGTTTCACTGGCACCACTGCGGGTGAACCAGACCACGTACAGGGTCCGTTCTGGTGTCATTTTGAAGCTATTTTCGCCTAATTTTCGGCAGAATACACTTCATTTAATGCAGATGCTTTATTTATCATTCAGGAGTGCCTGAATGTGCCCTAAATAGCCCAAACATAGCCGCAGCCAAAGGGTTAAGGCATTTAATACAAAGTATGAATATATTTGTATCCTTAACACCTTATTAGCGGGCTAGGTGGTTTATTTATATGTACCGCCCAGCGGGGTGTTTTTAGCCAAAATAGGGCTGTTTACGTGATCATTTTCATGCCTAAATAAGACCCAGAGCGTAAAAAAAGTATCTATCCCTGAAAGGGCATAAACAGAGCTTTCCAATGACACCATAACGATCCTTTTATGATGGCTAGTTTTCTTGCAACAACCGCGCAACGCGAGTGCAAAAAGCATGTAATTCGGCACTTTCCCCATACAATTCCGTATATAGCGAGTGAGAGAGGGAGGGAGGAGGTGGGATTCGTGTCAGTAGGTTCGCCGCGGTGGTCTGGAGCAGTCATACGCTCGCTACTCTCCTGCCACCACTTGTCTCTCTCTCTGAGCAACATTACGTGCTGAAATTGCCACACGACCTATGTCGAGCGCCGCCAGATAGTCCAGATTTATTATACTCGACTTATGTTGCGCCCCGACACTTAGGGGTTAATGTCTTATGACAGGCCGAATTAAGCTATGAATAGCCTACATATGCCAGCCTAGACCTAGTCAAGGTTAATTGATGCACAAATTCATGTGCTGCGACAACACGTAGCCTACCATTAGTAGATTTTAACCCTCATTTATTGCGGAAATATTTTATTCCAACTCTCCACCACCTCCGAGTTAGATTAGGGTAGCCTATTCCTCAACAAAGTTTAAAGTATCACATGAACAAAATGATGAAAAGAATTACCCTAGGCCTAGCCTAAAAAATAAACAAATAAATGGTGTTGCGAATAATTTTGTTTAGCCTAGCCTAGGCCTAGGTTAGGCTATATCCTAGGTGTGTTTTGAAAAAGTTAGGGCTATTTAGGCTAGAAAAGTTAGGCCTATGTATGGTATTTTGGTTAGGCTAGCAATGCCTAACTGGGTTAGATTAGGGTAGCCTATTTCTTCAACAAATTTGAAAGTAGCCTATCACAGGAAAAAAATTATGTAAAGAATTACCCTAGGCCTAGCCTAAAAAATAAATAAGGAATTATTCTATAATTGCATCTATACGAGCTAAACAAATTATTAATATATTTAACAGGAAGGTATGACGAGGTAAGTGATGTGGTATAGGTGGCAATATGTGGAAATGGATTATTAGGGCATTCCGCCCCCTCTGACCCCCTTACGAAAATCTACGGTTACTCACTCCACCCCAACTGGATTTCTACCGTTTTACCCAACCAGCGGAGGTGTGGGGGCGGCAGCCCCCACCCATAATACTAGGATAGGTTAGGTAAGGTTGTTAGGTTAGGCTAATGTCTCTGAACCATTGTAAAATCCGTATCACATCTAGATTGATAGACTTTCGTCAGAGGGGGCGGAATGCCCTTATAATCTATTTCCACATATTGCCACCTATACCACATCATTTACCTCGTCGTACCTTCCTGTTAAATACAATAATATTGTGTTTAGCTCGTATAGGTGCAATTATAGAAATTTACCAAAAATATTAATAGGCTAGCCTATATGGTGTGAATATTTTTGTTTAGCCTAGCCTAGGCTATAACCTAGGTTTATTTTGAAAAAGTTAGGGCAATTTAGGCTAGAAAAGTTAGGCCTACGTATGGTATTTTGGTTAGGCTAGCAATGCCTAGCTTGGTGTAGCCTAAGCATAGTAAAGTAGAAGCCTAGAAGGTAAAGATGGTGTTTGCAGGCGTACCGTCCTCCTTGTTAACTAGCCTAGCTGTTATTAGTCCCATGCTGGTAATATATTTGATGATGGCAATAAGTCATGGGAGGTGAGGGGGACAAAGCCCCCCCTCAACCTATCATTATATCCCATGGCCAACTGTTGGGCAATAGGTTGAGGGGGGCTTTAACCCCCTCATCCCCCATGACTTATTGTCATCACCATATATATTTCCAGCAGGGGGGTAAATAACAGCTGGCCGTTGGATAATTTTGTAATTAAATGCAGTCAAATTAGACGCGAACATAACCGAGCCTGCAACTTCATCTAAACAAGGAGGACAGCGGAAATCCTTTAACTTGGGCCACTAACAGAGTTCCCTGTAGTCTAGCTAGGCTAATTTCTTATCAATTCACAAGATACTCTATTCTTCTTCCTGTTGGCTGTGGTGGATCGAATTAGCCATGCTAAACAATGAAAAGCTCATAAATTAAATGATATTAGGTTTTTCTTGGCGCTTCGGTCATGTGGGTGACATATTGTTTATTTACAAAGGCCAAGCGCCTGATTGGTCAAGAGAAGCCTCGGTGAAAATAACCGAAAGGGAGCCGTAAGGGAGCGCAACGATGCGTTCGTGAATACACCTTCCGCACTCCCTTAGGAACGATCGTAGGTTGCTGTAAGACATCGCACGCTACGACCGTTAGTGAATCCGGGTCCAGAATGCTACCGGAACAAGTGGAACTAATTAGGTCTACAAATTATGATGGGCCTGGAGAACTATCAAACATAGCGGAAGAAGAAATGATAGGCGAACTATTACAGAGTTTGCAAAAGAGCTTCAATTATGAAGTAATAATTATAATCAATATTACATGCATACTAAGCTAAGTAACTATCACCTAAGTATTGAATAAAATAACTATTATCCCTATGTACCTAACAATAATTACCATGCATGTCTTAGTTAACCATCACAACTATATCACGACGTTTCACAATATCCTTTTTACATGGAATTCCTATAAGTGAGAGTCAAGAATTAAGTCAAACATAGCCTCAACGAGATTATAGGAAAGGTAAGCAAACATCCACTGGGGTAATGTCCTTACGTCTGAAAAGTCCGGGACATATAACAGCAATGGAGCCTTGTCTTGCCCTTCCCCCTGCCCTGAGAGTATGCCAAACCTGCTGTGAAGTCCTGACTGTGAGAAGCAGTTCCTCCTGAAGTGCTGCCCTGTGGATCTACGTTCAACGTCGGTCAGACTTACTCTCAAATCTCTACCCTCCTATATTACCCTAAGTGTCTCTGAGTATCTTAAATTGTGATTATTGTTGTGAAGGTAAGGTTAAAATATGTGAATATTACAATGTTAAAATATCTATAGATCTGTGTCCAAGATCTAGTGTTCATATTTGATATATAACTCTCCTAGAACGTCTTACGCATAAGTTACATACTTGTGTTAATTAATTCACTTAGCCAAATACTCACAGATTATCCTTGTATATGTCTATTCTATTATGTATGTTGCAAGTTGAAGTCGAAGTGTATTACGTGTAATCATTCCCTTTTTTAAATAATAACCTATTACCTAGAACCTACACTCAATTTCATATTCTGTTTATCTCAGTTCCCCCTCGTGAAGAATTGTTATTAATTATTATATATACTTTCTTCCTGAGATCCTAAATTTACGCTCGTTTGTTTAGCGTTAAATAAATTATTATATGATCCGTATTTATGTTAATTTGATTACTGATGTAGATGATTCTTCTCGTCTATCTAATTATTCATCATTCAATTCTTTATAAACCTCTTAACTAGTTCAGATATCTTGTTATACCTTTTTGGGTATTTTATATAGTACACCTTCGTCGTGTAAGTCATTTACTTATAATTAATATTGTATTTAATTATTCGTATACGCTAATTATATTTAAGCGTTCGTCAGTATTAGTTAACTACGTTAGTTCTGTTTATTGTACTTTCTAGCAATTTCGCTTAAGAGATATTGATCTTTTGTTAATTTATGATCAGATAGTAAATATTAAATCTGAATTCCTCGACCCGAGTTAATATTATTACATAATATTATAATCGATTTAAGAAATATATGTTCAGATCATAATTTACTCTAGTTAAGTTAATAATAGATTGAATTGTAAAAGTAATTCAGCATACCATTCCCATTAATGTCACTTCATTCTCCCGAATATTAAGTTTATAATCGCACAAATAGTAAATAGAATTTCCAAGACTGCAGTAACTAGAATGACCCGAGCTATTTAACTGGTCATCAGCCACCCTACCCGTGCTGATTAAACTGGTCATCAGCCACCCTACCCGTGCTGATTAACCTGCTCACGAGCGCCCCTCTCTCTCTCTCCCCCCCCCCCCCCCCCGCGCGAGCGTTATTCGAAACAGCCATCAGTGTACTTGTTTTAATTTCTCAATTCGTTTCATTCTCTCATATTCGGAGTCTTTTTAAAGAATAAATATACGTTAGACACTCGACTCACATCAATATTGTTATCAAGGGTTGATTCTATAGGTCACGTGTTCATTCTTATATTTGTATATTTCCTATTTTATATTACCACAATATCTGAGACTTTGTGTTCTTGATTAGACTGAATATTTATAATCGAATGCATTCCATGTGTTGCTTACTGTTTCTTATAATAGTTAAGCTAACTCTCAGCCCTCACTTAGCTGATATATCCATGATCTTAATATTGAGATAATTATGCAACGCATTGATAGATCCGGAGTATATCGTAAGAAGTAATATGAGTAGAAGATATAAACCCTATGCCATTGAATAAACTACGTGTATAATTTACATGTGTTGTCATTGAGTTTTGTAGCACCCGATTGAATACCTATTTTTGTGATTAGGAAAGTGTTCAACGTGTTCCTGTTGAGGAAATTTACGGTCTATAAGTCCATAATTGGATTTTAATGCAGACTGGGTAACGATATAAATATTATATCCCGGCATAACACACAAATATATATATATATATATATAACAATCTGAATGTTTTTTAGAGAGATAAATGAAGATGTGTGTGAATATGTTTGAGCTGTGATAGTACAGTACTGATTTTTAGTCAAGACATGAATGAAGATTATGTTTTACCAAATTTTAGTTTACAGGAGTTGAACTAGGCTGGTGTTGTCCCGTCTCTCAATTTACTTTGATCCCAATTTTGTTTGAAAATATGGATAGGCTATTCTTTACACACACCACTTCTCCATCGAACTTATTCCATTCATTAACACTTATGGAAAACTATACTTCCTCACCTCTCCCTTACATCTTCCTTTTTCACCTCTAGTCCTATTTCCATCACTTTCAAATATAGTCCTGGTCTCTCCTTTCCAATCCCCTGACACAGTTATCTTAGTTCTGAGACCATCTTAGTTGCAACTCTGAATTTTCTCCACTTTGTTCACGCTTTTTAAGATAAGTTTCAATATATGTTTGAGCTGTGATCTGTGGATCTCTAGTTCAATTACAGTGTGATATAATGTATAGTACAGTGTGACTATGAGCTGTGATATTATATTGATCTCTAGTTCAAATACAATGTGATTTATTGTACAGTAGTGTTTGAGCAGTGATATTATGTTGATCTCTAGTTCAATTACATAATGTGAGTTTATGTACAGTACAGTGTGAATATTATCTAACGAAGTTTAGGTGTGTTGGATAAATTGTATATAGGAATACATTTTGTATTACTTCACCATAACACCAAACACCTCCAATGAAATTAATGAAGGCATATATTTATGTGATCCACCAAGATTCGAACCCGGGTTATCACACATATTTTTAGACACCTTAACCTTTACACCACCAATACGGTAAAGTAAATTGTATAATAATTGTAAAGTCGGCAAAAATTGTATTGTGCCGTTTCGAGGGCAATTCACCCCTACGTCTGTGCACATCTACAGTATATATCAATGCCCGGCCAAGAACTCTGCTGCCATAGTTGGAGTTCACTAAAGGACTCCAACTAGATCTATATTAAGCAAAGTCTTTGTTATATATGGCCATGTATACAATTCTTAGATAGGTCTAGTGTCAAGATGCGGCTAGGAGTATAAACATCGTCTAGCCTAGAGACTTAGGAAAGATTGATCGCCGCAACTATGTCAGAGACGTCATCTTCATCCAGGTCTTCATCATCATCGGAGTCTCGTAGTCCGCCACCCAAACGTCATCCACTGCCCAGACGTACCGACAACCTAGAACGTCTTTGGCTTCACATGACAACAGCCCAGCACTTCTTTTAAAGAACAAATACCCACTACTCTGATTAAAGAAGACCCCTTTCTACACCTGTGAAGCAAGAGCCGCTTCTACAGGTGAAGAACTAGGAGCCCACAACACCTGTGAAGCAAGAAGACCCGCCCTTTGCACCAATACCGCTTAAACAGCTTGCCACAGCTTTGGTGAAAGTAGATGCCGATGATAAAGTTCAAATGGTGTAGGACTCCAGGTAACAAGGAGCCATGCCCAAAACATCCGAAAAGAAGACACTGAAAAAGAAGAGAGATGCTGGTGCGGGTAGTAGCAACAGCAGCAGCAGGAGGCAACCTTCCCTTGATGTGGTGTACTTAGGGAATGAAGAACTAGTTGACAGAGCTGGACGTCGCCTTTGATTTATTTTGATTTGACCCTTAACAGCATACCGACGGGATCCCAGAATTAATCTAGAACCTTAGTTGTAATTTGAATCTCCCACCAAGATATCAAGAGTGCAAACCAACATACTATTTGACTTTATTAATTATCTAAATTGCATTTACCGTAAATGTATTAACTTCAGCAATGTTGAATAACCTTTGTATAATTTACTTGAATAGTTAGGGTGAATGAACCCCTGTTACTGTCTTTCGTTAAATTGAGTTAGTGACGGCAAACTAGCTTTTCTGGGCAGACATGTATTTTAGACCTGAGCAGTGTAGGACTTCCCCTACGTCTCTACAGTATATATCAATGCCGAGCCAAGAACTCTGATTCCATAGTTGGAGTTCATTAAAGGACTCAAACTAGATCTACATTAAGTAAAGTCTTGATATATATATATGGCCATGTATACAATTCTTAGAGAGGTCTAGTGTTAAGATGCGGCTAAGAGTATTGTGTAAACATCGTCTAGCCAAGAGAGACATATTGAGGCGATTAATCATTCCTAGCTAGCAACTATGTCAGAGTCAGAGACTTCATCTTGATCCAGCTCTTCATTATCATCATTATCATAGTCTCCTAGTCCGCCACCCAAACGTAGTCCACTGCCCAGACATAACGGTACACCACCACAGCCTAGCACGTCTTGGGCTTCACACGACAACAGCACTTCTTTTGCTTTTCTGAAGGAACTAAGACCCACTACTCTGATTAAAGACTAACATCTTCTACAGGTGAAGAACGAGGAGCCCACAACACCTGTGAAGCAAGCGGACCCACCCTTCGCACCAATAACGCTTGAACAGCTTACCACAGCTTTGGTGAAAGTAGATGCCGATGATGAAGTCCAAATGGTTTATGATTCCAGGCAACAAGGAGCCATGCCCAAAACATCTGAAAAGACACAGAAAAGGAAGAGAGATGCTGGTGCGGGTAGTAGCAGCAGGAGGCAACCTTTCCTCGATGTGGTGTACTTAGGGACTGCAGAACTAGTTGAGCTGGATGTCGCCTCAGCTCTGTTGGAGAAGGCTGGTGATCCGAATATAATTTACTTTGATTAATTTTGATTTAACCCTTAACATCATACTGACGGGATCCCAGAATTAATCTAGAACCTTAGTTGTAATTTGAATCTCCCGCCAAGATGTGGAGAGTGCAAACCAACATAGTATTTGACTTTGTTAATGATCTAAATTGCATTTGTCGTGAATGTATTAACTTCAGCAATGTTGAATAAGCTTTGTATAATTTATTTGAATAGATAGAGTGAATGAACCCCTGTTCCTATCTTTTGTTAAATTGAGTTAGTGACGGCAAACTAGCTATTCCGGGCAGACATGTATTTTAGACCTGAGCAGTGTAAGACTTCCCCTAAGTCTCTAGAGTGTATGTACTATATATATATATATATATATATATATATATATATATATATGGGTGTGTTTTTTCTATATTCCAGCTATTCCCAGCCTGTACATTCAACCCTTCTACATTGAACGCAGAAGCCCGGGTCTCATTCCAGTCTAGGGGGCGAGACATGTGAAGCACTTATTAGCTGCAACCCGCCCCTGCCATCTTGCCTTCGCAGGATGCATGGGGCTTAGTTGCTCACTCACGGCTCTAAGCAGCCCCATCTCTGAAGCTGCCTCGCTCCAGTGCTTCACTGTCTCACCTCCTAGTCTCAGACCCTTACTCTCAGAATGCCACCTATTGAGCAATGAAGTCTCTAGGCATTGCACCACTGTAGCATATTTTGAATATGGGAATATTCATACAGTGCTATTTAATCAGGGAACAATGAGGGTATTTATTTGGAGTTTCGATGGGCTTTGTGGTAATACACTGGTACTAGGTACAGCTCAAATTCCATCCCAATAATATCTTCCCATTGACTTATTTGGATTTGAACCCGGGCCCATTGGATTACCAGTCCAGTGGCAAGACCACTCCTCCTCAGCCAAGAACTCTGCTTCCATAGTTGGTGACAGACCGTTACCGAAACAGGGAATAATGGTAGCGGTATCCGAGCTTCCGGACAACAAAATTTTAAGTTGCCACCTATAACCTTCCCTGAATTTGATGGGCAAAGTGATTGGAATAATTTTTGGAATAGGTGTAAGGGTTTAGTTCATGACAGATCGGATATTTCTGCGGCAAATACAATTTCATACTTGTTGGGTCAACTAAAGGGTTTTGCATTGGACCGGATTAAAAAACTTCCCATACAGGATAACAATTATATGACGCCGCTCTACAAATACTCGGGGAAAATGTTGAAGATACTGAACAGACTTTGCAGCGCTTAGTTTACAAATCGCTATTATCAGTACCTAAGCACACGTACCAGGACCTTCAATCATTTTGGATCACCTTGAATTGAGTTATATAATCCCTTAGCACACAGACAGATCTCCTTAGGTTTGTGTGCAGAAACCCTAGGTTTTCTGATTGTCATGGCCCTCCTACAGGGGTTGGTAGTATGACCGATAACAAAAATGCCAATTTTTTTTAGGAAGAATCTGTTTATATAGAATCTATAGGACAGATATCCTCTGTTTGCAAGAAACAAAATTAGAGTCCTATCCTTTCAATTGAGGTCTAAATTATGCATTTTACGATAAATTTGACTGCATTTTTGCACAGATTTTGTTTAGTGTGTTGTGATTGCGATAGTTTTAAATTTTACCAAGTAGGCCTATAGTGATATTAATTTCAACAGGATTTTTTTTTTAGTTTTCAAGTTTAATTTATAAATTTTAATTCACCTCTGGTTGTTTGCGCTGAAGGTGGGACTGCTATTATAGTGAAAAGGAGTGTTAATTTCCCAATTCCCTTGCAAACTGATTTACAGGCATGTGCAGTAAAATTCTATTCAACTAAATTTATACCATTATGTTCTCTCTACATCCCTCTAGGGGAGTAAGCTACATTAACTCACGAGCCCTGACCATGGAATTAATGCCAGTAAAGATGAAGCCCTGAAGTGGAACTTAAAATGCTCCCAAAATTCTCAAAAGGAGACCGACGTATCGGCGTTGGCTCTTCGTATTTTACTGCATTTAAGATATTCCTAGTTAAATTTAAAGTGCTGTGATAAATAATTTATCAGTTAGCATTATGAAGATCCAAGATTACTGCTCAAATGTTTGAGTGGGGCTCATCGTCAGGCTGAAGGAGTTTTGAGGCCTGACTATTATAGCTCTGTTCTGCAGCTTCGAGGACCGTCAACAAGCGCTTACATAATGCAAACAAACTGAAATACACGCATATTCATTAATGAAGATGTGTATGCAGCTTCAGTTTGGGCACAAAAGCAGCTTCCAGCATTGAATAGGGCTCGTCTGGCTGTGAAGCTGCAAATTCGCGAACGACGAGAGCATAGACCCATCTCAGCCGGAAGTGGTGGGCGGACGAGGGAGATTGAGGTGTAGAGGACCAAACTCCCAAAGAACTGCAGACATGTGTGCCTCCCACACAAGATGCGAGTAGTTACAGCATCGTTAATTTATCACCATGAATCATCTTCGTCCTAAGGCTGCTGCAGAAGGTAGTATTCTCATTGAGCAGAGTATGATAAGGGGTCAACAGAAAAATGATTAATGATAGAATATGATAATATTGATAATAATGCTAGTCTCTTCGATGTGCGTGTATGTTTTTTATGGATTTCGAAGTAGAAGAGGATGTGTGGATCCTATTTTTGCCGTGAGACAGGTGATAGAGGAAGCATGTGAAAAAGGGTGTACATGGCATTTATAGATCTTGAGAAAGCATATGAAAAAGTTAATAGAAGGATTATGGAAAGTTAAAGAGCTGTATGATGTAAAATACAATTTGTTGAATGCTGTGAATAGTTTTTTATGATGGTAGTGAAGCATGTGTAACAATATATGGCGCAATAAGGGAGTAATTTAGTGTGCAGGTCAGAGTGAGACAGTGATGTGTGAAGTCTACCTGGTTGTTTAAGATCTACATGGTTGGGGTAATGAGAGAAGTAAAGGACAGAACAAGAGAGGGAGTAGAGATGGTGAGTGATGGGAACAGAATGACTCGCTAATGTGTTGTATGCAGATGACTGTTATGTGCCGAGGGCGAGAATGACCTGTGCCATTTTGTGAAGATATTTGTGGAAGTACACTCTAAACTCCATTCAACGGACTAAATGCGGGGGGGGGGGGGAGCTTTGTCTATTTGCAGAAAAAGCTTGTAGCTGAAAACCTTACCGTACTGTATGGTTTTAGGGGAAAGATTAATGTACTTTTCGTACAGTACTGAGCGTTGAAATACATTTAAGAAATAATATGGATTTACTCACTTTAACACTTATGGTGCGGGCATATTTCCACTATATTAGAACTCATTCAGGCACTTCTGAATAATTGAGCATGTGTCTGAATTAAATTAAATTTATTCAGCCAAAAACTAGAAGAAAATTGCTTCAAAATGACACCAGAACGAGCTTTGTAGCGGGGTTCATCCACAGAGCATCGGCAAATATTCGCCAATACTGAGCAAATGTCGCTAATGTCACGCTACATTTGCCTTTGGCAGCGCTGCATATATCTAGCGAGACATGGCTGATATCCCTCAGTGCCCCGGCTGGCGGGCTGGAGAGCGGACGGAGGCCTGCCCCGCTCCCTCACACTAGTCTCCACAAGCTTTATCCCACAGACCACCGGCCGATTTATAATAAATGTACTACGAAGGACCAGCCACTTTTCAATGTTTTGATTTTTTATCTAATACATGGGATGGGTTAGTAATGAAGGAAATGCATCAAACCGCTCAACTAGGTAATTTACGGGTCCTGGGGTGCGGGAGAAAGTTACAATTAACATGGGGTGATGGGTAAGCAATATACTGGAAAATTACTCCCGCGCGTGCCCACACGCCCGCGGATGGAATTGGAGGGTTGGCAACCATCGGTGTCGTTCCTTGGGATCCTAGAGTAGTTCCCATACAAATCTGACCCCTCTAAGTGCCATAAGACACTAGTAATTAAAGCGAACGCAACAATTGCGTCGCAGGGGTTTTGGGTTGCATACATAGCCGCATAATGTTCGTCACTGGTACTTAAGGGGTTAAGAGCCTGTAATAGGCAATAAATTGCCATGCTGTTCCAGAACGGTCTCTGCAGCCAATGGGTTAACCTATTTACAGAAGTATATACGCTATGTACAGGACTCATGACTTTGCATCAAATGGGTTCCTCACTTGGAACACCAAAACGCTGTGGTGAATTATCAATATTATAGCCTACAAAGTCAGTATGCCGTTAAAGGCATAGAGTACAGAAAGATAGAGAGGAAAGAAAGACGCTACAAATCTGAAAATAGCGAGCCGCGCGTTCGAGAGATGGCAGCACGATCGGTCGATCGCAAAGGAAAATGGCAGGGTCCCCATTAATTCATAACAATCCCTACCTTGTACAAATAACACTATTAATAATCAATTCTACACTATCCAGAGACTCTATAGACACGACAAATAAAAAGACATAAGTAGAGGCTACTGTAAAGGCCAGATCATCGTAAAATTGTCATTATGAGAAGGTTGACAGCCACGTCTCTTCTACCCCCACCATTGTTTTTGCGAGAGTGGGCAGTTGCCAACGTCAAACATGCTGGGCCAAAATATCCCTAGAAGTCATAATTTGAATTGAATTTATTGATAGAAATCGTGGCACCGCAACAACAAAGTCATATGGCGCCGAACAAGCTAACATATTTAAAAAAAACTAGAATCGTAAAACAACGTGTAAAATTAGATATCAAAGTAAAATCAATGCAATCATAAAAACTGAAAGATGCCAGCCTTTTTCAAAAATAAAAACACATCTTCTCCAGGGGAACCAGCCTCCCATCCAAGCACCGAAGAGAGACATTAAGTACCATCTGCCTTCCAGTGCCGCAAAAGCAACCTCCGACGTAATTCGACCAAACTGGGACACTCAACCAACAATTGCCTGACAGTAAGGGAACTAGACAGTCATCGCAGAATGGCGGTACACCTCCACACATAAGGAACTCTTGTGTGAGCCTGGTGGTACACCTCCACACATAAGGAACTCTTGTGTGGGCCTGTTATGTCCAATGCGGAGGCGAGCCGAAGCAGTTTCCAATTTGCGAGGAATGGTAGGGCAAGCTCTTGGCGAGACTAATTTGTTAACTTCCCTGAGCATATTAACAGTAACACAATCCCACCGTGCCTGCCAACAAGCACAAGGACCCAGGGTGCAATCCTTGGAATGTGCACAGGACTCGCAGGAACAGTCGACAGATTAACCCTCGTCTAGCGGGGAGTTTTGGGCTATTTTGGGCATATTCAGGCCCTCCTGAATGATCAATCAAGTATCTGCATGAAAAGAAATGTATTCAGCAAAACACTAGGCGCTAAAAGCTTAAAAATGAGACCAGAACGAGCTATGTAGCACTCGTCGTTTTGATGCAGTGGTACCACCAACATGGGAGTTTAGCGTATAGCAGCATATTTTTTCCAGCTACGCTCACTACTGGCTACACTGCCGGCCTCTCGAGAACAGAGGGAGCGCGAGTCAGTGGGCGGCGGTAAGCCCTGGGTGTCGGCCGTGTGGCCTGCTGCGCTCCAGGCCATTTGCACTCTATTTTAACCCTTTAAAAGCCTTAATAATGCTCCTAGCTTGCTGCTTTTTAGATGCAGACTTAAGTCGGGCCCCGCTCTTTAAGTGTTAAGCTCCTTCATTACTTCATGAACTCTATAGCCAAAAGGGTGAGGCAGTCGAGGATGCTGACCATAATATGAAAACGAAGATTGACCCGAGACACGGGTACAAACGAGATTCTGGAAGGCGCCAAATCCGAATCCAACAGTGGGCAACCACAGAATGACGCAGTAAATCTAAGGGAGGTACACCAGCCTCCACCAGCAAGCTGGGAATCGGAGACGACCGAAAAGCTCCAGTTGCAAGACGGAGACCAGCATGACGAACAGCATCTAGAGTCTTAAGTCTGGAGTCTGCGGCAGAGGAGTAGACTTCACAGCCATACAAGAGTTTGGATGCGACAAATGCCCGAAACAAATGCAGTAGTGTTCTGCGATCATCACCCAAAGAGGTGTGTGACAGAACCCTTAACAGATTCAAAGCCTTCATACACGATGCCTTCAGATTCGCCAAGTGCGGAACCCAAGTCAAACGGCAATCAAACGTGAGACCCAAGTACTTTGTCTCTGCCACACAACCGAGTCTCCTGCCACAGAGCATTAGATCAGGGTATGGGTGAACCCCTCTTATTCTTCAAAAGTGCATAGCCACAGTTTTTGATGGGGATAACTGAAAGCCCTTGGAATCAGCCCACGCAGATATCCTGTTCAACGCAAGTTTCATAAGTCTCAATGGCAGACATGCGGGAACCAGAACCAAATCATCTACATATAAGGACGAGGAAACCCCAGCAGGCACAGCATCGAGAATACTGTTGACGGCCGCCTCAAACAAAAATGCACTCAGGACACAACCCTGGGCGACAGCCTCCTCCTGGCACAGTGGCGCAGAAAGGGAAGAACCCACACCTAGATGTCATAAGTATAGCCTATGAACGTATTTCGTGAAATGTCCTGTTTTAGTGCAACTTTATAAATTAACATATAACATATAACTAATACTATATATTCAAAATTACATTTTAATTTGGGTTGTGTTGCTTGTAGTTATACAACTTACATCATAGATATGTATTTTTTATACTGTATAAATGTATTCCTAATATTTTACTCTTGCTTTTATATATCTATTTTATTTTAAATAATTTGCAAGTGTTTTTACCAACATTAAATCACTCTTAAAGACATTCCCTCTTCAACCTATTGCCCCCTCATTTTGCGGAGTTTGCGTTAACTTTGGTAACCCTGCAGACAAGCCAGGCGCACAGATATCAAAGAGTATCTAATAAGGAAAAACTACAGTGTGTGTTTTGGTTGTATGCCCTACAACAGTGCTGCCACCATATCCCTACGACGCGCAGCAAAATAACCATGTGACGTCACTCTTTAAGCTCTATCCTTCTATACTCTATGGTTAAGGGTTAAATAAAAAATTATCAAAGTAAATTATGTTCGGGGCACCAGTTTTCTCCAGCAGAGCAAAGGCATGTCCAGCTCTCAACTACATTGTTAGTCCCTAAGTACATAACATCAAGGGAAGGTTGCCTCCTACTGGTGCACTACCGTGCTACCCACACCAGCATTTTTTTTTTTCCGGTCTTCTTTTTGGATGTTTTGGGTATAAATCTTTGTTGCCTGGAGTCATACACTATTTACATTGTATCATTTGCATCTACTTTCACCAAAGCTGTGGCAAGCTGTTTGAGCGTTATTGGTGAGAAGGGGGGGGGGGGGTCCTCTTCACAGGTGTGTTGTGGGCTCCTCGTTATTCACCTGTAGAAGCGGCTCTTGCTTCACAGGTGAAGGAAGGGGCTCTTCATTAATCTGAGTAGTGGGTCTTTGTTCCTTCAAAGAAACAAAAGAAGTGCTGGGCTGTGGGATGAATGTACTTCTATAATAATCTTTCAGCAGAAATGTGGCTAACATTTCTATGTCTAGAGATGGAAAACACTAAGAATTTTCCTTTAATCGCTAGTGTTTTTCATTTAATATTAAATATCCATATCAGAAAGTGAAGATCGGTCCTTTGAAAAGATAACTTACGCATGCTGGGACGCCATCAGCTCTCCCAGCTCCCTTCCTCACTCCATACTACTTTGGGTAACATTCTAGATCAGGTCCTCTTCACAGGTGTGTTGTGGGCTCCTCGTTATTCACCTGTAGAAGCGGCTCTTGCTTCACAGGTGAAGGAAGGGGCTCTTCATTAATCTGAGTAGTGGGTCTTTGTTCCTTCAAAGAAACAAAAGAAGTGCTGGGCTGTGGGATGAATGTACTTCTATAATAATCTTTCAGCAGAAATGTGGCTAACATTTCTATGTCTAGAGATGGAAAACACTAAGAATTTTCCTTTAATCGCTAGTGTTTTTCATTTAATATTAAATATCCATATCAGAAAGTGAAGATCGGTCCTTTGAAAAGATAACTTACGCATGCTGGGACGCCATCAGCTCTCCCAGCTCCCTTCCTCACTCCATACTACTTTGGGTAACATTCTAGATCAGGTTTCACAGCGAATTTAGCGTTTTGTGTTTTTGTTTTTCTCAGTTTTCTTTAATATACAGTGTTGTTTTATACTAAGGACTGGCGGAAATGAGTATTTGCCCATTATCAAACAATCTAAAAACAGTGCCCCCACTAGTGGGGAGGGCTATGAAGATCAGGGAAATTGCGGGGTAAAAGACGAAAATAAGGGGTAATATTAGCCTAACTTAACAACCTTACCTAACCTAACCTAGTATATTAGGTGGGGGCTGCCGCCCCCACACCCCCGCTGGTTTGGTATTAAAATATTAAAAGATTGACGGTCTACGGTATTTACTCCTCAATCTTCAGCTTTGGCTGTGGATAACAGGAGGTAAATATTAACTTTTTCACAGTAATTATAATTCCATTTTCGCC
This sequence comes from Paralithodes platypus, assembly GCA_032716605.1. NCBI lineage: Eukaryota > Metazoa > Arthropoda > Malacostraca > Decapoda > Lithodidae > Paralithodes > Paralithodes platypus. Next base: position 33,081,708 of record CM064568.1, on the reverse strand, counting down.
GCTACTGACAGATATGGGAATGAAGTATGGTATATGACAAATTTATAGAAGCCATATAAATTGACGAGTGTGCTGTGAAACCGGATCTAGAATAATATCCTACTTTGTTCACTTCCTTGTTTCCGAGGGATTAAGTGATTACAATTGCGGTTATCAGCAGTTATCTTCCCTATAATCATGTCAGATTACAGTATAAGGAATATTGTCACCGTATAATTTTGTTTGATGGTCTGTGAAGGACGGACAACACTTTAATTGGAGTAGCACGTACATACGTTGTACTAAAGTACAAACAATAATAAAACTTTCATAAAATTGTACATGCTTGTGGATACAAAAAGGGGAAATATATATTTTGCCTGTTCTTGTTGCGCATTAATATCTAATATAATGGTTAGGGGAGAGCGGTGATGGTTCGGCCAATTTAATTTTTGTTTTTAATATTTATATAAATTCAGGTTTAAGCAGTAGTATAATCTAGCTGATGTTAAAATGTTGCCTCGCCATTTGGTTATTTAGCCTGATTATATCAAACCCTTAGCCCTTTTCAGTTTTAAGCTATAGTTCCCGAAATACAACTTTCTTAAATCGGCCGAACCATCCCTACCAGTGGTGATGGTTCTGTCAGAAGGGTGGCATGGTACGGTCACATGTATTACTTGGCATAATCTTAAAATTATGTAAGTTGGATTGGCTTAAATAAATTATTTATCAATTAACCTCTTAACTGCGCAGCTATGGTATTTGAATGTGCCCGCGGTGCGAAGGTATTCGGATTCATTCCTCACGAAAATAGTTAATTTACCATATATATAATAAATACTTATCCATATGCGCCTATTATACTTTTAATATGAACATAATTATGAACATGGGAAACCAATAAAACAAGTGGTAAAAGTGGTGAAAATTGTGTTTTTTAGCCCCGCGGTCGTAATCTGGCCTTGAGAGCAGCGAGAGACCAGGGGAGCTTTCAGACTGGCTTGGAGGGTCGGAGTTACATTCTTCCACCCTCCTCCCTCTCTCCCACCCGTCCTCCCACGAAAATACTCTATAAATATTGGGAATAATAGAGGAAATATCTGATACTTGAGGAGGGGGGGAAGGAGGGGCAAGGGGGGTTGAGACACATGTGTAAGAGTGGTAGTAAAGTAATTGGGGGAAATTCTCGCCTAAACACCGGGGTGTATTAAATGTTTTTGTTTAGGCCTAGGATCCTAAGTCTTCCCACAGCCGCCTAGTAGGACCTCTTTGAGAGTCTTCCTGCAGCTGCCGGGTTAAAAGACATTTGATTGTGTAAACCCTTTCGCTGCGGGTGACGTTCCGGAACGTCCTGGCAAGTTACAGAAATTTCCAGGCTTTAAAGGCCTGTAAAAACCGTAAAAATAGAGTATCAGTGGGCGGGAGCGTAAGTGGCTCATCTCCGACCCTCAGAGCACCGAGCGGCTCACTGATGTTGAGTGAGTCTCGCGCGGGCCTCTCTCTGTCTCTCTCAACAGTGTAGCCATGCGAGCGAATGTTACATAATAGCGGTTTTCCCGCGTTTCACTGGCACCACTGCGGGTGAACCAGACCACGTACGGGGCCCGTTCTGGTGTAATTTTGAAGCTATTCTCGCCTAGTTTTCGGCAGAATACACTTCATTTAATGCAGATGCTTGATTTATCATTCAGGAGTGCCTGAATATGCCCAAAATAGGCCGCAGCCAAAGGGTTAAAGTACAAAATTAGACTTTATAATCCAAATTAACCTCTGCATATTTGCTAAATAAATAATATTTTAAAACTTAATTAAACTTCACCAGAATGTGTAATTTACTTAGCCTCTTACGGTTTCCTTTAAATTAATGCATAATTGGCCTCATCTCTCGCTCACACCTGCACAAAATTTGATTTCAACATCCAAAATTATCTCTTCATAATATGTTCCAAAACATATATACTTTAAACTAATAAAATTAATCAACATTATGGATAATTAACATAATATTTTACTATCTGCATGAAATTATGCATAATTCGCCTCATATCTACGCCTATCTCTCTGTCACACACACATTCACTCTATCTTTATAATTATCTCATTCATACACCAATCATCTCACATATTCACTCCAATCTGTACTGTACTTTCGTTCTCTCTCAAACATCTGTCATAAATCATAATAGGCATGTAATTTATCAAACATACTGTTACGAGGGGAAGTTCGGGGAAAGCAGATGCTCCAATAGCCTAGCCCACAGCACTGTTCAAAGAGAAACGCCGTAGCAAAAAGACGACAATGCTGTAGTCCTGCACCCAACACTGCTCACCATACTGCACTAACCCTGCAACAGACACGCTCTTAATATCTGACTCGAACACCAAGACATGCAGGTTCTTTAGGAAAAGGGGTTATCTTCCTCTTTGCTCTATTAACCCTTAAAGAGCGGCACCCGGCTATAGCCGGGCACCAATTTGCAGCAAGTTAGGAGCATTATTATGGCTTTTAAAGGGTTAAAATAGAGTGCAAATGGCCGGGAGTGCAGCGGGCCACGCGTCCGACTCCCAGGGCCTACCGCCGCCCACTGACTCACCCTCCCTGTGTTCTCAAGAGGCCGGCAGTGTAGCCAGTAGTTAGCATAGCTGGGAAAAATATACCGCTATATGCTAAACTCCCATGTTACTGGTACCACAAGTGCTACGTAGCTCGTTCTGGTCTCATTTTGAAGCTTTTAGCGCCTAGTTTTTTGCTGAATAAATTTATTTTCATGCAGATACTTGATTTATCATTCAGGAGGGCCTGAATATGCCCAAATAAGCCCAAAACCCCCCGCTAGACGAGGGTTAAAGCAGTACTTGTATTGTATAGCAGAATATTGTATTGAGTATTGTTCACATGTGTGGGGAGGTTCCTCTCACACTGCTCTCCTAGACAAAGTTGAAAGGAAGGCCTTTCGTATCATTAACTCCCGTCCACTCACCAACTCTCTGCAATCTCTCTCTCTCCGCCGCAATGTTGCATCTCTCTCGCTATTCTATCGCTACTATAATAATCAGTGTTCCTCAGAGCTATCCCAGTGCATACCACCTCCTTTACGTAGGGCACGTGGTACCCGTCTTGCAACTCAATCCCACCCCTACTCTGTGCAACTCTCCAACCCAAGAGTGAAACGTTACTCTCAAACTTTCTTCTACTCAACAGCTGAGCTCTGGAACTCTCTCCCAGAATCAGTCTTTCCCTCTTCCTATGACTTAAATTGCTTCAAACTCCGTGTGTCCAGGCATTTTGGCTCGAACGTCCCTTGATTTTGGCCCTGTCACTCTTTCAACTATGGGGGAGGCACTCGCTATAGGCAGTTATGCCTTTTGCCTCCCTCAATCACATAGAAAAAAAAAAAAAATAAAAATAAAAGGAGACACAAACATTATCTACGGTCTCTGAGTCGGGGCCTATCCGACTCTGGTTGATAGTGCTATTAGTAATTTAAGAGTATTTCTAAGATTATTCTAAACTACGCAAAACTGCCAAAGCTTAATACTGCTAGACTCCCAGAACAATTCATAGCATGTCCAGTCACTCAGGAACTGAGAATAATAAGAAACAAAAACCATGGGAAAAGTCCAATACAGTAGCATAACAAATTAAACCATGGTTGACATTCTCAGTAGGTTAGTACTGGCTGTTAAACATCTGGTCCAGACAAACCAGTCACTAAACCACTAGAGGTCAACCTCAATAATACACAATATAAACATACAATAATAATTAACAATGCAGTAGAATAATGGAAACTAACTGGAAGAGTAGTGTGAAGCTTATATCTAAAATGCCAAACTGCAGTACTTATATCTATCACAAATGCAGAATATTCTTATATGCTAACTTAATGGCAAGACAAAACTTTAATGCTCAAAATGACTAGCCATGCTCTGCTACTATCCAATAAGGAACAAAGGAAATATATGCGGTATTAAGGGAAACAAGAAAGCAAGCCTGACAAACACGGAGCAGTGCATGTTGTCACTACAAGGTCTCTGACTGGAGTGTGACGCCTGCAGCTTAGCAGAACGCCACGTGGGCTCAGCCGCTCGCTTGGCCACTCGCTAACACTCGCCGGGGCAATGTATTTGGCTACAGTCTATCTACAATGTTGTACTTTCTTTCTTGTGAATCGTCATGCCACAGGCAGTCTAGAAGTGGTCTTTGTTTTCGCCTGTGACAAGGGATTACATTTTATATCATCAGTTATAAGTTTAATGTATAAGACTGAATGATACAGCTAGAGAGTGTGAGTGAGTAAGTACAGTAGGGTGGTAGTGTGTGCGTGCGTATACATGTGCTGCCTCCCCCCCCCGCTCGTAGGCTTGCGCGCGTGCCTTCTCACGCCTCTTGATTGGCTGGTGGTTCCTGGCGCCTTCTGCAGGCCTGCTGCCTGGTGACGTAGCGGCCTGTGATTGGCTGACCACCATGCCTTAGTGTGATCCTGGGGGGGTCCCGAGAGCTACTCTCTTCAGAGCTTGCCTGAACAGCATACCCTTCACACTTCCCTTGCCACCTGTCGCCGACTTCCACCAATAGAACACTTTCTCTCTCTCTCAACTTCTTACCTCTTGTGCTTTAATATCATAACTCTCCTTTGGTTCTGCACGATTTCATATATCGGCCATCGTATTATAAGCTGAAGCTCTCAGATATTCCATGTTTAGTTAGACATTTTGGAGGGGTTAACATTTTGTCTGTAGAGGTTCGACACACTCGCGGTGTCTCCCTACCTATTTCTTGGTTGTCTGCTGGGCTATTTAATGCTAGACTGGGGTAAGGCTATTGATGTTGTGATTTCCGATGTGTACCAGGTTTTGTTGAACTTGTACAATCGCAACGGATATGTGGGAAGCCTAGGTTGTCTTTCTGACTGTGTACCTTGTGAGTTTAGCACTGTGTTGCGAGTGAGGGATTTTGCCTCTGCCACCCAACACTGTGTTAACTCGTTTTGCTTTGACTTTGAGAGGGTCGCCAGGAGAGAACCAGATACTAGCGATCTGGATCTCTCAAGAGAGCACCCCGTCAATTAACGTAATTTGGCCGTACAGTCTTAAGGACCTCGCTAGGCTACGAGCTGCTTGCTCAGCCATTGTTTCCTAGCCTACTACATCCCAGCTAGACTTTATTCGCCTAGCAGACACCCGATTAGGATTATAAACTATTATGTTATGTATGCAGCATTTTTATTCACGTTGATTGTAAGCCTTGGTTGTTGTTGAGTTGCACAACCCGAGCAGGCTTTTGCGTTGCCTGAGGAAGTACTTCTTTTGTTGTTGGAGATAATACTATTGTGCATTTATCATTATTCCCGTGCCAGTTAACACTGTATGTCCATACACTTGTCATATCTTGTTCCTGCTTTATATAACAGTTCAAAATCCGATTCGATCATCTTAAGCAGCATCAGACTTTCTTCAGAAGATTCCTGTTCGATGCTTTAGGACTTTCATTCACTTTCTTTAATATAGGAGTGACAGTTTATTATTGTTTAGAGTAACTTTAATTATACCTTCTTGTTTGCATTAAATCATTCCAGTGATTTAATTAAGCTCTCTATCTTTTTCCTTGTATACATTATTAAAGTAATTATATGTTCTTGTGATCAGGCTGTATCAGAGATCATCAGCCTGTAGTAGTAGTGCATTTATACCGAGTTAGAGGATACCCCGCTATCGCAGATTTAACTCTGGAGGGTATAGGTGTTTTTGTGCGCCGGCATTATAAGTTCGAGGGTTGGATCTAGTGTTACCGTTGTGGCTGTGTGCCTTTCTAGTCCAAAGATTAAAATGGCGACCTTGCTTAGGATTTTGTGAAATTAGAGAAATATTGCAGGAAGTGTTGTGGTAATTTTTTTTTTTTAAAGGAATATAGTGGACACAGATTTTTTTTGGCAAGTAGTATAACACTTAAGAGTCTTCAAGCATTTTTGAGTGAATAGTGCTGCATGAGAGTTTAGGTACTTTTTTTTTTTTTTTTTTGTATAAACGTTGAGAATTTTCGGTGGACACTATGTCGGACGACGGATCAGTGTACAGTGAGGACACACTACGGGAAGCAGGCTCTGAGGTGCAGCAGCGGGGTTTGTTAGAAGGCATTAGAATTATAACTAGTGAGGAGGATGCAAAGAAGTTTCTGGAGATGCCTATTACTGTTGACCGGGTGTCGGGGATTGATCGGTATGGTCTCCAGTGTTTGGCCACGGTCATGGGGGCACTAGCAGCATGACGAGAGATGACCTGGTGGCCTGGGTGCTCGGCGGGGTGCGTGGGGCTTCGGGTGGAGCGGGAGCTGGGGCACCTTCGGCCCAGCCCCCGTTCCACTCTACTCCTACCATGGTGCCCCCTCGGGTTCCGGAGCCGGGTACACCTCAAGGGAAGCCCAAGGGAAAGCTAGAGTGTTTCCATTGTCATAAGGAGGGGCATTTTGCAAGAGCCTGTCCAAGCAAGCCACCTAATGCAGTTGTGTCTTTCCCTCGCAACATTGGGGTGTCCCCGAAGTCGTCTGAGTTTGCCCGGGGTATAACGTCAGAGGCTGGGACACAGCCAGTGGAGAAGAATCCGGAAGGCTCGAACCATGTCCGCGATGTCTTTTGTGACCATCGAGGGCATGGCTGCGTGAAGTGGGCTGGTAAGAAGCATGGAGTTGAGCTGTTGCGAGACACGGGTGCCTCTCAGACTTTGTTGAAGAACTGTACTGGTAGACCAATAAACGTGGCACGGGTGGTTGTGGTGCAAGGTATAAATGCCATCAGGTCATACCCGTTGGTCAGGATGGAACTGGAGGTAGAAGGTGTGACACGAGAGTTGGATGTGGGAATTGTGGAGAACTTGCCTGTTGGGGGCGTCGACCTCCTTCTCGATAACGACTTTGCGGTGCCTAATTCTGAGGTTTCACCCTTAGTCGTTGCCGAGAAGCCGGCCAACGTGAGTAGGGAGGAACAGGAGTGGGTAGAGAAGTGTCATGTACAACCTATGGCGTGCGTTGTTACAAGATCTCTTGCATCTAAAGTGTCACAGCCTATTCCTCAGTCTTCTGATCAACGGAGGAACGATCGGAAGAAGACGGCTAATGTTGGTAAAAGTTTGGAGAGTTTAGTACCAGCAGCGCTTCTTGGCGACTCAGTATTGGCACCATTGTTGGAGTCTGGAGAAGCCCCAAGACCTATCACAGCTAGTGAGGAGGTAAGGCAGGAAGAGACTCCGAGGCAGCAACGTTACACACAGAGAAAAAAGGGTTGCTCAGTTTGATATTGGGGAAGGACATGGGTTGCTTCGGAAGCATCTAGACAGGTTGCCTCCCTCGGATATTAGTAAACTGCAGTTGGAGGATCCGGAAGTTCAGAAGTGTGGTAATGGTGCTGTCGAGCTCGAGGAGGACGGGGATGCAAAGCCAGGAGATTATTTTTATATTGAGGGAATATTGTATCGGCGATTTCAAGACCCAAAGAGAAGTTGGGAGGGTGGGTCAGGATTGGTAGACCAGCTGGTTGTGCCGAGGGCGTGCAGGGATAGCCTACTAAGGTTGGCCCACGATGTGCCGTTGGCAGGACTCTTGGGAGTACGCAAGACGGTAGCGGCTTTGGTGAAGTTGTTTTGGTGGCCAGGTTTAAAAACACAGGTTGTGTCATGGGTGGCAATGTGCAGTACCTGCCAGAAAGTGGGTAAACCAAACCAATGCATCCCAAAGGCTCCGTTACAACCTATTCCTGTCATGGGGCCCCCCTTCAGTAAGGTAGTTATAGACATGGTTGGCCCCCTCCCTTCTACCAGTGCCGGTAATAATTTCTCCTGACGATAATGGATGTAGCGACCCGTTATCCTGATGTATACCCCATGAAGAATGGCATGGCAAAGACGGTGGTTAGGAACTTGCTTTTGTACTTTTCCCGGTATGGTTTTCCGCAAGAAATACAGTCTGACCAGGGGTCTAACTTTACCGCGAACATATTTACACAGACAATGCAGCAACACGGGATCACTACAGTAGTGTCGTCGGCTTATCACCCTGAGAGCCAAGGGGTGTTAGAGAGGTGGCATTCAACTTTTAAAGAGTATGCTCCGTTGTTATTGTCTGGAGAATGGTAAGGACTGGGACCTGGGTTTGCCTTATGTATTGTTCGCATGCTTGAGAGGTACCTGGAGAAAGCCTCGGGTTTAGTCCAAATGAGCTTGTTTTTGGTCATCGCATCAGAGGCCCTCTCAACATGGTTAAGGAGATCTGGGAGGGTACTACTAAGCCGTGTTCGTTATTAAGATATGTCCTCGAGAGCCGCGAGCGGATGTTGAAGAGCTTGGAGTTGGCTGGCCGAAATCTGGTGGGATCCCAGGCCCTGATGAAGGACAGATACGACCAGAAGGTGAAACTCCGGGAGTTTCAGGTGGGTCAGGAGGTGTTGATCTTATTGCCTTTGGTGGGTCATCCCTTATCCACTAAGTATACTGGTCCTTATAGAGTAGTGGAGAAGATCTCAGACCTGGATTACCTGGTGGCCACTCCAGACAGGAGGAAAAGAAATTAGTTGTGCCATGTCAATCTGATGAAGGAGTTTGTGAGGCGCCCCCTTGAGCCTCTCACTGTCCCGGTGATGACTTGCAGCGGTCAAGGTGGAGAAGGAGGAAGGGACAGTCACGCTCAGGTGGAGGATAACTGGGATTGTCATGTCTCCGCAGACCAGTGGACGGGGAACTCGAGACAGGTGGCTCACGAGGCTCTAGAGCACCTGCCTGAGCAACAGCGTGTAGCCGTGCAGCATCTATTCGGTTCATACCCTGCTGTTTGCGGAGCACCCAGGCCTCACAACTCTTGCGGTGGATGTAGGAGATCACCCACCCTTTAAATCAGTGCCATACCGAGTCCCTCCTATCAAACTCCCAGCACTCAGGGACGAGTTAGCGTATATGTTGGATCGGGGCCCGATAGAAAAGGGTGCAGTTAGGTGGACATCTCCCGTCACTCTGCAGCCCAATCCTGATGGGAAAGTTCGTTTTTGTGTTGATTTCCGGCGGTTAAACGGTTTAACCCCCACCAATGCTTACCCCCTTCCTCGTGTGGAAGACAGTGTCGACAAGATCGGAAAGGCACAGTATTTGACCAAGGTAGACCTAATGAAAGGTTTCTGGCAAGTGCCGCTGTCGGAGCGAGCGAAGGAGGTTTGCGGGTTTGTGGTGGATGGTAACACCTACCGTTGTAACGTCATGCCCTATGGACTCGAGAATGCACCAGCGACTTTCCAGAAGCTGATGAATGACCTAGTAGCAGACATCCCTAACTGTACTGTGTATTTAGACGACGTGATAATTTATGACGATGACTTTGAAAGTCACTGTGCACACATTGAAGCCTTGTTTAACAAGCTTAGTGAAGCGGGCTTGGTGGTGAATCTGAAAAAGTGTGACTTTGTAAGGGCAACTGTGCAGTATCTAGGGTTTGTGGTCGGGAGAGGCCAGGTTTGCCCTACTCAGAATAAGATACAGGCTATCAATCAGTTTCCTAGACCGACCACCAAGCGGAAGATCATGAGGTTTTTGGGCATGATCGGGTACTATCGCCGCTTCATTCAGGGATATTCAACTGTGTTAGCACCTCTGACTGACATATTAGCGAAGGATAAGAAGTTTCTGTGGGCCCCGGAGTGTAAAAAGGCATTTTCCCCTGTTAAACACCTTTTATGCACTCATCCAATACTCAGGGCCCCAGACTTCGACAGGCCGTTTCAGTTGGCAACTGATGCCAGCGGGGTTGGGGCTGGTGCCGTCTTGATGCAGACAGACGAAGAGGGCCTGGAACACCCAGTAAGTTTTTTCTCCAAAAAGTTCAATTCGGCCCACAAGAATTACTCAGTGGTGGAGACAGAATTACTGGCAATAGTGCAGGCGCTCAGGCACTTCGAGGTGTATGTTCCGGCCTATGGACTAGTCGTGGTAGTGTATACTGATCACCACCCTCTTAAATTTCTCAATCAGTTTCACAACCGGAATATGAGACTGATACGGTGGTCGTTGACGTTACAGGAGTACAATTTAGACATTCGCCATATTGCCGGTAGTGATAACGTGATTGCTGATTGTTTGTCGAGGGTGGAGGATCCGAGTTAGGCTACCACAGGTGTGCGGGTTTGTGTGGAGTAAAATTGGCTTGCCCCTTAAGTGCAGCCGCCATAAACATATTAAAAAATGAAAATTCTATAAAAACTCTTTAATAGTTAAATTTGTTAAGTATGTTATAGCTGAAGTTCTGAGTCGTACCTGTACTTCTCTCAGAAGGCTGAGCTAGTAGAAGCTCACTCTAGGAGCATAGCAGTATGAATTAAGCTATTGTGTTGGGAGGGGTTGTAATTTTTGTTGTTGATAAGTACTGAGCTTTGCCTTCTTTGTTGCGAAGTAATTAGGGGTGGCGAGTCTTATCGGCGTTCTGCTTGTCAGATATGGAGCTCATGGTTGAGTGTCTAATATCTTGGGGGGGGTGTGACGCCTGCAGCTTAGCAGAACGCCACGTGGGCTCAGCCGCTCGCTAGGCCACTCGCTAACACTCGCCGGGGCAATGCATTTGGCTACAGTCTATCTACAATGTTGTACTTTCTTTCTTGTGAATCGTCATGTCACAGGCAGTCTAGAAGTGGTTTTTGTTTTCGCCTGTGACAAGGGATTATATTTGATATCATCAGTTATAAGTTTAATGTATAAGACTGAATGATACAGCTAGAGAGTGTGAGTGAGTAAGTACAGTAGGCAGTGGGGTGGTAGTGTGTGCGTATACATGTGCTGCCTCCCCCCGCTCGTAGGCTCGCGCGCGTGCCTTCTTGCGCCTCTTGATTGGCTGGTGGTTCCTGGCACCTTCTGCAGGCCTGCTGCCTGGTGACGTAGCGGCCTGTGATTGGCTGACCACCATGCCTTTGTGTGATCCTGGGGGGGTCCCAAGAGCTACTCTCTTCAGAGCTTGCCTCACCAGCATACACTTCACACCTCCCTTGCCACCTGTCCCTGACTTCCAACTATAGAACACTTTCTCTCTCTCAACTTCTTACCTCTTATGCTTCTAATCTATTTAATATCATAACTCTCCTTTGGTTCTGCACGATTTCATATATCGGCCATCGTATTATATGCTGAAGCTCTCAGATATTCCATGTTTAGTTAAACATTTTGGAAGAGTTAACATTTTGTCTGTAGAGGTACGACACACTCGCGGTGTCTCCCTACCTATTTCTTGGTTGTCTGCTGGGCTATTTAATGCTAGACTGGGATAAGGCTATTGATGTTGTGATTTCCGATGTGTACCAGGTTTTGTTGAACTTGTACAATCGCAACGGATACGTGGGAAGCCTAGGTTGTCTTTCTGAATGTGTACCGTGTGAGTTTAGCACTGTGTTGCGAGTGAGGGCTTTCGCCTCTGCCACCCAACACTGTGCTAACTCGTTTTACTTTGACTGGGTCGCCAGGAGAGAACCAGTTACTAGCGATCTGGATCTCTCAAGAGAGCACCCCGTCAATTAACGTAATTTGGCCGTACAGTCTTAAGGACCTCGCTAGGCTACGAGCCGCTTGCTCAGCCATGGTTTCCTAGCCTACTACATCCCAGCTAGACTTTATTCGCCTAGCAGACACCCGATTAGGATTATAAACTCTTATGTTATGTATGCAGCATTTTTATTCACGTTGATTGTAAGCCTTGGTTGTTGTTGAGTTGCACAACCCGAGCAGGCTTTTGCGTTGCCTGAGGAAGTACTTCTTTTGTTGTTGGAGATAATACTATTGTGCATTTATCGTTATTCCCGTGCCAGTTAACACTGTATGTCCATACACTTGTCATATCTTGTTCCTGCTTTATATAACCGTTCAAAATCCGATTCGATCATCTTAAGCAGCATCAGACTTTCTTCAGAAGATTCATGTTCGATGCTTTAGGACTTTCATTCACTTTCTTTAATATAGGAGTGACAGTTTATTATTGTTTAGAGTAACTTTAATTATACCTTCTTCTTGTTTGCATTAAATCATTCCAGTGATTTAATTAAGCTCTATCTTTTTCCTTGTATACAATGTTAACGTAATTGTATGTTGTTGTGATCAGGCTGTATCAGAGATCATCAGCCTGTAGTAGTAGTGCATTTATACCGAGTTAGAGGATACCCCGCTATCGCAGATTTAACTCTGGAGGGTATAGGTGTTTTTGTGCGCCGGCATTATAAGTTCGAGGGTTGGATCTAGTGGTACCGTTGTGGCTGTGTGCCTTTCTAGTCCAATGATTAAGAGCCCTTGTTTTATACGAGTCCTGGTCGTTACAGGAGTGAGGTACTGGACTCCCGGGTAAGTGTGGGAAAGAACAGGAGAGCTCCAGACATTACTAGACTACACAATTATACTAAGCACCTGTGCTCTCATTAACAATACAGAAATAATCAATTAAACATTAGACATCATTGGGTAACTTATGATAAACTGAAAACAATCCCAACAGGGTTAAACAGCTAAAACAATTACATTCTTAGCAACTATGAAAGTGTTGCATCACATGGTGCAATCATGACGTCACCACACCGACAGGAGGCGCAAGGGAGACCGAAAGAAAGCAGGTCTCTCTCACAAATAACAAAGGCTATGTCAATTATAATACACAACTAACAGGTTATAAGCTCAGTTGGAAGTGACAATACATTCACATCTATTGTCCCCCTATATTATAGGTAACGCGGGATGGTTCGACCCCTGACGAACCATCACCACCCTTACTGTCCGAACCATCCCGAATCTAAATAGTTTATTGTTGGATACGCTCAACTTTTACACTAGAGTTTAGCATTCTTTTTTTATGGCAATATCTTCTGCATGCAACACAGATTCACTATAATAATGCATAACTCGCTGGTTGACATGTTCGTGGAGGTAGAACTTACGATATAAACGGAAAATATAACATAGGTGCAAAAAAACAATATCTGATCTGCATCGAAGTGTGGCGTTTGTAGGCCCGAAATTCAGTGTGACTAAAGTAAACAAATTCTCGCACTTTCACGCAAGATCTCGCGGCCTTAGGTCCCATACGTTTCTCAGGAAAGGCACTGTCCAAACCATCCCACCGTCCGAACCATCACCGCTCTCCCCTACAGACTGGAGATTTCAAAAGTTGTTGGTTTAGCAATATCTGCAACGTATAGCCTACTCCAACATTAAATTATATATATCAGTTTAGAGCCTGCTGTAGCTAGTCGAAACTTGCAAGCGAAAAAGAAAATCCCTACTCCTTGATTATTGAACAGATAATTCAAATACTGCTACCGCCCACTAACGTTTGCCTATTGCGAAGGAGCAGCAGGAAAAATTGCTGTTCAATATTAACCCCTTAAGAACTAGCATATTCCTCCTACTGTACACCTCTGCGGGCATATTATAGATTTTTCTGTCGTTCTGTAGAAGTGTTATGTTAACCAAAAAGGTGTGGCAAAAAATACCTGTTATAAGCTTTACAAAGACTTCTCGCATGTATCTTCTCTTGATCCGTAACACTGACTAAACTGGAGTCTTTTATCACAGACCGAGCGAAAATTAAGGGATTTCGCAATTTTTCACTTTTAACTAAAGTTTATAGTACACAGTCTTCCGCGCAATATGGGTTAAATAAGTTACCAAATTTACATGTTACATAACCGTATTGAAATAAATTTGAACAGGAACAGTGGCAAATGCGGCAAGTTTCAAGTTACGGTTAACTATTTGTCAGACCTCACACGAGTATAGACTTTTATACCATGATCCTAGTTTCATCTAGCAGCTATTATAAACTGGTGGAGTGTATTGCGGGAAGTACCTTTCATTAGGAAGATAAAGTTTGCACACTGCTGTTGTTCCTTGGCCAATTTGGCTAGGAGCAGTCGACAATGAGAAGTCGAGGCAGTATACCGATAGTATACCTTTCGGGCATTGCCGTTTATGAAAATATACTTAAGCCGCCGTCCACACGATCGAGCACTGCCCGTCGGGCACGAGGGAAATGTCCGTCATGGAGCAAATTCAGAGGGCAAAGCAGGGGAATGGCCGCGGCCGTAGTTGAGCGAAATCACCAGACACTGCCCGGTAGTTATTCGGCGGGTATGGGGGTAAAGGGGGCATGTTAAAGGAGGGGAATAGGGTGTAGTTTGATCTTTAATTATCAAATATATGTTTATCCTTTTATTTAAAACGGATGTTTATCAGTGTTTTCAGGTAAATCTGGTGGAAGAATGCCAGGATGTAATATGTGCAAGCACTTTTATTAACAGTCACTGATGGTATGCATTAAATTTTAGCTTTAGAATATTGTATGGGTAGCGTCCGCATATATATTGACGTTATTATATAACCGTCCTGGTGGTGTAATGGTTAAGGTGGCAAGAATATGTTTGTGATAACCCGGGTTCGAATCCCGGTGGATCATATATACTTTAATTAATTTCATTGGGGGTGTGGTGGTGAGATTAATAAAAATAATATTATTAGTAGGTTTAGGGATATTTCTTCGAGAGGCCGGTCTATATGATCTGTGCCCCATGAATATTCTTTCCTCTCACTTAAACAGTAGGCTACCATAGTGCGGTTGGGAATATGAACATGATTAGATTAATATCCAGTATTCGAGAATGGATAATAAGTCGTAGGCGTGTGCATAAACCTTTTAACCGTCCTGGTGGTGTAATGGTTAAGGTGGCAAAAATATGTGTGTGACAACCCGGGTTCGAATCCCGGTGGATCATATATACTTTAATTAATTTCATTGGGGGTGTGGTGGTGAGATTAATAAAAGTAATATTATTAGTAGGTTTAGGGATATTTCTTCGAGAGGCCGGTCTATATGATCTGTGCCCCATGAATATTCTTTCCTCTCACTTAAACAGTAGGCTACCATAGTGCGGTTGGGAATATGAACATGATTAGATTAATATCCAGTATTCGAGAATGGATAATAAGTCGTAGGCGTGTGCATTAACCTTTTAACCGTCCTGGTGGTGTAATGGTTAAGGTGGCAAAAATATGTGTGTGATAACCCGGGTTCGAATCCCGGTGGATCATATATACTTTAATTAATTTCATTGGGGGTGTGGTGGTGAGATTAATATATATATATATATATATATATATATATATATATATATTGTATTATTCTTATGAGTATTAGTATATATAGTATTATTATTATTATTGTGAGAAAGCCATGCCGCCATAATCTTATGCGCTAACTATGGATTTATTGTTCGATTAACGTCATATGCTGACTATATCAGCCAACTGCGTGATGATTGAAGCACCATCAGAGATTATATGATAGGGTAAACCCATAGGTTAAGCTCATCAGTGTACTACGTAAATATAAGACAGCATCAGACAGAAAGTATGGGTGTGTGTGTAATTGTAACTTACGGTATTTTGCGAGTTCACTCGATTATTGGCATATGATCTTTTTAACCCTTAATTAGCGGCTCACCACATAAGTCGAGTTAAATAAAGCTGGACTATGTGGCGGCGCTCGACATAACTCGAGTGGCAATTTCAGCACGTAATGTTGCTGAGAGAGAGAGACAAGTGGTGGCAGGAGAGTAGCGAGCGTATGACTGCTCCAGACCACCGCGGCGAACATACTGACACGAATCCCAGCTCCCTCCTCCCTCTCTCACTCGCTATATAAGGAATTGTATCGGGAAAGTGGCTAATTACATGCTTTTTGCACTCGCGTTGCACGGTTATTGCAAGAAAACTAGCCATCATAAAAGGATCGTTATGGTGTCATTCGAAAGCTCTGTTTATGCCCTTTCAGGGATAGGTACTTGTTTTACGTTCTGGGTCTTATTTAGGCATGAAAATGATCATGTAAACAGCCCTATTTTGGCTAAAAACACCCCGCTGGGCGGTACATATAAATAAACCGCATGGGCCGCTCGTAAGGTGTTAAATGTGCTGTGTTTTTTATCATGTTGACTTTCATATATTTAAGTATAACCCATCCCCACGTAATTATATTTTTGGATAATAAGAATAAGAAATAAGAAGCTGATGAAATAAATTATTTATCTTCAAACAAGTTTTTTTATCTGTTGCATGCACATACCGGTAGCAATTATTGTGCTACACATCACTTTACATCTCGCTTTAACTATCCTGCGATTATTGTTGGTGGGGACCAAGGTGATAGTACCGCACCCAGCCCTGCCGAGCACCTTGTCTGACCACCGGGCCCCGGCAGACTTTGACTGGCCAGTCACCACCGTGTGGACAACAACACAAGCGTGTTCGACCAGACTTTGCCCGGTGATGGGGCACAGCCTGCCAGACACTGCTCGATCGTGTGGACGGGACTTAAACCAGTGACAGAAAAATAAGGGAACTGGAAGCAACTAATATCAAATCTTTTGGCATCCCAAATGTGGTTGCACTTTAGTGCAATTGCATTGGTTTAATCACTACTTATTGGTTAATTAATATAGGCTTACATGCCTGCATATGCAACTTTAAAGAGTGCATAAAGTATATCCCATGAACAAAAAATAGTTACATAAATTTTAAGGTAATTTATTGTGACTATTCCAAAATTATAATTTTGATAAAGCATTTTTAAAAACCTCTGCTTACTTTTTGTCTGTATGTATCGATTGTTTATCTTTCTATTGTGATTATCGATTTTTTTTTTTATTTCACAACACCAAACACCTCCAATGAAATTAATGAAAGCATATATATTAATGAAATACAATTAATGAAAGCATGGGAAGCCATGAAAAGAGTGAAGTTGGGGAAAGCACCAGGAACAGATGGAGTGTGTGGGGAAATGTTGAGGTATGGTGGTGAGATAGTGATAGAATGGGTATGGAAAATGTGCAAACTAGCATGGGAGAAGGGGAGTGCACCCGATGACTGGAAGACTGGCATAATAGTCCCCCTATATAAGGGCAAAGGGGAAAGAGGAGTGTGTGGTAACCACCGAGGAATATGTCTTCTAAGCGTAGTAGGGAAGGTATACAGTAGGGTAGTGATTGAGAGAGTGAGAGTGAGAACGGAGAAATGGATAGGCGACGAGCAGGGAGGTTTTAGGAAGGGAAGAGGATGTGTAGATCAGATTTTTACCCTGAATTGTGTTGTGGAGAAGTATCTGGAGAAGAAACAAAAGGTGTATGTTGCCTTTATGGACTTGGAGAAGGCCTATGACAGAGTGGATAGAGAAGGTTTGTGGAAAGTACTTAGAATATACGGAGTAGAGGGCAAGTTGCTGAAAGCAGTGAAGAGCATGTATGAGGGTGCAAAGGCGGCAGTACGTGTGGAGAGTGAGCAGAGCGAGTTCTTTGACCTGAATGTTGGTTTGAAACAGGGGTGTGTGATGTCCCCGTGGTTGTTTACTGTATATATGGATGGAGTTATGAAAGAAATACTATCAAGAGCAGTGGATGTTGGTGTATCGCTGAAAAGGGAGGGAATTGAGTGGAAGCTACCTATACTGCTGTTTGCGGATGATACAGTTCTGATGAGTGATAATGAATGGGAGTTGCAGGGTCTGGTAAATGAGTTTGGAACAGTGTGCGAAAAACGGAATTTGAAGGTAAATACGGGGAAGAGCAAGGTTATGGTCTTCGAAAGGGGTGAAGTCACAGAGTGTGAGGTGAAGCTGAACAGTCAGGCTATGGAGATCGTCAACTCTTTTAAGTATCTGGGCAGTGTGTTGAGTAAAGATGGGACTATGGATGAAGAGGTGCGGGAGAGGGTACAACAGGGGAAGAGGGTTGTAGGAACGCTAAAAGCAGTAACAAGAAATAGGGTGGTCAGTATGGAAGTGAAGAAGTCCTTGCATGACAGTGTGGTAATCCCGACACTGACTTACGGAAGCGAAGCATGGACGTTGGTTGAGAGACTCAGACCAAGAGTGAGAGCAATGGAAATGAATTACTTAAGGAGTGCGTGCGGAGTTACATGGAGGGATAGACAGACTAATGAGGAAGTAAGAAGGAGGTGTGGTGTGGAGGTAGATGTGCTGGAAAGTGTGAAAAGGAACAACTTGAGATGGTTCGGCCATATGGAACGTATGGAAAGCGAGAGAATGACTAAGAGGGTGTACGAGAGCGAGGTGGAGGGACAGAGGGGGAGAGGTAGACCGAATATGAGGTGGAAGGATGGAGTGAGGAACTACATGAACGAAGGCGGTGCTGGGTGGGGGGAGGGGCGTCGACTGACTGGGGACAGAGGTGCATGGGGGCGGTTCGTTCGTGGCCACCCCTTCGGGGATCACGGCGTCAGGCAATAGATAGATAGATAGATATATATGAGCCACCAGGATTCGAACCCGGGTTATCACACACATATTTTTAGACACCTTAACCAATACACCACCAAGACGGTTAAAAGTTTATGCACACGCCTATGACTTATTATCCATTCTCGAATACTGGATATTAATCTAATCATGTTCATATTCCCACCACACTATGGTAGCCTAAATGTTTAAGTGAGAGGAAAGAATATTCACGGGGCACAGATCATATAGAACGGCCTCGCTACGAAATATCCCTGACCCTTCTGATAGTCGATTTTTTATTAATTTCACCACAACATCAAACACCTCCAATGAAATTAATGAAAGCATATATATATATGATCCACCAGGACTCGAACCCGGGTTATCACACACAGGTTTTTAGACACTCTTAACCAATACACCAAGACTGTTAAAGGTTTATGCATAATTTTTTTTCTTCTAAAATGTATTCTTGTTAAGAGTACTTAAATATGTTCCTTCATATTTTGCAATTATACTTTTGTTATTGTATCTATTCAGTTTTGATAGTATCAATTGCTTGCCTATGGGATATCCTTAGTTTATTTGTACGATAAATGTAAGTTATGTGTAGAGTAGTCATTGGTAGGGGTCAACTGTCCATGCTATGCTGACAGGTACCTACCCGATATCTCTGTCGTTAGTGAGTTATATGCATTTTGTACTATTGTTAATATCTTGTCATATTGCAAATTTGATTTTAATATAACATTGACAAATAGTAATTAAGTCATACAGAATTTAGTCAAATTTACCAGAACGTCCTGAACTTCCCAAACAGACTAATTCCTTGAACGTGACGATGGCCAGTAGTTATATGCGAGATTAGTTTGCTTGGGAAACAGATTAACTTGTGTAGTGATGTTCACTATTAGATTGTTTTGTGTGCTTTGATTTCAAAATCTTATTAAGGGTGATTTCCACAGCGATTTTTTTAAAGTTATTTTGCCTTTATATGGGGTCATCCCAGATTTGGTTTGTGTATTTTGCAAGTTTTACATGAATATATCTATAATTTGTTGCCAATTTGACTGTCTGTAATAAGCTTCCTTTGATTGCCTCAGTGCCTTTCTTCTCATTATTCCAAGTGATATGACCGAATATCAATAGAAGGGCTCATCCTTACATTTACCGCCAAGGAATCTGAACAATTTATCCATGCCTCAGAATAATTAGAGACTGGTCATATTAACACCCCTTCCCCAAAAATACCCAACACTCAAAAACACAATTGCATATCTTCTTGCTACCAATTATAGGCATGCTGGATACTCAAGGTCTTCACATAGTTTAGGGGCTGTACCCTCATAATATATTATGCATACATATATATAAATAGGTTTAGAGAGATTTCAATCATGAGAGAGCTGCTTGGAGGTCAGACACTAGATCTATAGTTTATAATATATTTTACTAATAGGAAATAGAATACACAATAACCGACTGCAAGCAATATTATTAACGGCTCAGTGCATACTTGCCCACTAACCTATAGTCAGTTTCTTTTCAACTGACGGTAAATTGCAGTTCCCATCAGGATTTCTTGTTATTTGGAAGAGTACGTAGTGAAATATGATGCTAATTATATGAACTTAATATGATGCAGACAAGGTTTTCATATTTTTGTCCATTCCGTATCGAGAAATTAACCGCTATGCGATTAAATTTACCGTCAGTTTAACAAACAGTATAGTGAAAAATGCATGCAAGGAAATCCTCTGAATCCAATCAGATTGTTGTATATTTAAGTAGCTTTCGAAGAACTTACGAAAGGGCAAGGATTATGACGAAAGGCATATCCTATAGGCATCTACTATTCCGATATATTCTACTTTCAATTATGGCCAATATATATTGTGGTGAGAAAAAGACCGTGAAAATATTTATGCGTGTTTGTGTAGAATACTCTCCTTCCGTACTAGTTAAATGTCTAGATTAATTAGTTAAAATAGGACTTCGAAGGCGAACAACCCTATTGGATTGTTAAGCCAGCACACTAAGTCAAGAATAATTTAAAGACAGGAGCGTTACTGCAAGAACTCCAGTCCCTTGTGTGTCTAGAGAGAGAGTGCAGAGTGGCAGTGCTAAGTTCTTGTTATTGATTCTGATAAGACTAAATATTCGTAAATGAAGCTTCGTTTAGCTCCTACTCAAAATTTGACTCCTATATACAGATATATTTGTAATTAAAATGAGGTTTCTTTTGATTCGTGAAATCATGACTAAATGTCTCGAGCGTAAACCATATTTTTATATATTTCACGTTTCGTTATTTGCCGGTACAGTACATAACATTTCATTAGCACATGGATCAAATATTCAGAAGCATTAACCCTATCTGTTTTTATTATTTAGTGTATAATTCCATTGTTTCGCTGCTTTACTTTGCCATTATAAAAGGTTAGTAAAAATATGACCTCAGAGGCTATGAACCTTTCTGGATTATTAAGCCTGCACGGTGTAAGTCAAGAAAAGAGTCAGGACTGGAGCCCCTTTTCGAGAACTAAAATCCCTTGTTTATAAAAGGTATCGCTCTATTCCGTTCAATAAATTATCTGGGCAAGCAATAGTGAGCCGGCAATTTAGAAAACAAAAACAAAAAAATAATCCTTCGAAAATGATAATTTTTCTATTGACACATGCACAGTAGCAGTCATTAATTCATATATATTTTGAAGCCTTGACAGTTGGAGTCTCTGAAATACAAATATCAGGTGAAGTATTGATAAGAAGCTTCTATTCACCCCGAGACAGCTTCGAAAACAAACCTTATCAGCATTAACCCGGCAAGCGCGATAGGCCTCACGGAAGGCTTCCTATAGGGAACGCGATAGGCCTCACGGAAGCAGGACCATAAAAAAAGCCTTCCAAAAAAAAAAAGGGCCTATCAAAACAAAGGATTTTGTCTCTAGATGAGATAATTCCCCTCTAGTACTCATCCATGTGTTTCTCACCCCTCCCCCTCCCCTCCTTATTCCCCCCTCCCCCCCCTCCTCAATTATCACCTATTTATCCACTTATTATCATCATTTATCGGTTATTTTTCTCTCCCGCGATAATGTAGCACAAGTGGGTTGCATAAAAGATCGTTATGCAACACCCAGACACCGGCACACACCGCCCCGCTCGTCTCAGTTGACTCCCAGACAGCGAGAGGGGAGGGCTGCCTGTGGCTCTCTCTCGCCTGAGATTATGACCGGGTGGCCAATATCTTCGTTTTTCACCACCCAAATGCTTTTCCCACTTATTTTAGCACTCTTGAAGGTTCATATATACATCATATATGTAAAATAAAAGCATACCGAAAACAAATAATGGTTTATATTGTAAATATAACGAATTCTGTCAGAATCCAGGGCTAGAAATGCACAAATAACTACCCTAGCACCTAGGTCTATATCGCGCTTGTCAGGTTAATAACCGCGGCTGGTCAACCAAGATCATGATGGTGACGCACCCATTTGAATCAGTATCGAACGCTAACTAGACAACACAGTACAGGGCTTACGGACCAATCCGCATGTATGGCCGCCAGTATGTACACTCGGCCGCAATTCCGCGTGGGCCACCTAGTCGTAGGGTTTGGGTAAATCCGTTGTGTAGTTTGTTCGCTCTTAATATAGTAAGATCTCACACTCCCCTCCCTGAATCAATCGAAGATTTTGCCCCATAGATGGCGCAGCTTGATGGGAAGGGAGGGAGCTTGTCGTAGTGTTAAAAGGGTAGGACACAATGGGAGGAGGTGACGTTTTATAACATGCAGTGACGAATGTTAAACTTATTTACTTTTACTTGTTCATACAATAATGTTCCCGAAACTAATTCGTAATGAACAGTAGATTCCCTCTTTCAGTAACTGAAACGTCACTCTCTCTCTCTCTCTCTCTCTCTCCACCCACTTTATTGGTATGAATAAAATAATAGTACAGGACATACTATATAATATATAACATAATTATATACACCTTTTGTTAGCAAACTACAAACTAGCGACAAATTAGATTAACAGAAGTAGTAAACTATTATTATTTAGATGAGTTACCTTTGTAGTGTCAAAATATGTCGATCTGTGGATGACTTACCTCAACCATGAGAGTCACAGTTAACACTGAGTCGGTGGGATATTGATTACATTGATCATGATTTATTAAGATTGGTAATATCATTATCAAGATTCTAAATTACCTGTGGCCAGAAAGAAAACATTGCATATGATCACATTGATACATTAAGCCAAATGGTAGAGGTATGGCATGTCTGATTTATATATTTAACAATTAATTTACATCGATGCAAATTTGTTGATAAAGCATTTCCCTCAGGAATATCAGTATATTTAGAGTAGCTGGCAACAGTGTTTAAACTTAGATACAAAATTCCTCTCTGTTTATGGCGATTTAAAGTCGATTTTCCTGTGCATCAGGGTAAACTACCCCTTTCCTCCCCCAAATGGATAGTTTGAGTCTCGTTTCACCTTTGTTGCTCTCTGACATTAGGTTGAAATTAGTATGGATCTTCACAAAGAGCTCCTTACTAAAACTTCGGCTGAAAACACACACTTCCTACTCGACAGGCTTACCAACATTTATCAGGGTAAATTCTATGACCTTAACTATTCAGCTATAGTATACCAATCTAATTCTTTCTGATTAACTTATTGAGCTTTTCAATGACACCCGAACCATCCTTCTACGATCATTGGTTGTCTTGCAACGATCGTGCAACCGAAGGGAAAAATTGCTAAAATACGGTAATTTCTTTATATAATTACGTATGTAGCAAGGGAGTGAGGGTGGATGTAAGTGGAGTAAATCTCAGTAGGTCCACTGCGGCCGTGGCGAGCGGTCATGAGGTAACCCATGCTCCTCCAGTCACTCGTCTCTCTCTCAGAGCCAATATTGCGCCAAAATTGCACTCGGACTTAAGTCGGGCCCCGCCACATAGTCCAAATTTTTCGATACGGACTTAAGTCGGGCCCCGATAGACAAGGGTTAAGGATAGCCTGCTTTAAATTATCATACTCTGCTAAGTCCTCTGCTGACATCCTATCATATGCCTCGAGCACTTTTCCCTTGAGAACATCTGCCACCAATGCCGCCCAGCGTTGCCGTGGCCACTCAAACTCCCGTGCTTTCTTTTCAAATCGCTGGAACCATTCAGTGACTTTTTCCTCGTCAAAAGCAGGAACGAGCTTCAGGCTACGAGACAACTTTAACTCGCTAGATTCCTACCTGTGTACCGTGCCCACTTGTCCCCTCGTGTACCTACCCCCTTCTACCTCAACTTTGGTTCTTTGTAACTCCATTGTCATTCTCTGTGTTTCTAACCTCTCCTGCATCTCTCTCTCTTTCTTTTCTCTTCCCTCCTGCCTCTCTCTCTCTCTCTCTCCTCTCTTCTCTCCTGCCTCTCTCTCTCTTACATTTCCAATTTCTTCAACTCTAATTGTATTAGAGCATCACTCCATAGCCCTACCGGGGCAAAAGTAGGGGGTGGGGTAGAAACATAAGCGGGACGGTAACGTGGCTGAATCGTAGAAAGTCCGGCTGGGATAAATGGGGGGGGGGGTAACCTGGTTCTGTGCCGCCCAGCCAGCGGCAGGAGTAGAGTGTAAAGGATAAAAATGGGGTTGAATAAGTTGGGGTACACCAGAGGGCACTTCAGGCAACAACGGGGGAATAACAGTAGGACATGTAAACTGGGAAGACGTTATGCTCTCATTAAAAGGACTGGGTGTGCACGGCGGAGAGCGTGCAGGTGTGATATAGCCTCCTGCCGGCACAGTTGTTGGCTCAGCCTCCTCTCGAACATCATAATAATACTGCCATATATACTGCTGCCATGCTTCCCCTGTGGTAAGAAGAGACCCCTCTACTCCCAACACTGTTGCTATCAACCTCAATTCCTCCAACCCTTCTCAACCACATTTATGCCCATTCTGGAGAACTCCGAAGGAACACTCTCGCATCCTCCTCACTGGTGATATGTAACGGCACGACACTCTCCCCCTCCTCTCTTGCTTGTTGTTCAAAAATAATAAAATATAAATGCTAGACACCTATTCTAAAAAAAAATCCTCTGATCAAAATAAATCTTATTAATACTGCTGGTACTATTCTGATTATCCTATCCATCACATGTTAAAAATGTGATGATTTTATGATATTCACGATAGGTTTTATGATTTCTCTTTTTTATACTTGATAATGACACAAGATTAGTGTTGAAACGTTGCCAATAAACAAATATGTTCCTGTTCGCTTTGGTCTTCATATTCCTTATATATATATATATATATATATATATATATATATATATATATATATATATATATATATATATATAATTATATATATATATATATATAGTTATATACAATCAAACTTAACATAAAACCATTACGGTAAGTTTAGGTGCACCAGCAAACTGTTATTTCCATATATCAGACATATTTTCCAAATGATATACTTTATATGACTCCACATCAATTTTAAAAATACGTTCCATTTTAACAAGACATATTTATTACAGAAAAATAAATATGGTATACAGTTTATTAGTTGCACACTCTAATGAAATATTGTTACTGCCAGTGAAATAATGTATAGAGCTACAGAAATGTGTATATATGTTTTAAATAATTCAATTATTATCTATTCTTCTTATAGTCTTAACATAGCTATCATATATACAGTATATTACATGCTAGGTTTCCTAATGATCACTATATGTCACTTCAGTAATAAAATATAATAATTGAAGATGGTAATTATAAAATACCTAAAAAAGCATAGCGAAAAGCGTACTTACGTACTTAAGCAGCGGGCATATTTCCGCTATAATAGGGCTAATTCAGGCAATCCTGATTGCTTAACACCTTAAGAGCGGCCTATGCGGTTTATTTATATGTACCGCCCAGCGGGGTGTTTTTAGCCAAAATAGGGCTGTTTACGTGATCATTTTCATGCCTAAATAAGACCCAGAACGTAAAACAAGTATCTATCCCTGAAAGGGCATAAACAGAGCTTTCGAATGACACCATAACGATCCTTTTATGATGGCTAGTTTTCTTGCAATAACCGTGCAACGCGAGTGCAAAAAGCATGTAATTAGGCACTTTCCCCATACAATTCCGTATATAGCGAGTGAGAGAGGGAGGAGGGAGGTGGGATTCGTGTCAGTAGGTTCGCCGCGGTGGTCTGGAGCAGTCATACGCTCGCTACTCTCCTGCTACCACTTGTCTCTCTCTCTCAGCAACATTACGTGCTGAAATTGCCACTCGACCTATGTCGAGCACCGCCACATAGTCCAGCTTTATTTAACTCGACTTATGTTGCTCGCCGCTAATTAAGGGTTAAGTAAGGCTGGATGAAATAAAATGCTTGCAGCAAAAGAGTAGAAGATCGGAGCTTTCAAATGAGACCAGAACCAGCTGTTTAGGGTGCGGGGTTCACCCGCAGCGTTACTACAGACATCTCGGCAATATTTGCTAATAATAATTAAGCAATGTTACGCTACATTTGCCTTTGGCAACACTGAATATATTTTCCAAGACATGGGGTGAGAGTCTCAGTACCGGAGAGCGGACGGGGGCCTGCCGCGCTCCTGCTCACTTGCACTCGTCTCCACAGGTTTTAATGGGCTATAAATTGCAGGATATTGCCAGGACGTACCTGTATGGTTCCCGCAGCGCATGGGTTAACAATAACTTATGCCGATTATGAATAAAGTCTTACTAAACAGACTGAATGATTGTGCTAAACAGAATTTTACTTCTCATTAATTACCATATCTATATTATTATATATTTTTTTTACACTGCAATTCTGCTAAACAATATGTAAATTGCATTATGCCTTGATAATTTCAAACTACGGTATTCATGTCGATTACCACGTAGTTTATGCGACTGTCTGGTAATTGTTTGGTATATATAGGTTTCTAATGGTCAAATAATTAATATTTAATTATCGCTTCATTCAGACTCCTGTTATTGTACACAAAACATTAATTGATGGAATCCATAACTTAAGTGTGTGTCAGACGAATTGTTTTATATCATACTGCAGTTACAAGTATATATATAATATCTAAACTACCTATATGTAACTATTTTCTAACTATTTATAATAGGTGTTATACATTCACACTGAAGGATCATATATATATATTATATGTTACTTATTGTGAATGTGTTATTATATTTATTCTATTTTTGGGGGGGCCACTACTTTCCGTCCTCTGCCTTGGTTCTTCCGGTGGCTGGAAGTTATTAAGTTTGTGTAGTAAGACAGATGGTGAGAGTCACGTTGTAGTTCACAAGGATGGTGTTAATTGTTGTAATGGTGGACCACGGGGAGGCTCTTACACACTATGGGATATACAGTATATATTTAGTCAAGCTGAATAAAACCGTCTATTAGTTGCCAGCATATAATGCAAAGGATATCATCGGTACTGAAAGGGTAGAAGGGAAGAACAAATGAATGCAAAAGTCATTAGTTCTACTTCAGGTTCACCTGAAAGTGGGTGCGTGTGTGTGTGTGTGAATGAAAGTGTGATCCCATTAATTATTGCATAAGCAAGATACGGACACAACTAACGAGACATACACGCAGTATTGGGTTCTGTAACTCAACGACTCACTATTATAACTGTTGGAATATGATATGTCAATCAAATTTGCTCGTAATTGAGAGAGAGAAAGAGAGAGAGAGAGAGAGAGGCAAACTGAGATTGCATTTTGAGGTTGAAGGGAACTTAATTTTACCCTGGAGACTGGTACAATCATGAGTTGGGAGATTACACCCAGGTTGAGCCAACATAATAAGGACGTTGGTTTATTGTGTCTCGTTATGTGCAACATATTGAATTACAGTGATATTGGTAATCACTCGTTTTGAGCTAAACCCTTTGTACGCATTAATTGAATAAGTAATCTAGAAAAGATAAAAATCGTGATATTCGAAGCATTCCTGGGGTTTTGTGCTGAGTCAATGTTTACCGAACGACGGACCTTCGTGTTTTGTAAACAATAAGAGCATTGGTAATAGTGATTGATTGTGGGGAGGAGGGCTTGTGTACAGGGAGTTTGTAAAACAGGGGGAATGGAGGGTTTGTGTTTGAGTGTATGTGCTTAAATATATGATTGAAGTCACTACCTTTCACATAATACTGGTTGTGTTGGTTCGTTTGATAGTATACAAGAACCAGAGTTGTATTGGTTTTGAATGATAATTATGAACAATTGACTCGTGTTTTAATAACTTAAAGTGTAATAGATAAACATATTTACTTCACACTATATCGGCAAAACAAATAGCTTCCGTAGCAAGCCACACCTACCACTTAGACACACAGCTTGGTTATATGGGTTATGCTGTCTTCCATGCAACTATATGTGGGTGTGTTAGTTTGTCTAATGATTATATTGGTCGTGTGTGTAGGAGATAAGTTACTGCTGTACATTATACCGCTAAATGTCTGGATGCTTTAATGTAAATAACTTGGTAACGCTTTCTGACTAGACGCATTATATATAGGCATTCATCAACATATAACTAGAACAATATATGCCGTATTACCCATTCAGATAATATGCCTATTATTTAAGAATACTTGATATATTAAGCCTGAAAAAAGTGAATTCACACTAAAATTATATTATATTCCTAAACTAGTGTATACCTTACCTTTGGATACCTTTGGATGTGTTCGCCTCTCCTCTAGCGGCACCAAGGAGCGCGACGCCCCTCGTTATGGGTGTTGATTTGGTGCAGTAGACTGTTTGAAGCGACAGCTCGCTCCCTTGCGAGGATGGGCTCGTCTGGCACTTTTTGCAGTTCGACATCTAGGGCTCTCTTGAAGTTGTCTAACGAGATGTCCCTCATGTCTCTTACTCGCCGTGGGAGTTTGTTGAAGAGACGTGGGCCTCTGTGTGATAACCAGCCCTCTCGCAGAGAGCCCCTAGCACCCCTGTTATCCATCCGGGGGATTTCGCATTCCCAGCCTATCACTGAATTTCATGACTATCGGAGTATGTAGGTTTGGTACTAAACCCTCTGCGATTTTCCATGTGTATATTATTAGGTAACGTTCTCTTCTACGTTCCAGTGAGTACAGATTCAGTGCTCTTAAACGCTCCCAATAGTGTAGATGTTTTATCGAACTTATATGCGAAGTGAAATTTCTTTGTACACTCTCTACGTCATTTATTTCACCTGCTTTGTATGGGGATGTTAATACGCTACAGTATTCAAGCCGCGGTAGCACTAGAGATTTGAAGAGCGTTATCATAGGCAATTCACCGCGTGTTTTAAAAGTACGCAGAATCCAACCCGTTAGACGTTTCGCAGCCGCCACTTTGACCTGGTTATGTACTTTGAAACCCATATTTTCAGACATTAATGCCCCTAGGTCTTTCACACTGTCTTTCCGTTCTATTATGTGGTTAGATTCTGTTAGCTTCCTCGCGATAACGAAAGGACCAACGAAATTATATTAAGACTAAAACGAATTGTCCAATAGGAAGCCAATTTCTTCAACGAAATTATCCAACAATATTGTTTCATACTAATTTTACTGTCATACATAGAATCACGACGAGGAACAGAACTTATGTGGGCAACCGAGTATTATATTACTAAAACGTTCATAACTTTGCATAAGGGATACATACCTATTTCACAAGATGAAATACCACACTTATGGAATTGCATCTGTTTTGCACTGTAAGGGGATATTGACATAAAATATACACTATAATAATATTTTTCGTAAAAGGCGTTAATAAAAACTGTATTAATGGTGAGCTTGTATATACATATAGTGTCCTAAAAACTTTTAGTTGACCTTCTTTTTACTTGTAAAACAACTATTACCAAAGTGTATTTTGGAGAGAACACTATTACAGTACATTGTTGGGCTTTATCGCCAGTTAGACAATCTTCAAAATATAGAAAATATATTCCCACTTCACAAACTTTACTGTCTTGCATTCGTCATCATTTGCACTACGTGAATTATGCCACCAAGCCATCATCTTCCTCTTCCCTATTGGCCTATTATCATCACTACACTTCCTCCACACCGTCACTCCATCACCACTGTCAACACAACAGCCAGCCTTCCACACACCATCACCCAGCCAGCCTTCCACACACCATCACCTTGTTCCGGTATTGAAAGGACACCATTGATGAGTTTGGACGAGTGATTGATAGGAGAGTGTATTAACCCAAAATACAATAGACCATTTTTTGGCCCACCACCTTTGGCCGTCTCTCTTCTTCGTAGATTTAAGTTATTTATATGTTTAATAACCTTCTCTTCTGCTCACATACAGTATTACAGATATAATATATATATATATATATATATATATATATATATATATATATATATAGAGAGAGAGAGAGAGAGAGAGAGAGAGAGAGAGAGAGAGAGAGAGAGATAATGTGAACAGGCAACAATTGAACACCTTTCACCTAATGGAAAATAGGTATTAAAAAAGAAAAGACTGATCAAGAACATCATGAAGATGGAAGAGAACACCCTTCAGGGAAGAACAGGGGAAGATAACAGGGCTGAACAAGAGGGGAGGAAGTAGGAACCTGATGTAAGGGCAACGGAGATAAACTAAGAGAAGGAGAACAGTTGTTGGACCAGAATTAGGACATTGACTGGATCAAAAATAATGGATAGGCTTATATTTGGTAAATGTCCAAAGAGAAGCCGTTTATCCCTCGTAAATGGGATTATAACTGAATTTGAATATACATTGTTATTAACAAAATTACTCAAATACAATTAGTAAGCAAACAGGTTAATGCCCAGTTGGATCCATTTAGTTGGTTAGCTGTAATAAAGATTAACGTGACATAATCCACATTACTGTATATCGGTGCACAATGTAACTATTAAATCATGAAGACGGAGGTGGAAGATATACTGTATGTACGATAACTAGAGCAAGATTTACTCAGATTTATGAAATTGGTTTGAAGGGTGGTTCAACTTACTGATAACAAACACCCTGGTTTATACCTGCCAAGATACACTGAACTATAGATAACTGTGAATAATAAAACCTATACAATATAAACCATATAATTTCATCCTAGTCTTCGATATTATTTGCAAATATGTTTGCTGAATAGGCCTACAGACAAAATTTAATATACAAATATATTATGATCCCAATATCAATCTAAATTCCCGCATTATAACATTGTGGTAGTGGTGAGGAGGGTGGAGGAGTTACATGTTCAATATACCTGTAGGTGTTGTGAAGGTTGGTTAAAGTTAAAGCCTTCCAACCTTGGGAGAAGTGCAGGTCCAATGTGAAGTTCCCTAAATGTTGAATTGTAAGGAACGGGATAAATTTGTACCTTCAATAGGAATATCAATTACATAAAATACAATGTACAACCATCGGACGAATTTGAGGAAAAAATAAACTAAATATTGTTGAATTGAACCTACTTATAAGAATCTAAAGAATAAGTAAAGATCAAACACTGATCAAAGAAAACTATGCAAGCGGGTAAAAGGAGTGTTTGAGTGAAAGCAAATAACAAAGGCTGGAGAGAAAGAATTGTTCGCTTCAAGGTATAAGGTTAAATTGAGAGAGGTCAACGTGACTGACGGACTTACAACATAGTGGGGAAGGGGAGAGATAATTGACAGACAGGAAAGACGTACGTAAACAACAAAGGCTGAGACCGATAGATAATAAAAACGATAGAAGCTCTATCTATCTGTTGCCCGACGGATGATCCCCAAAGGGTTAGTCACAAATGAATCGACCCTCGCACCTGTCCTCTGTCAGCTGACGCCCCTCCTCTCATCTAACACCGCTTTCACGCATATACTTCTCAACTCCAGCCTTCCACTTCAGTCTCCGTCTGCTCTCCCTCTCTGTTGTCATTCCACCTTACTCCTGTACACTCTCTTAGTCATTCTCTCGCTTATATGTTGCACATGGCCGAACCATCTCAAGGAGTTTCTATTCACACTTTTTAGCACATCCACATCATACCGCTCTCGTACTTCCTCATTCGTCTGTCTATCCCTCCATTTAACTCCACAGACACTTCTCAAGTAACTCATTTCCACCCATCTCTTGAGTTGTGTGTCTCCAACAACGTCCATGCTTCACTTTTGTGCGTCGGGAATACCACACTATCATGCAAGGATTTCTTTACTTCTATATTGACCACCCTATTTCTTGTTATTGCTTTCAGCATTCCTACAACCCTCTTGCCCTGTTGCACCCTCTCCTACAATTCTTCCTCCATACTCCCATCTTTACTTAACACACTGCCCAAATACTTAAATGAGCTGACATTTTCCATAACCGGACCTTTCAGCCTCACCTCACACTCTATGACTGCACACCCCATTCAAAAACCGTAACCTTATGCCCCTTTCACACATACAGGACTCGGTGCCGCATGCAGCAGAGTAGCTAGTCGTGGCGTTTTTTTCCCCGACTTGGTGGAGCTGGCTCGGTAATGCCGCATCCAAAGGACTTCACCAGACTACAGAAGACTACAGCCGCATACAGCGGACGTTGTCGTCTTGACTCCGGAGAAGTCTTGAGACTCAAACCGACAATGGAAATAATGGTCATTTGTACATGCCGACTACACCCGCATCTATAAGACTTCAGACGATCGACTTCAGAGTCGATCCGCATACACTCGCATAAAGCCGACACATACAGGTTCTGTGGCCAACGGAGGTATATAAAGGGCGCTCAACCAGGGGTGGACATCATTACAGTCGACTACGTCCTCGCCGAAAAAAAATCGTAGCAGCGAAACGACTGCACCTATGGCTTTCATATTTTTACCACATGTACCTTACCCTTTTGGATACCCACCACAAAAATCCCAAATCCCTCCTCCTACCCACTCACTGACTGTCGGTCCCGTCAGAAGGAAAACAAAGGAAAATCTGTGGCGGCGAAACGACTGCACCAATCGGGTCCATATTTGTGTGACAAGTCCCATACCCTTCTGCCTTCCCCCCACCACACCCCCAACTGCCTCTCACCACCCACTTCCAGCGTATCCGTACAAAGAAAAGGAAAAAAAGGAAAATCCGTGGTGGCGAAACTACCTCACCAATCGGCTTCATATGTGTAACACATGTCAATTACCCTTCTACCTTCCCCCCCCCCCCCTCAACCCCAAAACCACCCTCCCACCCATACATTCTGATACCATAAAAGTCTCTGTAGTCTATAGTGTCTTTTCAGCTACTTCGGGACCATCGGGGACCTGATTTCTGGCGAGGGGAGTGTTTTTTTTACCATTATCCTTCCTTTCTCTCCCAGCTTGATAGATTTAGCCAAAAAAAAAAAAAAAAAAAAAAAAACTCTGGCACTGGCAGAAGCACATCGTCAAAATTGGCTGGCACTCAGCGGGTTAAATGAGAGGGAAGAGAGTAGGAAGAGAAGAACAGGGGGTAGTGAGGGAGGGAAGAGGTGGAGGAGAAGAAGGGAGGAAGAAGGAGGAAAAGAACGAAGACAGGAGGAGAAGGAGGAAAAGAAGGGAGAGAGGAGGAGGAGAAGGGAGAGAGGGAGGAGAATGAGAAGCAGAGAGGAGGAGGAGAAGGGAGGGAGGGAGGAGAATGAGAAGCAGAGAGGAGGAGGAGGAGAAGGGAGGGAGGGAGGAGAATGAGAAGGAGAGTGGAGGAGGAGAAGGGAGGGAGGGATGAGCATGAGAAGCAGAGAGGAGGAGGAGAAGGGAGGGAGGGAGGAGAATGAGAAGAAGAGAGGAGGATGAGAAGGGAGGGAGGGAGGAGAATGAGAAGCAGAGAGGAGAAGGGAGGGAGGGAGGAGAATGAGAAGCAGAGAGGAGGAGAAGGGAGGGAGGGAGGAGAATGAGAAGCAGAGAGGAGGAGAAGGAAAGAGAAGGCGGAGGAAAGGAAGTAGATCTATGCGGCTGTACTCGTGTCTGTCGGCTGTATTCTGGTGTATGCGGCTGTAGTCTTTATGCTACACATGACACACAATTCGCTACGCTATACTCAAGGACTACAACCGCATACAGAAGACTAGTGACGAATAGCGCCGACTAGCGCAGACTACTCCCCGCATCCACCAGACAAATGTCAAGTCTGGACGAAATTTTGAAACTCACAAACATTTTGTTCTGGGGCCACGACTTGACACGCATTGCCAGGACTTCACCAGACTACAGACGACTACAGCCACATGGTCAGGACTAGGTGCCGACTCGGGTGCCGCATGCAGCAGAGTAGCTACTCTGCTGCATGCGGCACCCTAGTCCTGTAAGTGTGAAAGGGGCATTACTCTTCCCCGCATTTACCTTCAGATTCCGTTTCTCACACACTGTTCCAAACATATTTACCAGACCCTGCAACTCCCACTCACTATCACTCATCAGAACTGTATCATCAGAGAACAGTAGTACAGGCAACTTCCACTCATTTCCTTCCCTAATCAGCGGTACACCAACATCCACTGCTCTTCCTTGTATTTCTTTCATGACTCCGGGAGCATCCATATAATTTTGTTTTCTTCTATATTCCAACTACTCCCTCTCGGGCATAGGCTGAGAGCCAGTAAATTCAATCGTACATTGAACGGCGAAGCCTGTGAGGTCTCGTTCCAGTCAAGGGAGTGAGACATGTGAAGCACTTTGGGATACAACCAGCCTCCGATATCTTGCTTTTCTCAAGATGCACGGTTGCCCACCCACGGCTCGAAGCAGCCACATCTCTTAACCTGCTTCGGTCCAGTGCTTCACTGTCTCACCACCTAGACTCGGACCCTCACTCTCAGAATGCCACCTATTGAGTAATGAACTCACTAGGCATTGTCCCCCTGTAGCATATTTTGAATATGGGAATTTTCATACAATGCTATTTAATCAGGGAACAATGAGGGTATTTTTTTGGCGTTTCGGTGGGCTTTGTGGTAATGCACTGATACTAGGTACAGCACAAATTCCATCCCAATAATATCTTCCCATTGATACATCAGGATTCTAATCCGGACCATTGGATTACCAGAAACTCTACCTTGGATGATTCCGGTGCAATTCCTCCCTCTCCACCTCTCCTACTTATGCCTAATATCTTAATCTCTTCTAAAGATGTACTTTCTACCCTCTCTGGGCATAATACTAAGAAGGCGTACGGTCCGGACGGTGTTCCTCCTGTTGTACTTAAAAACTGTGCTTCCGTGCTGACCACCTGCCTAGGCAAATTCATTCGTCTCTGTCTCTCCTCTAACGTCTTTCCTTCTTGCTAGAAGTTTGCTCTCATTCAACCTGTCCCAAAGAAGGGTGACCGCTCTCAACCCTCCAACTATCGTCCAATTGCTCTCATCTCTTGTATCTCTAAAGTTTTTGAAACTATTTATGCTTCCAAATTTCTTAAGCATTTCTCTTCTCATAATCTGCTCTCAGATTTTGCAGTATGGCTTCTTTAAGGGTCAATCTACTGGTGATCTATTTTCATATCTTACTAACTCTTGGTCATCCAACTTTCGGGACTTCGGTGATACTTTTTCTGTTGCACTAGACATATCGAAGGCCTTCGATAGAGTCTAGCACAAATCTTTAATTTCCAAACTTCCCTCCTTCGGTTTCTGTCCTTCCATCTGTGCCTTTGTCTCTAATTTCCTTTCCGGCCGTTCCATAGCTGCAGTTGTGGACGATGCCATCGCTCATTTCCTCATCCTATCAACTCCGGTGTTCCTCAGGGTTCTGTCCTATCTCCTATTCTCTTTCTAATTTTCATAAAAGATCTTCTCGACTATACATCCAGTCCCATCCATTCATATGCAGACGACTCTACCTTATACCACTCAATTAGTTTTCCAGAACGCCCCAGCCAGCAGTCCCTCAAAAACAAACGTAGTGAAGCCATAAAACGTTTATCTTCTGATCTAGCTACTATTTCCAATTGGGGTAGAGAGAACCTTGTTGCATTTAATGCTTCCAAAACTCAATTTATCCATCTTACTACCCATCAGGATCCTCCAGAGGACTATCCCTTATTCTTCAACAATACAAAAATCAACCCTTCATCTACTCTCAATGTTCTCGGTGTCTCTTTTTCTTCTGCTCTCACTTGGAAAGACCATATTACCAGTCTCACTAAAGCAGCCTCCCAGAAGCTGGGTGTGCTCAACCGCCTCAAGGGGTTCTTTACCCCTGCGCAGCTTCTTGCTCTGTACAGGGGCACAGTGCGTCCTTGTATAGAGTATTGTCCACATGTTTGGGGAGGATCCTCTCACACCTCACTCCTAGACAAAGTAGAAAGGAAAGCCTTTCGTATCATTAACTCCCGTCCACTCACCAACTCTCTGCAATCTCTCTCTCTTCGCCGCAATGTTGCATCTCTCTCACTATTCTATCGCTACTATAATAATCAGTGTTCCTCGGCGCTTTCCCAGTGTATACCACCTCCTTTACGTAGAGTACGTAGTACCCGCCTTGCAACACAATCCCACCCCTACTCTGTGCAACTGTCCAACCCATGAGTGAAACGCTATTCTCAGACTTTCTTCTATTCAACTGCTGAGCTCTGGAACTCTCTCCCAGAATCAGTCTTTCCCTCTTCCTATGACTTAAATTGCTTCAAACTCTGTGTGTCCAGGCATTTTAGCTCGAACGTCCCTTGATTTCGGCCCTGTCACTCTTTCAACTCTGGGGGAGGCACTCGCTGTAGGCAGTTATGCCTTTTGTCTCCCTCATTCACATAGAAAAAAAAAACAAAAAACAAAAAAGTCCAGTGGCATAACCACACCACCACACCTCCCCTAAATATATATATTTATTAAACAACCATGGGGACATCACACACCCTTGCTTTAACCCAACATTCAGATAAAGCTCACTCTGTTCATTCTTCACACACACTGCCGCATTTGCACCCTCATACATGTTCGTCACTGATTTTACCAACTTGCCAGCTACTCCGTATATTCTCAATACCTTCCACGGATCTTCTCTATCATCTCTGTTGTAGGCCTTCTCCAAGTCCATAAAGGTAACATGCAACTTATGTCTCTTCTCCAGAGGGCCATGTATGGAGTCCAGTGCTGGTGCGGTGCAGCGGTGACATGTTAGGTCTGTGCATGCGCAACGACTTAAGTTTATTTTCTTCAGAATTAGACTAACCCAACTGACGTAAACTAACCTAGCCTAACCTAACTTAACTTAATTTTACCTAACCTAAGCTAACCTAACTTAATTTGCTATAATCAAAATACTAGCACAAAAATATTGTATCGTGCTGGGATAAAACGCCAGACCTCTGGGCTATGAGATAGCATGATTGTGTTGTTTTGAGAGGGATGGTTTGCTTAGTAAAAGGGGAGAATAATAAAAATCATCGCTTATGCACAGATCCACACGGCACCACTGCAACGCTCCAGCATCGGACTCTGTACATGGTCTACAAATCCTCTTCCCTTCCTAAACCCGCCCTGCTCCTCACCTGCCCATTACTTCCTTCTGGCTCTCACTCTTAATCACTACCCTACTGTACATCTTCCCTACTATGCTTAGAAGACATATCCCCTGGTAATTACTAAGATAACAGAGAAACAAATACCCCAACGTGTTTCACCACCAAGAATCTCTTCTCCTCCACCTACCACACCTCTAAGCCACAAGGGAACAACACACAGCCCCATAAGGTATGCCAGAGTCGCTGCAATCTCCACAATACTATCTACAACACCCAGGAGTGATTTATCCAAACACCTGGACAATACAGATGTGCCTAGGAGCAACAAAGGCCGAAAGACGAAAAGACACCATCAAAGGCACCATAATCAAGTAGAGTCCAGGTGCCCTTCTACCTCTAAACCAAACTACCGCCACAGTGAGAAAAACCAGAAGGACCACTACAAACTCCCTCAGAAGTTTTCCTTACTCCGATTTCATTATTGACCGGAATGACATCACCCAGGACATCTCAGCCAAAGGTATGACCACTGCAGGGAAGTTGTAGATCGTTACTCAGTTGGATGGTTAGCTTATCTATCACTGGACGATAAGTTATCAATAAGATTGGGCCACCCTGCTTTGCTCTTGACAGTATTGACCTAGGTAAACTGGTATCCTATTGAGCTACTTCAAGAGAGTGTTTTTGTTGTTGTGGGTATCAACAAGGAAGCTTTA
Organism: Paralithodes platypus; assembly: GCA_032716605.1. NCBI lineage: Eukaryota > Metazoa > Arthropoda > Malacostraca > Decapoda > Lithodidae > Paralithodes > Paralithodes platypus. The sequence goes on along the minus strand of CM064568.1, from coordinate 33,044,232 downwards.
TTAGACACTTCACTGGTTGTAACTAATATCCTTCCCTACCCCAACCGAGGCGCTATTGTGGATAAAGAATGCTTCCATGGTAAGCGCTTTATCCGGGATAGACCAAACTAGGGCTCTGTGATAACCGTCTACCCATAACGGCACTCAGCAGGGAGTCCTTCCGAGATAGCAATATCTCGGAGAAGGCCATAATATATCCATCACCCCCAGTTCTGAAAGACTCTTATAAGGGTCAGAGTAGTTAAGATCTGTTGCATTAAAAACAACTATCTTACGTTAGCTCGATAACATGTGTTGATCCACTATCATATTTACACAGGACCCAACACCAAGACTCTGGAAGTTCTGCATCAAAACTCTTATAAAGACCAGAGTAGTCAAGGAGCTCTCTCCTGTGTTAACTCGATTCTATTTTACCTATGTACTGGCATATGGTAGGTAGTATTCAAGGTCCAACTTCAAGAGTTTGAGCACAACTGTTGTCAACTAGCCACATCAGGATCACCACCACGGCCAATGCATCTACCGAAGACTTAAGTATCTATTCTACAAATATAAAGTGAAATTATTATACTGTTATCAATACACAGGAGAAACAACTGTGAGAAGTGATTTATAAGTGTATTTTAGAAGAAGAAGTACACATGATCAACAGTGAAAAGTAATATTGATACTACTATACAGTATATAAAGAAGTATTCTAGTGAAAGTGTATGCTACGATTCTATGCAATTTAATAACTAAAGAAAGTACTAGTGACGCCCAAATAAATTAGGGAAGTACTAATATTCTGATAATAACAATACCAAGTAAATATCAAATATCATACGCATAATTATCTAGAGGAATAATCTAGAAATAAACTTCATTAGTCGCCTCCTCAAGAATAACTCTACGCATATTAAACCAACAAGTTTGCGTACATTATATTGATATATAAACCTAATAAGCACAAGTGTACTGTACGTCCTCAGTGGAAGGAAGTGCTATTCTTATATATATACTAATATTTAATACAGGACAAGTGTAATCCTTCGATTAGAAGACAGTCCATATTAACCCTCTCCGACATATGACGCAATTTTGAGCCTATTAGGGATACTTTAAAGCCTTTATTACCATCAGGGTTTTTTACAAACCTTTATTTTAGTTACTTCAACCTCTGCAGTTGTCTTTGAGTTAGATGTGGGCAGAAAACTAATTTTGGAGAGGTAATTATAAGAGTGAGAGAACTCTATTTCTTATTGCTAATCTGGCAACCTCTGCGTCATATATGTCTGAAGGGGTTAATAACCAAGATTATCGAGTGCAAGTGTAATACCTCGATCGTAGGGAGCACTAATTAATATTTGTAGAAGTACCAGTCTTTCGAGTGAAAACATAGTGGAGCCTCGCTCGTGAGTTTTATATATTTTGTTCTTTACCATTCTTCTATGATTACGTATGCAATATCCTTTTGTGAATAAGCGCTGTAGTAGAATAAAGGGACCCCTGCCGAAGGATAAGTCAGAAATAGAGAAATTTGAGTGTGTAGTGTGCAAAGGCGAGCTTGTGTTAAGTGATGATCCTGTGGCTGTGAATTTTGGAAATGAGTCATTGGAGCTGGTGAACAACTTTTGTTACCTAGGAGATACCATCTCTGCCGGTGGTGGGGCTGAGGCTGCCACTGTTGCTAGAATTAGATGTGGCTGGGGGAAGTTCAGAGAATTGCTGCCAATCCTGACCATGAAAAGAATGCCTCTCCCCTGAGGAGGGGAAAGGTGTATGCCTCATGTGTTACAAGTGCAATGACGTATGCCTCAGAAACATGGGCCGTTAAAGTAGAGAATGTCAACAGAATGGAACGTAATGAGATGAGAATGGTGAGATGGATGTGTGGGGGCTGGCTACAGGATAGAATAACAAATGTTAGGCTGAGGAGACGTTTAGGCATAAAGAGTATTAGCGAGGTGATGCGTACAATACTGATATTTAATATATATATACTAATATTTAATACAGGACAAGTGTAATCCTTCGATTAGAAGACAGTCCATATTAATAACCTAGAATCCTAGATTATCGAGTGCAAGTGTAATACCTCGATCGTAGGGAGCACTAATTTATATTTGTAGAAGTACCAGTCTTTCGAGTGAAAACATAGTGGAGCCTCGCTCGTGCGTTTTATATATTTTGTTCTTTACCATTATTCTATGATTACGTATGCAATATCCTTTTGTGAATAAGCGCTGTAGTAGAATAAAGGGACCCCTGCCGAAGGATAAGTCAGAAATAGAGAAATTTGAGTGTGTAGTGTGCAAAGGCGAGCTTGTGTTAAGTGATGATCCTGTGGCTGTGAATTTTGGAAATGAGTCATTGGAGCTGGTGAACAACTTTTGTTACCTAGGAGATACTATCTCTGCCGGTGGTGGGGCTGAGGCTGCCACTGTTGCTAGAATTAGATGTGGCTGGGGGAAGTTCAGATAATTGCTGCCAATCCTGACCATGAAAAGAATGCCTCTCCCCTGAGGAAGGGAAAGGTGTATGCCTCATGTGTTACAAGTGCAATGACGTATGCCTCAGAAACATGGGCCGTTAACCCGGCAAGCGCGATAGGCCTCACGGAAGGCTTCCTATAGGGAACGCGATAGGCCTCACAGAAGCAAGACCATAAAAAAATCCTTCCAAAAAAAAAAAGGGCCTATCAAAACAAAGGATTTTGTCTCTAGGTGAGATAATTCCCCTCTAGTACTCATCCATGTGTTTCTCACCCCTCCCCCTCCCCTCCTTCCCCACCTTATTCCCCCCTCCCCCCCCTCCTCAATTATCACCTATTTATCCACTTATTATCATCATTTATCGGTTATTTTTCTCTCCCGCGATAATGTAGCACAAGTGGGTTGCATAAAAGATCGTTATGCAACACCCAGACACCGGCACACACCGCCCCGCTCGTCTCAGTTGACTCCCAGACAGCGAGAGGGGAGGGCTGCCTGTGGCTCTCTCTCGCCTGAGATTATGACCGGGTGGCCAATATCTTCGTTTTTCACCACCCAAATGCTTTTCCCACTTATTTTAGCACTCTTGAAGGTTCATATATACATCATATATGTAAAATAAAAGCATACCGAAAACAAATAATGGTTTATATTGTAAATATAACGAATTCTGTCAGAATCCAGGGCTAGAAATGCACAAATAACTACCCTAGCACCTAGGTCTATATCGCGCTTGTCAGGGTAAAGTAGAGGATGTCAACAGAATGGAACGTAATGAGATGAGAATGGTGAGATGGATGTGTGGGGCCTGGCTACAGGAGAGAATAACAAAATGTTAGGCTGAGGAGACGTTTAGGTATAAAGAGTATTAGCGAGGTGATGCGTACAAGTAGACTGGGATGGTATGGACATGTGGAGAGAATGGATGAACAAAATTGGGTGAAAAAATGCAGGTCTGTGATTGTGGAGGGAGCTGCACCAAGGGGTGGACCAGGAAGACCTGGAATCGGACTATACGTGCCGATCTCAAATCCAAGAACTTGACAAGTGAAGCAGCCCTTAACAGGGTTGCCTGGAATGCCGCCATTAGGACAAGAGACTGAAACTGCACGTATTGTGTAGAGCACTCAGTCTTAAAATGTTATGTATGTATGTATGAATAAATATAATATGAATGTAAGTGTTGTTATAATTTGCCTCTATTACTTTCTGTCCATGTGTTAAACCGAATTCGGCTTCTCCAGTTAAGCAGAACCTACCTATTTAAACCAATCAACAGTAAAAACCTGGTATAACAATTACTACAGAAAATCACAATACAACATAACTAAGTGTTCGGATATTAAGTTATCGCCGCTGTCTGTTTTGTGTTTGTCAAAGTTCACTGATCGACCCTCCACACGCATCTCCAACAAATTCCGTAACATGGGTACATACATAAACTTAATTGCAAAACAAAAAATAAATAAATAAATACATAAATACCCAATAAAACAAAAACACCCACACATACAGACACACACATATCGTACATAGTGGGGACGAAGGGACTGGAAGGAAGATTACATAAAGAATAATATGTAAAGACATAGATAAGATGATATATGATACCTACTTCAACTAGGGAAAAAGCTGTAAGAGAGAGAGAGAGAGAGAGAGAGAGAGAGAGAGAGAGAGAGAGAGAGAGAGAGAGAGAGAGAGAGAGAGAGAGAGAGAGAGAGAGAGAGAGAGAGAGAGAGAGAGAGAGAGAGAGAGAGAGAGAGAGAGAGAGAGAGAGAGAGAGAGAGAGAGAGAGAGAGAGAGAGAGAGAGAGAGAGAGAGAGAGAGAGAGAGAGGGGATGAAGAGAGAGAGAGATTATTCAGTTGTATTCAAAGTGGGTCGGTATAAAGTTTCAGGATATGTTGCCAATAGGTCAGTTAAAAGCAGGAATACATAATATATATATCACCGTAATATTTAGGTGGAATATGAGGTGGAAGGATGGAGTGAGGAACTACATGAACGAAGGCGGTGCTGGTTGGGGGGAGGGGCGTCGACTGACTGGGGACAGAGGTGCATGGGGGCGGTTCGTTCGTGGCCACCCCTTCGGGGATCACGGCGTCAGGCAATAGATAGATAGATAGAATATTTAGGTCACGGGAAAGTCAAACTGATGATAAACTAAATATTATCACCAGACTAGATACGGAAGTATGTCGTTAAAACTATTGATTACAGATATACAGGGAAGGGAGGAAAGCAAAATACTAATAGTCAGTCACTGGTCCTACTTTGACATATGTCCCTTCCTCAGTGTCGATAATCGAGACACACCAACACACTTTTAAACCAACAACATAAACAGTGGCACATATATTATATAGCTCAACAAAATCAACCAACTAAGGCCACGATATCCACTACTGGTTAGCCAACAAATCCATAACATATAGTTTTAAATTGTCAAACAGGTGACATGCTTAATTATACCATATTTACATAATTAAATGGCTTATTAAAATTACCAAGAGATGTGTACAATTACAAAATAACCTCGTCACTTCACAGCCTGACCAACGCTGCTCACTTTCTCTATATAATCATATGCTGATGACTAGCAAGAGAGAGAGAGAATATCGGTACATATTTTAGTTTTGTTTTTAGATATCTTGTTTACATAGAGACAGACAAACACGTAACCTCCGTCAACTTCGTTGGAGGAGGTCATCATCTAAACTACACATTATACTACTCAAGTTATTATCGGACCAATGAATCCGACTGAACTTCTTCACTATCAATTACTCGCATTCACAAGCATTACAAATAGCTCATATTGTATGTTGGTCATGCAGTTGACTCAATTACTACACATGTCAGACGTGGATTTCAGGGATACTTATAATTTTCGACATTTTCGACGAAAGTTATGTATATATAATGTTAACACAATAATTCTCCTGCTAATTGTTTAGTGATATTTCATATAAAATAGGTGATGGAATGTGAATAATACTATACTAACCACAGGGTGATATCAATCCAAATATAGTATTTATTATAACCCATCATATTTACATAGATCAAATTCCTTGTACAATATTGAATAAACTAGCTTCACCAACAAGGTGCGTAAATATAATAAATGTTTGCTGAATATATTAACCCATTGAGGATCTACCACGTACTTCTTTCATATGTGCTGGCTGTTCTTATATGATGTTATTCGGATTAACAAGGGTATATGGATGTCAGGGGTTTAATTGAGATAGTCTTTACCTTTTTAAATCCCAGAGGTCCTTCCAAAGCTGTATACATGCGTTTACTGATAGCCAGAATAAACTGTCAACACGAGTCATGATCCTCAAACAGTTAAGCTCTGGAGTTATAGAGAAGTCATAATATTGTTACCATGACGAGATAAGTGGCAACACCACTATATCGTAAGAGTACATCGTACCAGTTAAACTACCTCCTTGAATTACAAACGCTTTTGCTGGAAACAAATGGACAACTTTGTAATCTAGCTTTGGGTAAATTGGAAAAGTTTTAATCACTGAAACATTTGGCCAAGCTTACAGTGTTTTGAAAATGTACTGGTTAAGTTTTACGCCAGCTATCTATGTTCGCGCTTCAAGTTCAAGAACTTAAGTCTTTTATGAGGCTTATTACAGCTTATGTGGTAGCACAAGACCCAACGGTTGTGTTGTATTTATGAATGTAAACTTGTGACAGAATATTATAATAACCATAACAATACATGGCTATCAGGAAACTAATGCAAACACTTAGTACTACTTCAGCTTCAACTGAATGTAACTGTGTGTATGTGTGCCCAATTGAATGAAAGTGCGATACAATTACTTATTGCATAAACAGGATAAGGTCACACCTAACGAAACTTATTCAGTATTAAGTCCTGTAACTCAACTATTATAACTGCTGAAATATGAAATGTCAATCAAACTTGCTCGCGACTGTGAGAGAGTGTGAATTGGCGGGGGTGGGTGGGTGACTGGTGTAATGGGTGACTGGGAGAGAAATATGCAAACGGAGATTGCTTATTGAGGGTGAATGGAAGAGTATTTTACCCTGGATATTGATACAATCATGAGTTTGGAGAATAAACCCGGGTTGAGCCAACATAATAATGACATTGGTTTACAAAGGAGTACAAAGGAAATCAAGCAACAACAGATCTAGTGACCCTTCTAGGCTGCTTGTCCTCCAAAACGCTGAGGATCAAGTGTCCAAACAGTGGTTTAGAGTGGGTAAGGGAACATTGGAAAGGGAACTACTGCCCTTCCACTAACGTGGCAGGACTAGGAAGTTAGTAGGGGACATATGGGTTAGTAACTGAGGGGAGGATAAAGTTATTCATTTACAAACAGGTCAGTCGCGGGTTTGATGCGAGATATTTGTCTAGGCGGAATTTAAATGAATCAACGGTGCTGCAGTCTATAACGTCTCGGGGAAGCCCATTCCACAAGTTTACAACTCGATTGAAGAAGAAATTCTTAGATTCGTGCGAGTTAAAAGATTTACCAATAATTTTGCAACCGTTTCCCCGCGTGTAATTAGATTGGTCGATAGTGAAGTACTTACTACAGTTCATATTGTCGATGCCTTTGATGATTTTGAACACTTGAATTAAGTCGCCTCTTAATCTGCGCTGGGTTAAAGGAAATAGATTTAATTCTCTAAGACGCTCTTCGTATGGTTTGTTCTTTAGGCTAGGTATCATTTGGTAACTCTACGTTGAACTCGTTCTAGCTTGTTTATATCTTTTTGGTAATAAGGGCACCAGGATTGAACGCAGTATTCCAGAAGAGGGCGGACTAAGGAATTGTAAAGGGTTAGGATAACTTCTTTGGATTTATGGTCAAATGACCTGCCTATAAAGCCAATTATTTTGTTTGCCTTCTTAACAACTTCTGAACATTGTTGACTCGGTTTTAGGTTACTCGATATTGTTACTCCCAGATCAGTTTCTCTGTTTACATTCTTAAGCTGAGTGCCATTCATCGAATAGTTTGCTTTCTCATTTATGTATCCGACATGTAGTACTTTACATTTATCCGCATTGAAACTCATTTGCCAAATTTGGGCCCAACATGACAATTTATCTAGATTGTGTTGCATATCGTCAACTTGTTCTTTTGAGAGTACGCTATTTGCAATTTTTGTATCGTCAGCAAATTTTGAGATTGTGCAGGTGAGACCCTCATCTATGTCGTTGATGTAAATTAGAAAGAGAATTGGTCCTAGTACCGATCCCTGGGGTGCCCCGCTACTTACATTGGTCCATTTAGATGCCTTACCGTTTATGACTACCCTTTGCTTTCTGTTGCCGAGCCAATTTTCTATCCATTTCAACACACCGTCTTGTATTCCATGCGCTTTTAGTTTTAGCAGTAAACGTTTGTGGGGAACTTTGTCAAAGGCCTTTTGAAAATCAAGGTATATAATATCTACAGCTTTACTCTCATCGTAGAGGTTGAGGATATCGTGGAAGAAGTCTAAGAGGTTTGTTAAACAGGAACGTTTTTTACGAAAGCCGTGTTGAGTATCTTTAAGTATGTTATTTTCCTCCAAGTGATTTACGAGTCTGTCTCGTATGACCGTTTCTAGCATTTTACATACAACTGAGGTTAAGCTAATTGGACGATAGTTACTGGGTAGGGATTTGCTGCCTTTTTTGAATATCGGTGTTACGTTGGCTAGCTTCCACTGATCAGGCATAGTTCCAGACTGCAAGGATTTATTGAATAGTAATGTCAGTGGTTTGGAGAGCTCATCCTTAGCTTCCTTTAGAACTCTAAGCGAGATTGTATCAGGTCCAGGCGTTTTATTTACCTTGAGTTTATCTAAACAATTCAATACTTCTCTCTCTGTAACGGTGATATTGCTTAGAACATCCGAATTATCAATCTGAATCGGCGATGGTGTAGGGATATCACGGAGGTCTTCTGTTGTAAAAACTGATGCAAAGAAGGTATTGAGGGCATTACTCATTTGTACTTCGTCTTTGGTGTACTCTCCATTTTCATCGACTAACGGTCCAACAGTTGAAGTAACTACTTTTTTCTTTCTGATATAACTATAGAATTCTTTCGGGTTTGTTTTACTTTGATTCGCAATATGTAACTCTAAGGTCTTTTTACTTTGCTTAATTAACTTTTTGGCTTTGCGTCGTAGCTCTACAAATTTCACCCGTTCTTCGTCATTTTGTGAGGATTTTAATCTATCATTAGCAAATTTTTTAGCAAGCAGGCAGTTTGAAATATCTTTATTCCACCATTTGGGCTTATTATTATGGCCTGGACGCCGTATTTTCGATGGTATGCAGTCTTGCACTGCTTTTAGGTAAATGGTTTCGAATAACTTCCAAGATGTATTTATGTCGTTATTGTTAATTAAAAAGCTCCAGTCAGTTTCTTTAAACATAGCTCTAAGTTTATGGAAGTTTGCTTTCTTGAAATTAGGGATGATGCTTTTGAAAAATGTATGATGCTTTCGTCATTATGAGTCATTATGATTACCATATATGGTAACATTGAGATGGATATATTGGTAATATACGTACATTAAAAGCCTGTATGGGATTTGGGATGTGTTGGTGTTACATTTGCAAATACTGTTTGGTTTGCATGGGCGGCTGTGCAACGTCAACACTTTTAAACTGAACTGACCGTGACACTGATTGGAGTAATACTGTACACTATTACTGTCGTTACTGATGACATAGTTGTTAATTAAATTACTTATATATGAAACAAAAAAGTGTTTTCATAGATTCAGAGTGTGTGTTCCAGTCAGGTGAAATGAGGCACTGCTGTTTTATTATATTTATAAGTTCATGCAAATACTAACATGTGCTTAACAAAGCCACCCGAAATACACAGGTATAACCTGTAATTAAATTGATTGTTTCTTTTTGTATGTTTATGAAAGATATAAAATATAAAGCTGCCTGTAACGAGTGTTGAAAGACTGAACGAAAGCCAAATTCAAGATACGTTGGAGTCATAATGTCTGGACACACGGAAATTGACGCAGTTTAAGTCAAAGGATGAGGGAAAGCCAGATTGAGTGTTCCAAAGCTTACTTGTTGAGTAAATGAAAGACTGGGACAATCGGTTCACACTTGGGTTAGATAGTTGGATGACACTGATGAATCGAGCCGTGTTACTTTCAGTAACCATTAAATACTACTATCTGCTGTATTATGTAGTATTCATATCAAATATCCAGATACAGGGAAAACACATAGCAATAAACAGTGAATATATTTACGTAAAGGAAAGTTTCCCAGTCCAGTACAATCACCACAGTTCACACACACACACACACATTTTAAACACTCTAACCATTACACCATCAGGACAGTTATAAGTACAGCACATGCCTACGATGCCTACGATAATGGTTAAGTGAGAACAAAGGATATTCATGGGGCACAGATCACATAGACTGACCTCACTACGAAATATCCCTGAACCTAATGATAATCTGTTTTATTAATTTCACTCCAACACCAAACACCTCCCAATGAAATTAATGAAAGCATGTGATCCACCAGGATTAGAACCTGGGTTACCACACACATATTTAAGCACTCTAACCATTACCATGAAGACAATTATAAGTACAGTAAATGACTACGATAAATATCCATTGATCGAATACTGTATATTAATTATTATTTATTATTATAAGAAGTTATAAGCTATGTTTTGTAAGGTACTGGATGGTGGGTTTACCAGTCCAATACAACCACAACGACGCACTACTACACATTTACCCTCTTCACTATATTTACCAAATAGTTTGGCAACTTGATGCAGCTTAAGAAGGACCTGGTGGTGTAATGGTTAAGGTGGCAAAAATATGTGTGTGATAACCCGGGTTCGAATCCCGGTGGATCATATATATTTTAATTAATTTCATTGGGGGTGTGGTGGTGAGATTAATAAAAATACAGTAAAAGTCCGTTAATCCGACGACCGATGATTCGAATCTCCCAATAGTCCGAATTTTTCAATTTGAGGCCAAATCCGAATTCACCCGATGGTCCGAATTTCAAGAAGTCCCAAAGTCCCCTTTTTGAGGCATTAGGCCACTCAAATGACACATAATGGAGCACACACATATCATATGTTCATGAATTCACTTTAAAAGTTTACCATTGTCATTGTAGCCTATTATCTACTTCAAAACATTCAGATTAATGGTCAAAGGAAGCTACTGATATAATCGTAAACACCTTCGTCTTCTTCTTCTTCCACATCGTCTGCTAGAGAGTTTGTTTTGCTCTTGAACGCATCCTTGGGACGCTCCGATGCGCTACTGGCTTGCACCGCATTTTCTGCAAGCGCATTCAGTCTTGAGCTTGAAAACGCACCTTTCAAGAAGTCCCAAAGTCCCCTTTTTGAGGCATTAGGCCACTCAAATGACACATAATGGAGCACACACATATCATATGTTCATGAATTCACTTTAAAAGTTTACCATTGTCATTGTAGCCTATTATCTACTTCAAAACATTCAGATTAATGGTCAAAGGAAGCTACTGATATAATCGTAAACACCTTCGTCTTCTTCTTCTTCCACATCGTCTGCTAGAGAGTTTGTTTTGCTCTTGAACGCATCCTTGGGACGCTCCGATGCGCTACTGGCTTGCACCGCATTTTCTGCAAGCGCATTCAGTCTTGAGCTTGAAAACGCACCTTTGGACGTATTAGTCTTGAGCTTGAAAACGCACCTTTGGATGTTCCGATACGCTACTATTTATAGTTCAGTGATCGGAGCATCCCAAGGGTGCTTTCAAGACAACAAGACAAGGGTGCTTTCAATACAATATAATATAACAGAGCACGTCACAAAAGGAAAATCACAAAAGGAAAATTACAAGAACCTCTCAGGGAAGTGCCGTTGTTAAGGCATTACTTCCCGAACCACATCTGATCTTCAAGAGCAAGACAAACTCGCTAGTAGACGGAAGAAGAAGAAGACGTTTATATCAGCAGATTCCTTTGACCATTAATCTGAATGTTTTGAAGTAGTTAATAGGCTACAATGACAATGGTAAACTTTTGAAGTGATTTCATGAACATATGATATGTGTGTGTGCACCATTGTGTCATTTGGGTGGCCTAATGTCTCAATGTTTTCGTCATACACAGGTTCATAGGGGTAAAGTCCGATAATCCGAAAAATCCACTAATCCGAAAGAGAGCCGGTCCGCTGCCCTTCGGATTAACGGAAGTTTACTGTAATATTATTCAGAAGATTAATTGAGATAGTATTTACCCCTTTTGAGTTATAAGCTACATCATGAACTAAACAAATTGTTCTAATGGTATCCATAATATGACGGCAATGATGTCATCCTTAAAGCGTTAACATTCAAAGGACGGGGCCGTTTGTAACATCAACTACCCGCCAGGCGGGCATATTTCCAAAAACCAAATTCATTTCATGCTCTTTTTCATGCATAAACAAGAGCCAGAGCGTAATACAATTATATATCCGTGAAAGGGCGATAATAGAGCTTTCCAATGACACCTGAATCATCCTTGTACGACCATGGGTTATCCTGTAGCGATCGCGCAACTGAAGGTGAAAATACCCTAAATAAAGTAATTTCCTCAGTGTTTTTCCTTATATCGCGAGGCATGGTGTGTGTAGGGAGGCGGCGGTGGTCATAGAACCGGCCCAGTGGTGGTGCCGAGCGGTCAGACCCCGCCTAGCGTCCTCCCAATGCACGGACTCTCTCTCAGAGCCCCTAATGTGCTCAGAATGCTGCCCGTCATATGACGGGTATCGGAGGATAGGCCATTTATCTCTCGCCAGTCATCGTTGGTTAAGGGTTAAGAGGATCATTCAAAGTACAAATAATGGAAGCAAGTGGCTCACAGCCGCTGTTCTGATAAAACAATGCAGGACCGTACATTTGTAATAATTAAGGAAAACTTAACCCATTGACTGCGGGAGATGCTGCGGAATGCCATGGCAGTTTACAGCAATTTACAGGCTCTTAAAGTCTCTTAAAGCCTGTAAAATCGAGTGCGAGGAACGCAACAGGCCACCCGTCCTTTCTCCAGCCAGCCGGCCGGTGCACTGAGGAGTATGAGCCATACTCTCACTAGATATACAGTCCTGCCAAAGGCAAATGTAGCGCGGCATTAGCGATAATTGCTCAGTATTAGCGAATGTCTATGGTAGCGCTGCGGGTGAAGCCCGCTACGAAGCTCGTTTTGGTGTAATTTTGAAGCTATTTTCTTCTAGTTTTTGGCTGAATACATTTAATTTCATTCAGACACTTGCTTAATCAATCAGGAGTGCTTGAATGAGCTCTAATATGGTGGAAATAGGCGGAAGTGTAAGTGTTAAGACTGTCCATGTCTCTACAACTCAAATACTGTACCATTCCAATTTCATGATGAACTGACTTTCGTAATTGAGAGCGCCTTGAGTAATTAACTTAATGAATATTCTGTCATCAGTGAATTAGGCACAGCATCATGAATAGGTTGCAATTTGGTGCTAAATATCTTAATGAGATACTCGAGCTGTGTCAACAGTTTGACTGAGAGAGAGAGAGAGAGAGAGAGCGATGTTCAGGTACAGTACACTAGAACCAATATTACACACCATTAATACACTTCCCGGACAACCTCACTATTTGATCCACGGCTCTAATATTATTATATCTCTGGTATATATTGTATAACGGAAGGTCAAACAAGTGTACTGTGGAGAACAACGAAAGGGGAATGAAAAAGTAGGGGTGATGTGGATGAATGGAGTGATGGAGCAATGCTAAAATATATGTGAAATATAATAAAAGTCCGAACCAGGGTAAATATATGGTTAGATAGATATAAACTAATATTACATACCGGTCTTTAACTTATTTTTATAACCTTTCATAGAGGATACATACCTAATTCACAAAATTAAATACTATTTATCGTTGTAAAGGCTTATCCCTCAATACCTTTACCTTCACCTAGCGACTTGCATTGTAAGGAGATATTAAACCGAAGTACACATTAAATGTTTCATAAAAGGTGATAATGAAAATTGTATATATGGTGAGCATACTTGTACAGTACTTATAATGACCTAAAAATTAATTTGCCCTTTGTTTGTGTAAAACAATTATTATATGAGTTAACCGTGCGTAGACAATTACTACAGTACATTGTTGGGATTTATCGCCAGCTAGACAATCTTCAAAAACTAGAAAATACATACCCACTTCACAAACCTTACCTTACCTTTATTATCAACATTACACTTCCTAGTTCGCGCGAGGAAATAACCACTTCCTCCTCTTTCCTTTAATTCTCTTTGGTAAAGTGTGTGCGGAACTGAGGTTTGCCTAGTTTGATTTATATTCACGTTTCACGACACAATTGGCAATGGGGATATTTCTTGACACCAATTATATCTAGTTATCGTGGAATATTATCGGATCAATCATGACTGATAAAAAACATCAAAATTATAGCTCATAGTTATACAGACTTTAGTATAGACGGGTGGATGGGACTCGATAGCCTTGGCGGGCAACCTATCTAGGGGAAAAAACCCTACACAAATTACCGATGAGCGACACGCTAATCGGTGCCACTTACAGGTGGCGATTTTTATAACAGATATAACAGATATAAATGAGAAAGCAATACACCTTCCAACACACAGGGAATGACGACATCACCGGAAGCCTACGTCAGAAATTGTGAACCCTAACCTCTGTAACCCAAAAAGATCTAGAGCAAATGGGCTTTAAATGTCCTTACCTATTCCCTGGACGACTCTTCCCACATGGTAGAAATAATAGCTCGATGTTCCTAGTCGTTTGTAAGATATAGAGGTTAATGTTAAAGATGTTTGGCCTACATATCTAGAACAGGGTATACCATTAATGCAGGAGTATAGTAACACTTTCACAGATAAGCCTATTCCATGACTTTTGACAGAGATTATAATTTCCAACCACTACATGTGTTTGAGGGTGTATATTCTAAAGAGAATGAAACAAAGTACTGTAATAATGATTCAAAAATATAGTTGTGCCACTTTGACTGGAAAATATGCGTTTCTTGGTGCCTATGTTAAAAATCCCCATAAAGGGTTTTCATATGTATTTTTCATTTAATAAACATAAAACGCTAGTTTACTTCATGGTCGTTCTTGCTAATGACAGTTAATGTGTTACAATCATAGTTAATATTACAAATAACTTTTTGTTTTGTAACTGGGTATATGCAAATAATATAATAATTTATGTTGTATTACATAAGATACCGATTTGTTTGTTATAAGACCTAACCGATAAATTACAAACTAAAAGAAGATCCTAGGTTACAATATGTTGGTCTATAAAAAATGGGGTATGCTGTTTTAAGAGAAAACGGTATATCAATTATACAGACTGCAGGAGTATGGGCCCTGAACCTATACAACACCTTACCTGACGTAAATCCTCGTTGTAGTATAAGTTCGAAGCCATTTTTTTGTTCTGTTACGCTAGACATATCGAAGGCCTTCAATAGAGTCTGGCACAAATCCCTCATTTCCAAACTACCCTTCTTCGGTTTCTACCCCTCCATCTGACTCTAATGTCCTTTGCAGCCGTTCCATAACTGCGTTTGTCGACGGCAACCGTTCACTTCCTCAATCTGTTAACTCCGGTGTTCCTCAGGGTTCTGTTCTATCTTCAATTATCTTCCTATTATTCATTAACGACATACTCAACTGCACCTCAAGCCCCATTCACTCATATGCTGACGACTCTAAATTACACTATTCAACTATCCTACCACAAAATCATTCACAGCAGGAACTCCAAAACTTACGTAAAGAGACCATAAAGCACCTACCTTCTGATATCTGTACTATCTCTAATTGGGGCAGAGAAAACCTTGTTAGTATCAATGCTTCCAAAATCAATTTCTCAATCTGTCTACTCGTCGCCCCCTTCCAGAAAACTATTACTTACTTTTCAACAATATACAAATTAACCCTTTATCTTCTCTTAATATTCTTTGGTGTCGCTTTTTCTTCTGATTTATCTTTGAAAGATAATATCATCACTTTTACTAAAACAGCTTCCCAGAAGCTGGGTGTGCTCAACTGCCTCTGGGGGTTCTTTACCACTGCGCAGCTTCTTGCTCTGTACAGGGGCACAGTGCGTCCATATATTGAGTATTAAACACATCATAGAAAGCTGCATTTCACACACTCACTTACCCCAACAACATAATCTACACTCCTTGAGTGTCGTGTGGGAAAGCCGATCTCGGCCATGGCCTTCCTTAGGGAACAACAGCAACAACTAGCCTGTGTAATAGTCAGCAAGCCAACTTGACGTGCATTACAACTGAGAAAAGAAATCATGTTGCCAAGGGGCTAAGTGCTAGCATAAATAACATCATTATGTACAGCTACTGACATATGTTCTTTAGCTTTTGCAATTTTCCTTATGCAAATATAATAATTTAGATTAATGTCTGGTCAAATCAGCTATCTATAAATATATGCCTACAGTATTATGTATTTATATATAATATATATATATATATATATATATATATATATATATATATATATATATATATATATATAGTTCAGATTTGATTTGGATATCAATCTAAATATATATATTTGCAGACAGGACATCGTGGAACGAAATGCACTGATTAATTATATATGTGTGGATGAACGAATGAAGAAATCTGTGCTGGATGCTAGGGTCTATAGGGGTATGGGAGAGGATCTGTCTGACCATTATGTAGTAATAGCTAAAATTAGGATACAAAAGAAGTGGGTGAGGAGAGCTGGAGGGAGGCGAGAGGAAGTTGGAATGGCGAGGAGGGTAGAGAGGCTACAGGAGGAAATCAGGGAAGAGTACAGGAGAGCAGTAGAAAGACGACTAGGTAGGTTTGACCTGGAAGGTATGGAGGAAGTGGAGGAGATGAGCAAAGTGTTTAAGGAAGAGATCTGTGCAGCATGTGAGGAGGTGTGTGGAGTAAGAAGAAGAGGGAGGGGAATGAAGGGTACAGCATGGTGGACAGAAGAGGTAAAAATAACTGTGGAAGACAAGAAGAAAGCGTATAGAGCATATAGAGAGGGGTTGGGTAGTAGAGGGAATGAAGATATGGAGAGACAGAAACGAGAGAGGTACGTGGAGAAAAAGAGGGAGGTGAAGAGAGTAGTGAAGGAAAGTAATAGAAGAGTAGATAAGGAATTTGGAAGGAATCTGAGTGTAAAATGGAGGGAGTGTAAGAAACTGTTTTGGAAAGAAGTCAAGAAAGTTAGGGAAGGTAGCAAGGGAAACAGTAAGGGTGTGAAAGATAAGAATGGGCGAGTGCTAGCCAAGAAGCAAGAGAGAGTCGAATGTTGGAGGGAGTACTTCAACGAATTCTAAATGTAAGGAATGAAGTGCCAGAAAACATAGTTGGATGGGGTATGGGAGGGAGAAGAGGAGAAATAGTGGAGGAGGAGGTAAGCGTCAGGAGGTCAGAAGTGTGTGAAGCCATGAAAAGAGTGAAGTTGGGGAAAGCACCAGGAATAGATCGAGTGTGTGGGGAAATGCTGAGGCTGGAAGACAGGCATAATAGTCCCACTATGCACGGGTAAAGGGGAAAGAGGAATGTGTGGTAACCACCGAGGAATATATCTTCTAAGAGTAATAGGGAAGGTGTATAGTAGGCTAGTGATTGAGAGAGTGAGAGCGAGAACGGAGAAATGGGTAGCTGACGAGCAGGGCGGTTTTAGGAAGAGAAGAGGATATCTAGATCAGATTTTTACCCTGAATTGTGTTGTGGAGAAATATCTGGAGAAGCAACAAAAGCTGTATGTTGCCTTTATTGCCTTGGAGAAGGCATATGACAGAGTGGATAGAGAAGGTATGTGGAAAGTACTTAGAATATACGGAGTAGATGTCAAGTTGCTGAAAGCAGTGACGAGCATGTATGAGGGTGCTGTTACGTCCTGGGATATATAAACACTGGGCTCTTTCTATTGGACTAGGTATGCGGCAACACAACAACGGAAAACGCTAGATCCAACCCTTATCTATAAACCCAGGCAACAAACCACCCTAAACCGTCAAGAGTCCTGCCTGGACAACAAGGTATCCTATGACTCGGTTACAGGGTGCACGCACTATAGACTGCTGATAGTCAAGCAGGCTATATAAAAGATCACACAATTAAGTTGACTTAAAGCTTCAAGGAAAAGATAGATAACGGAATTAAATTGCAGAAACAATTTAATAACAAACTAGAAGAAAGTACATTTAACGTTACGTTAATTAATACAACTAATCACCCCTGCGTGAAAGAAGGTGAAAGCAAACAGTCCTCAAAACATCGTACCGGTAGACAAGATGCGGGTTTCTAAACTGCATGCGGCTACTGTAGGATCTGATGCTTAGCAAAGAAAGTACGTTACGGATTTAGAGAACTCTTAACTCATAAGCAGGAATAAATACTAATGATAGGCCATACAGTGTATAATGGCATAGGTATAATTAAATAAAGGTAGCAACTCGCAACATAACCACACACAGGTGTGCTTCTCACTCTTAGTCAGGCAAGCCTGCTCGGACAGAGTCTCTAAGCCACACCCTGACTCACAATGCTCACAAAACGGTAAACTGTGGCACAATACCAAGCATACAGAGATGATAAACCCCTAGCTGTTAATCTGCCAGGTGGCAGAGGTCTAGCCGGAAGGATATAGGCTTCGGATACCCGGGCTGAGCCACCTGCTCTAGCCTAGGGACGTTCCCAGGTCTGTGCGCCAAATTACTCTAATTGAAAGGGTGCTCTCTTGAGAGACTCAGATTGCAAGTATCTGACTCTCTCCTGGCGACCCTAAAACAAAAGCAAGACGTGCTAGTGCAGTGCTGAGTGGACTAGGCAAGGGCCCTCACACAACACAACACTAGACACACAGGGACACAGACAAGAAAATGCCCCCAGACTCCCACGGGTATCCTAGTAAAGTCGTGCGGGTCCACAGGACTCGCACCAGCAGACTTTACTTAAAGGATCGCAAAAAGCCTCCCCTCCGGTCTAGCCCCTGCTAACCTGACACAAGAACACACTAGCAAGCATGAAACCACCAAATATGAGACAACAAAAAAGCTTCCTAGGTCTCATTAACAATTACATCTCTGCATAAAGCCCAAAATCCTATCTAATTATCTGAGAGCTCGTCGTTAATACAATAATAGATATAAGGTCTATCAAGGGGATGGGATAATTAAATAGATTGGTGAAGTAGTGGAAGGAAGGTATACAAAGTAAGAGAGAAAGTTTCTAAGTGGAGTTGAGAGGGATAGATAGCAAGGGGGTCCGAAGGGTACGACAGTGAGGTGAGCTCTGAGTCTTGAATCTGTCTGGACCCCACCCTAGGCATGCAAAATACATCCCATGCTTGGCAACACTCAACACAGTTGCCGGGTCAAAATCCTCTACCCTGTGCGTGAGTCGAAACTAAGCCTAACGTTGCAATCAAATGCACGTGGCAACATCAGGCTCGTCCCAAGCTGGACTCTCCGCGCGAAGCAACGTCCCCCAACCGGTCTCTCTCTCCCGCTCGTCTCCTCCCACTCTCACTAGACTTACATCTTATATATTATAATGAAACAATCAACTATCGAGAATAAAATATACTAAGATGCGTTGGTTAAGAATAAGGGCAGCTACAAGAGCTGTGAAACAACATAAGAATATCCCAGACATTAGTTACGTTGTCGTAGGATATATACTAAGGAAAAGGCTGCCGCCAGCCGGTTTCTAAACGGCTGGGCAGCTGACGCGCGCGCATGCCCGCACGTGGCTACTATGCAGAAGCGTCACACCTCCCCCAAGATATAAAACCCTTGACTAAGTTCTTCATATCTAACAGAAAGCTTCTCATAGTACCACACACTGTTGCGACACAAGGCACTATATATAAAAAAAATAAAGACTGTTGCGCTCCACCCAGCAAGTTCAACTAACTCAGCGACAATAAGCGAAAACATTCAACTTAGATACTGCTACAACATCTTATACAAAATTCTACATGTTATAAAAATAAAGAGTTTTTTATAAGGTTTTTGCTTTTTTAATTTGTTTTTTTCGGCTGAACTACAGTGACAGCCTATTTTCCTCCACACTCAACCCTCAATCCTGTGGCAGTCTAACCAACATCATCCACCCTTGATAGACAATCCGCTATCACGTTATCAGAACCGGCAATATGGCGTATGTCCAGATTATACTCCTGAAGCATGAGTGACCACCTGGTCAGCCTCATATTCCGGTTATGAAACTGATTCAAGAATTTCAGAGGGTGATGATCGGTATAAACCACTACGACTGGTCCGAAAGCAGGAACATATACATCGAAGTGCCTGAGCGCCAGCACTATCGCCAGGAGTTCTTTTTCAATTACAGAGTAATTCCTTTGTGCACTATTGAATTTTTTACTGTAAAAACTCACTGGATGTTCGATACCTTCATCATCTGTCTGTAACAAGACAGCCCCAGCCCCTACGCCACTGGCATCAGTCGCCAGCTGAAAAGGTCTGCTGAAGTCCGGGGCCCTGAGTATGGGGTGGGTACATAACAGGTGTTTTCACCAAGGAAAACGCCTCTGCACACTCAGGAGACCACCGGAACTTCTTGTCCTTAGATAATAAGTCAGTTAAAGGTGCAAGTACAGTCGAATAGCCTTTGATGAAGCAACGATAATAGCCTATCATACCTAGAAACCGCATGATTTTTTTCTTAGTCGTAGGCTGGGGAAACTGATCGATGGCTTTGATCTTTGTCTGTGGAGGGCACACCTGACCCATCCCCACCTCGAACCCCAGGTACAAAACAGTGGCTTTGACAAAATCGCACTTTCCCAGGTTTACCACCAAACCTGCTTCATTCAGTTTATTAAAAAGCTGTCCGATGTGAGCACAGTGACTGTTAAAATCATCGTCGTATATTATGACATCATCTAGGTACACCGTACAGTTGGGAATGTCGGCTACAATGTCGTTCATTAATTTCTGAAACGTTGCAGGGGCATTTTTCAGCCCGTATGGCATAACATGGCAACGATATGTGGCACCGTCCATCACAAACCCACACACCTCTCGCGCTCGCTCAGACAAGGGCACTTGCCAATAACCCTTAACAAGGTCTATCTTAGTGAGGAACTTAGCCTTTCCTATCTTATCCACACTATCGTCCACGCGAGGGAGAGGGTAGGAATTTGTGGGGGTTAAACCATTCAACCTGCGGAAATCTATACAAAACCGCACCTTGCCATCTGGTTTGGGCTGCAGTGTGACGGGGGAAGTCCACCTTACTGCACCCTCAGAAATCAGCCCACGTTTCAGCATATAATCCAGCTCTTCCCTAAGTGCTGGTAATTTAATAGGGGGAACACGGTATGGCACTGATTTAAAGGGCGGGTGGTCCCCAACATCGACATCGTGCACCGCTTGAGTAGTGAGGCCAGGATGCTCCTCGAAAACAGCTGGGTTTGAATCAAACAAGTGCTGCACAGCTACACGCTGTTGCTCAGGCAGGTGCAATATCAACTCGTGAGCCACTTGTCTAAAATTCCCCGCCCACTGATCCGCGGAAACATGACAGTCCCAATTATCCTCCCCCGCAGCTTGACTATCCCTTCCTCCTTCTCCACCACGATCGCTGCAGATCAACACCGGGACAGTGAGAGGCTCGGAGGGGCGCCTCACATACTCTTTCATCAGATTTACATGGCAAAGTTGGTTCTTTTTCTTACGATCAGGAGTAGCTACTAAATAGTCGAGATCAGAAACCTTCCTTACAACCCGATACGGACCAGAATACTTGGCAGACAAGGGGTGTCCCACCAGAGGCAGTAGTATCAGTACCTCCTGATCTACTTCAAACTCCCTCAGCTTCACCTTCTGGTCGTATCTGTCCTTCATCTGAGCTTGTGAACTCTTAAGGTTCCGACCTGCTACCTCCAAGCTCTTTAGCATGGCGAAACAGAAAAGTAGTAAATTTTTCAAATCCGCCAAAAAAAAAAAAAAAAAAAAAAAAAAAAATATATATATACAGTAGGGTCCCGCATAAAACGAGTCTCGATTAAAACGACCGACCTAAAATATTAATATTTAATTTTCGATCAGAACGAATGTGATCACATAAAACGAGTCCGCCGCCAAAGTGGGGCAAATTCAGTGTTACTAAATGTTCAGTAACAATGAACATATGGTAAATAATGTAGAGATAGGGGACCACCTAGGAAATAGTGACCACAATTCTGTGTATTTTAATATACAATGGAAAGGTAATACCAGAGAGAATACAACATTAATACCTGACTTTAGAAAAGCCAATTATGGTGGGTTAAGAAGAGCCCTATTAGCGGACCCTATGGTCAAAAAATTAAGTCGATCCAGGTGTCCAAATGAGTGTACCCCTTCTCAGGCACCTGTCATCTTAAGTCAGGAAGAGACGTCAACCTTGGTAGATACATACGATAATTTTATCAAGTCAGTATTCAATGCACAAAATAAATACATCCCCAAAAGAAAATTTAGATCAACACAGAACCAACCCAAATGGATGAATAATAGACTATTAGATCTTCTAGGACAAAAGAGAGGAATATATAGAAAATTAGAAAAGGCGAAATTCACCTACTTGCTTACTATCAGAATCTATCAAGACAGGTAAAAAAGGATATTAGGAAAGAAAAAAGAAATTATGAAATTAAGGTTGCCAATGACTCAAAAAATAATCCTAAAGCTTTTTACCAACTATATAAATCCAAGGTTAGAGATGTAATTGGTCCCCTTAAAACTTCGATAGGAGAAATGACAGAAAATGATTTAGAAATGTGCAGTACATTAAATGGTCAATTTCTTTCCGTTTTCACTAATGAAAATTTGGCACAGTTTCCAGAAGTCCGTAAGGTATATAGCGATAGTATAGAAAATAGGTTAAGTACGGTTACTATAAGTAGAAATGATGTGCTTAAGGAAATTGACAGACTGAAACCTCATAAATCGCCTGGTCCTGATGAGGTATATGCTAGAGTATTAAAAGAATGTAGGGATGAGTTAAGTTACCCATTAACATTTTTATTTAACAAGTCATTGGAGACAGGTATAGTTCCAGAAGCTTGGAAGCTTGCAAACGTAGTTCCGATCTTCAAAAAAGGTGACAAATCAATAGCATCCAATTACCGTCCCATTAGTCTTACATCAATCATAGGAAAGCTACTAGAGTCAATTATTGCTAGTAAAATTAGAAACCACTTAGATACATTTAATTTAATAAATTCTTCTCAGCATGGATTCACTCAGGGACGTTCTTGCCTTACTAATTTGCTTAGTTTTTTCTCAGAGGTATATGAAGCAGTAGATAATGACAAGTCATATGATATAATATATTTAGATTTCAGTAAAGCTTTCGACAGAGTCCCCCACGAGAGATTGATGAGAAAGGTTGAGGCGCATGGAATAGGTGGGGCGTTGTTGGGATGGATTAGGTCATGGCTAATTGGTAGGAAGCAGAGAGTCAGCATAAATGGTACGAAGTCAGAATGGGGAGCAGTCAAAAGTGGTGTCCCCCAGGGATCTGTATTAGGTCCTCTGTTGTTTGTTATATACATAAATGACCTTGATTTAGGTATAACTAGTAGGATAAGTAAATTTGCAGACGATACCAAGATGGGGAGAACAATTGATTCAGATAGAGATATAGAGTGCCTCCAAAGGGATCTAGATACCTTACACGAATGGTCAGTAAATTGGCAGATGAAGTTTAACATTGACAAATGCAAGGTATTAAAGATAGGGAAGATGCATACAAATGTTAAATATAAACTAGCTAATGTGGAATTAGAAAACTCGAATTGTGAGAAAGATCTAGGTGTGTTTGTTAGCAATGATTTGAAGCCTAGACAACAGTGTATAAGCGTTCGAAACAAGGCAAACAGGATTCTCGGGTTCATCTCAAGGAGTGTGAGTAACAGAACTGCTGATGTTATCTTAAAACTTTACTTGTCATTAGTGAGACCCCATATGGATTATGCTGTTCAATTTTGGTGTCCTTATTACAGAATGGACATAGATTCATTGGAGAGAGTACAACGTAGAATGACAAAAATGATCCATAATATTAGAAATCTTCCGTATAAAGAAAGGTTGAAGAAATTAGGCTTACATTCGTTAGAGAGACGCAGAGTTAGAGGGGATATGATAGAGGTGTTCAAGTGGGTTAGTGGGATTAACAAAGGGGACATGACAAATGTACTAAAGCTCAGTGATAGCGAAAGAACTCGTACCAATGGTTTCAAATTAGATAAATTTCGTTTCAGAAAAGATATAGGCAAATATTGGTTTGGTAACAGAGTTGTAGATGGGTGGAATGGACTACCAAGTGCTATAGTGGGATTAAAAACGATAGGGAGCTTTAAGATAAAATTGGATAAGCATATGGACGAGAAGGGTTGGGTGTGAAGGGGGATCAGCAGGGTTGGGCCAATCAGCGCTCTGCAGACCCCCGTAATCCTGCGTTAATCTCTAACCGTTTTGGTAAGATGATCCTCAGGGTATTAGAGTGTTGAGCCTATAATTGGGCTTTGTAATTGGGGTTGTGTGGGACAGGGATCTGCCTTGCTTAGGCCAATCGGCTTTCTGCAGACTCCCATTTTCTTATGTTCTTATGTTAAATACAAGGAGTTTTCATATAGAGCGCCGAAATATCGTACAAAACGTACAAAATATCGTACGCTTTCATATAAAACGCCGAAATATCGTACAAAACGTACGAAATATCGTTCGCTTTGTACGAAAATTTTCGCTTACAGTGAACATTGACGATATTGCGCCACCAAAATGCTGTGTTCACATAAAACGAATTCGCATAAAACGCCCTCGTTTATCGACCATAAACTCGTTTTATGTGAGACCCTACTGTATATATATAATAATAATAATGGGGGTCAATCCAGAATACCAATATTGCCGGGTAACACCATACCGCCACCACCATAAGGGTGCCAGGTGATTCAAGGCTGTGCCATGCTGGGACAAGGACAATTCCAGGTCCCAGTAAGAGAAACAAATATTATTTTACCCAGTACCATACCCTAAACTTTCTTACAGTTTCTTACAGTAGATCCTCTGGAAAAAGGCAAACTATGCCTGTGTATCCAGCTCATTACCAGTACTTGCACTGCTGCGGTCGTTCACGGTGTTGGCGGCGGCGGTAGCAGACGCAACATTTTTACTATTCTGTATTTTTGTTTTATAATCAAACTTCAAATCTTGTCTTCCCCATGCTTTATCAAGATTACTTTCAAACTCCCTTATTGATTCGGAATAGACTACATACTGGGGCAGTGCATTCCACTCATTTACCACTCTATCACAAAATGAGTTCTTTGCCTTCTCAAGCCTATTTCTTTCTTTGTAAATTTTCTTAAGAGTGTCCTCTCGTTCTTGTTCCCTCCAGCATCAAGAAGATACCTTCACACACATCCTCATCGTACTTTCCTGACACTATCTTAAAAGTCTCTATCATATCCCCTCTCTTTCTCCTATATGCCAGTGTCGGAAGCCCCAGTGTCCTCAACCTCTGCTCATAGCCCGCGTTCTTCAACGTTGGTACCAGCTTGCTAGCTCTCCTCTGCACTTTCTCCACTGCTTCTATATCCTTTACCATATATGGAGCCCACACCTGGTTTGCATATTCCAGGTGCGGCCTAACCAGCGCTGTAGTATAGATTCCTGAAGATTTCTTCGTCAAGTGACACAAATGTCCTCCTTATCAGCCCTACAATTCTATTGGCTTTGTTTATCTTTTCCGCTAAATGTTCTGAGAAATTTAACTTATTGTCTATCACTACTCCTATATCCTTTTCTACACTCACTTCCTCCATCGCTTCATACATACTGTATCCTACCTTGTCTATCTTGCTGGTCCCAATCCGCATGTACTTGCATTTTTTTGGATGAAAAGGCATTAACCAATGCTCAGACCATCCCTTCATGCCCTCCACATCTCCTTGAAGCAAACCCATATCTTCCTTACTCCTCACTCTTCTATACAGTTTATTGTCATCCGCATACAGGTATACCTCACTTCCATTAGTTATAACTTCAGGCAAGTCGTTGATAAATATAACGAACAGCAGTGGTCCCAACACAGATCCCTGAGGTACCCCACTTGTAATTTCCCTCCACCCCGAGCCTATTCCATTCACCAGTACCCTCTGTCTCCGATCTTTCAGGAAGGCTTCTATCCATTTCACACATTTCTCCCCTATATTATAGCTTCTAACTTTCTCTATTAACCTTTTATGTGGGACTTATCGAAGGCCTTCATAAAATCGCAATATACCACGTCTATTACATCACCATCTTCTAGAATTTGCATCCAATCATCTACCACCTTAATTAGCTGTAGTACCGTCGACCTCCCCGGCAAGAATCCGAACTGTCTCCCACTGAAAAGTTGGTTTGACTTCATATGATCCATTATTCCTTCTCTAATTACCGTTTCCATTAGTTTACACACAACACTTGTCAAACTGACTGGTCTATAATTCCCTGGGTCATTTCTCTTTCCCTTCTTAAATATAGCTGTTATGTTCGCCTCTCTCCAGTCCATCGGGATTTGTCCTGTATTAAACGATACCTCAAATAACATTTTCAATGGCTCTACTAACATCTCCCCTCCTTCCTTTATGATTCTTGGGTGTATCCCATCCGGTCCCGGTGACTTACTTCTGTTCATTTTTTCTATAGCCCTTCTTATTCTAGCATGGGAAAACTCTATTAGTTCTAGTGCCGGTGCCTGTTTGATGGGAATAGTAGGCACTGCATCCTCCGACTCCACTGTTAGTACCCCCCCAAAGTAGGGGTCATAGCCTACTCTAAGAAAAACAAACCAGGGTTCCAAGAAAGGAATCAAATGGAAATTCTGGCCGATTACTCTAGGCTGGGTCATACT
Organism: Paralithodes platypus; assembly: GCA_032716605.1. Taxonomy (NCBI): domain Eukaryota; kingdom Metazoa; phylum Arthropoda; class Malacostraca; order Decapoda; family Lithodidae; genus Paralithodes; species Paralithodes platypus. The sequence continues at coordinate 33,017,752 of CM064568.1, read as the reverse complement.
TACTACCATTTTAATTAAAATAAACAATACAAGGCTAGTGCCCACCTTTCGCCCCCATGGTAGACATGACCAGGTCACCTGTTGCTCCCTTCATTCGGCTAAATAACCCATATCTAAAGTGAGTTCACTGGGCAAAACTCTAGACATTTCCAAGTCACCTACGAAGTGTATTCTCACGATTTACATATTTTAACTAATTTCCAGGAAACAAGTACTAAACAAGTACTACTTCCTAAAAAGGCTATACTTGCCTAACAAATTTCCGGATAATTATATCCAATTTTACCGAATATTAATTCACTAGGCTACTTCTTACATAAAAGACAACGGGAGTCGGATTAAAATAAACGGGACATAACTAGACCCTACTTTACCAAAACCTAAGTACAGTAGACCTAATAATTCCGGTATTAATTCCACCATACAATTCTGGCCCCTTGTTATATATATAATCTCCAGACTCAAGGAGCGACAACACTACCGGAGAAGAATCTTTTTCAACGAGTAAAACATCCCCTCCCCCTCCAAGTGACAACCTCTGGAGTATCCCAACACCTTATATGTTAAGGTGAGTTTCATTTGACAAATTACTAGACGTTTCTGGTTCACCGGCTAAGTGTACCGTCACTAGGCTATCCATATAAGCTTTGCTTATAACAATGACCCAAAAAACATATATAACCCTCGGGCATATTATCTATATGGAGTTCAGTAAAATCTAACAATTCAGGTACAGTACTTTAAAAAAAAAAAAAAAAAAAAATCTCCAAGTACCAGCAATACTAAAATAGGTAAGCTTTTTAGAATCATCTCTTCTAGAACTCCTAGCTAGTTCCCATCTCCCGACAAGAAAATGTCCGGTTCTAGCAAGATAATGACATAGGTCGGTCGGCTCAGAGCCTTCCAGTAAAAAACGGAAGAATAATAATAATATCAATAACATTGACTCAATTAGCTTTTACAGATTGGGTCCCACATAATATGTTACAAATGTGACGGGTACCAACCGGGCTTAATCCAACGAAGGATAGTCCATTAAAGCCGTAAGACATATTCCCTTTGGGTCCCTGGGAAATTAACAAACCACAGATATAAAAGCTACCCACCTTCGAAGTCCCAACTTCCCTGACTCGCAATCAGGATTTCAAATCCTGCACCCTACACACATATCCCCAGGCCGGGGTCAATTATCTGACATGACCGGTCACCCTGCTAATCCTGTTTTCTTCGAATAAACAAAGAATTACCTGCCTCCTCTACCGCCTTGGCTGAACCAAGTGCTGAACATGTCATCCTCTCCCCCTCCTACCCGAGTATGGCTAGGTGATACTACTGTATTGAACAACAGGTTGATTCAACCCCATTGTTTCCTCTCCACCCACGTTGATTCTCCCTAAAAAAATTATTCAGATGAATTCTGAAGCTGAAATACATAAACCCAGGAGGATAGTTGGGCTAATTTCAAGAAATTTTTATTAAACCCGTATAGGAATGTAACAAGCAAACCCAACGGACATTTTTTTTGTTTTTTTTTTTTTTTTTTTTGCGCCTTTAGATAAGACTATCCGAGATCTCAAAGTAGTTCTCTTGCTCCTTCCAGATCACAACAGGACATACCAAACACAGTTCCACTGGCTCAGGTACCTGTCCATGCTAAACAACCTGCTCGTAAAATAACAGCTCCCGATACGGGAAACAACCACTAGAGTAACACCTACTAATGCTGACACAGGTCTTCCTAATTTGGTATCAATACCAAAGTAGTGGTTTATTAAAATGGACGAGCTGAAGAATATACGTGCAAAGAAGCACAAGGCCATTTGCCGGGCAAAAAAAAAAAAAAAAAAAAAAAAAAAAAAAAAAAAAAAAACCCAAATCGATTGGGTGCGAAGTACTTTTCTTACACACAGACACCCACGGTTCCTTCAGGAAACGCTGCAAACCATAGTCTGGCGTGAATAAGACGGATGGACATATTACCATTAAATCTCTATGATCTCTATAAATCCGTAGGTTGCTCCACAAAAAATGTCAAGGAACAAAAACCCTACGATGGGGGTATACTCTTTAAGAGATGACCCAGGGGCCAAGTGGTTGACTCAGTCAAAGGGATTTACCCTGTAGTGGGGGGACGCCCCCCCACAAAACTCCCATTGAAAGATCTCCAATTTACCACTAGGCATACATAAAAAACTCCCACTCTATTCCCCAGAAGTTCTGGAAATATCTCAGATCCCCAATTAATAAGTTGTAACCACCTAATTGACCCCATGATAAATACACCTACCCTGCACGGATTGACAAAGACGTTAGGCTGCGTCGAAAAACCCTTGGTTACTGTCAACATTTTATCACACAACAACACCCTGCACAGGCCATGAGGCAAGTAGCAGAGTCTACCCCTCAACAACACCCCAAGTCCGCACTTCATTTTTTCAGAGGAGCTCCACGGGGTAATTCTCAGACGACCACCAGGAATGTCAAGATTGGCTCTTGTTTGCGCTTGTAGTGATGTAGGTGAAATCACCAAGGTCGATCTGGGGATCCACCATTATTGCAAATTTTGAAGCAACTAGAACTAGACAGTTTCTACTCACCCAATGGTCCAAGAATACCCAAAAGATATAGCCACTCTAGCACTCTCTTCACCTCGATTCCATGTGGTTTGATTCCCCAAACAACCTGAACGAAGTTCAGGCTCGGGTACTAAGCCCTCAGATGGATAGGTTGGAGCAGTTTAATAAACAAACTGGCCCCTCCTCAGAGTTCGGGCCAACAATGGACATCTGCCTCTAGAATCAGAATATTAATGATCCGAGTGTTGACAAGCAATGTTGTGTCTTGGGTGCCAGAGGGCATTCCAGCTTTCTATCACACACATTTTCTCTCCCCAAAAGAGACAGTCTACAACTAAAACCCTACGATGGACATGGCTACTCCTCAACAAATAATTCACAATAGAAAGTTCAGGATATTAACTAGTTACCAAGTAGAACGACAGTAATTCTACAGTCAAAGGTCTGGAGACTGGATAATTGCTCCAGATATAGAAGAGTCCTCTGGCACATCCCAATACAAAAAAAAAAAAAAAAAAAGGTCCTAGCTATCCCATTCAGTATAAGAGCGAGAATGTTCACCAGTATTCCTTCCAGCGCGGACATAGCTCCCAGTTTTTCACCAAGGGAGTGAATCAAACTCTTCCCCCTCTACTCAAAAGTCAGCATAAAAATACTGTTTAACCTTCAAGATTGTAGATTACTGTGGTCCTCTCCACTCCATAGCCAAAAAATCAAACCCTGATAGTCACATAACAGGTGACAAAAGGAGGTTTCAGAATAAATTTAGAGAAATAAAAATTCTCACTCCTACACAATCAGCAGAATGAGTAGGAGTAATCGGGGATACACAACTCCAGACTATAAAACAAAATCCATCCAATGCCAAGTCTTTAAATATAACCATTCACAGTACTGTATTACATACCAAGACTGTAAACAGTAACTGTGTTTTTGAGTTCAAAATGATAAGGTTCCTAAACTTCCTCAGGTTAAAAGAACTAATCTGACCAGGCAACAAAACCGTTCCACTAACACCTCCCAATTCCCTCCTATTCACCCCAAAGAGAATTCGACATCCCCTGGCGTTGCGGGGAAAATTCTCAAGTAAAAGTAATCAGTGACACATTGGCAAAAATCCACCTCCCACTTTTGGGATTGGACACAGACGCTTCGAATCTGATAGGGTGGCACTATCAGTCGTTCTGAAGTTAATCAGTCAAAGAAATGGACAACCTTTAGTCAGTGTCACACCATACCCAAGAACTAACAGCCCTGCGTTTTTCCCAAAGTTCATGCAATATCATTGACCTCCAGGTCAATGTCATACCAGATGGACACGATGACGACTGTAATTGGCTTGGAGGAACAGGTCCCTACCCGGACCAGTTCTCTCTAGAATTACTTGGGTAAAAGATAGGCTTTCTAGTCCAAAACATTCACCTTTAATCCAGGCAACAACTCTACCAGGGTTCCCCAACCCGTAGACAGATATAACACTTGCGATATGGACATCCTCTAAATGGCTACTATCCTGCGACAAGGAAGTCACAGATACACTCACTAGCCAATACACAGCTTCAACTCTAAGAAAGGATAGTTCACGCTTGATACAATTTACACCTTGGAGTGCAAGTTCAAAACCAGCAGTCTCCATCGGTTGCTGGTCGCTGAAGCACCTAAATTTATTAACCTCTGAAGTGCGCATGGGGGTAATTGGAAACGTCCCCCTGTGCTGACGTATTTGAGGTGTTTCCGTCACTAAAATATTCATTGTGCCATTAACCCTTTGGCGCACGATGACTCGTTCAGAGTCATTAGGTATTTTTTTCCTAGGCGCACGATGACTCGTTAAGAGTCATTAAACTTAAAAATATTCGCCAAAAATTAAGTTTTCGTCTGACGCACGTCATATTTGGCACAGATATTAAGTATTACGTCTAGTTCAAAGTATACAATTGGCAACCCCCTCAGTTTAACCGTTTACTCACGGCTGGCTGGGAAGTGAGCAGAGTACAGCTCAGTCTGTGTTTCGATACTTTCACGTGTATTCGTGTATCTCAGTAACTATTTGGTTTATAGTAATTCTGAAGTTACCAGTGGAATCCTCATTAAATTCCGCTTCCATATATGTATGCAAATCAAAAATGTTGCGGGCAAAATTTTGAGCTAGCGCGAGTTGGAGATAAGGTATTTACTTTTTTTTTTACAATTCTTATTTCGGAGTGCCCCAATGTGGTTGTTTTGTATTTATTCTATGTTTTTATTCGCTTATCTTCAAGTTCAATCAATAACGAAGCCGATGGTACCTCATTAATCCAAATACAAGGATTTTTTGGTGGATAAAAACGTCACAGAAACAAATTATCGCCGGGCACAAAACTGGCTCTGAGTGAGCTGAGATATAATTTGGGAGTGGGAAAAACTTTGATTGGAAACTATAGGTGCGCCAAAGGGTTAATAGCATTAATACTTATCCATATGCGCCTATTATGGGTTGATTATAAAGGTATTAACCTGAAACAACAATAAAACGAGTGAAAACAGCGTTTGGATGGTCAAAATCGGAGATATAGCCCGCGAGTTGTATAATGTATGGGTGAGGCAAGCTGCTTTCCCGCCAATTTCCCCCAAGGCCACTGAGACACAGTCGATCGATACTCTCTCTCTCTCTTGCACTCGCTTGCCATCAGTGATGACAACACCCTGCTTGCAACTCGCTAATGTTAGCACGAAAATATACCTCAGAATAAGGGAATAACAGGGAAAATAGGTGATAACTGAAGGAGAGGAGGAAAGTGGGGAAGGAGGGGAGGTAGAGGACTGAGATTTTGCATGGCCCAGGGGCCAAAAAAAAAAAAAAAAAAAAAAAAAAAAAAAAAATATTTCGATGTCAAAAGTTGATTTTTTTTTTTCACTCACTCTTAAGAGTCTCCCCGCAGTCCGCCGGGGGAACTCTTAAGAGTCTCCCCGCAGTTTCCGGGTTAATTGATTTTAAAAAAGAGCTAACAATTAACACACTTATAAACCACGTATCGTCATAAAGAAATCCTTCTTGACGCGTACTAGTTTATCTCTGCCCCAGAAAGACCAGCGGGGTTTGTTAGGCAGGCTGGTGTTAAGCTCAGAGCCCCTAATCACCATTTGCTTCCTCAATGGTCAATCTCGAAGGACCTAACTTTTTCACAGTCTAGGCCTTCTCCTGTGAGACCACAAATGACAAGAGACTTAGTGGGTGCATATTGTCAAAGGACCCAGACCATTGGCCAAAGGGTCTCAGAACTGACATCCATGACAGGGTCTACCTAGTTTTGCTACTAAGGAGGACTCTGTACATGTTGCTGCTACACCAGAGTGATCACAAAGAGGAACACCAGGAACATCTCCCCACACCTTTACCTATTCCTGCCTTGACAAGAGCAAAAATACTCCATGCTCGATTCCCTGTTAATGCACTATATACCTACTCTAAGTCTATTAGTCCTAGGAATATGACACAATTGTGCTTCCCCCGGGAGGGTCAAATAAGGTGGGGAAAGAAAGTGTTAGCATCCCTTTTGCAAAGATAATGTAGGAAGCTGAACCTCAGGTGATCGCAAAACCCCATGATAGGCACATATGGTCCGCTACCATTAGTTTTCCTAAATGGGTGTTTTCAGGGTAAGATATAACGCAGACGGGCCTGTTGGCCCTCTAGCAATGCGTCCCTAGCCATATACTTGTCGGTACTTCCGGAGAAGTCCCAAATTACCAAACATAGCTGTAGGGCAGGATGATGCCCCCCAAAGCCATTAAGTAGATGGTTATGTTTATTCAATGCCTTATTACCAGGGTGTAAGGTAATAGAAAGTGCGTCCTACCTGTCACCTTAAATGAAAAAAAGGGGGGGGGGGGGCACGTTAAGTCCAGGACAAGTTGGCAGGACACACAACCCGGAATGGATAACAAGAGTGCTATTACTGCACACTAGATCTGTTACATAACAATATTAATACGTTATTGCAACTATAAATGCATAGCTTTATTTTAATTTTAATTTTGTGATATACAATTACTGTATCAGTATTCACACCTCAGTAGTTCTGTCTTTCCGAGATAAGGCTTCTTTAATGGTACCCGCCTTATACATCTTTTTCTTACGACTATACAGTACAGTACTCTTATATTTGGACACATGTCACAGTTTTCGTTTTGGTCTTCCTAATAGTTTCTCGCGGTTTAGCGTGATGAGCTTATGTAGGTCCCTCCACCGGTCGTGATATTCTAGGCACTTACGTCATTGACGTAAGGAGCCACCAATAAATTACGGTTTTGACAACCCGTAAGGGAAGGAAGGAAAAACTACTATTTATTGGTGGCTCCTGGAGTCAATGACGAAGAGTGCCCTCCCACCATCCCCTTCCCATACACATGCTCAACTTGATATTACATTAGAGAAGGTTCCTGGGAGGAACAGCCAACTAGCAGGTGTATGGGAAACAGAGGTAGACCGTGAGCGCGCGTCCGGCGCGGTGTTTCAAACTGTGCTAATTCTTTTCTTTTTATTTCCTACTTTTCAGTGGCTCCAACCCAATGACGTACCATAGGAATGATTAAGGGGTACCCCCTATGATGATCTTGGTTCTCGACCACCGTGATCCAGGTTAACCCGGGCTCAGAGGAGCCCGGAACGAGGCCATATTAACATAGGCACTTACGTCATTGACTCCAGGAGCCACCAATAAATAGTAGTTTTTCCTTCCTTCCCTTACGGGTTGTCAAAACCGTAATATACGGAAGCATCCCCCAATTGTTTGCAATTCCAGGCCCAAAACCAAAGTGTACCTATAGCCCCAGCTCCGGATTTCATAGCAAACAACGAACACGAGACACATTTTGTACTCCTTTTACTATTCCTGCCTTGAAACAGGGCAATCGGCACCAACCCCTTTGTCCTATTCGGGTATTGCACTCTTACATTCAGGCCCATAAGATGAAGGTTCTTACGGTGCATGGTTATGCCTTCCTTCTTCTAGTCTCCAAAAGGGATAGGGGGGGAAGGTAGAACAAAGCGAAGTAGGAAGACAATGGTTTTTTCCTTACATTATGAATAAATATAAACTGTATGTGGGGAACAAGTATAGACAAATAGTTTATGTTATACTGGCTACCATACAAGCACAGAATTTCCTTGTATCATACTAATTTTGTACAGGCTTAAGGAGCATTATAGCTTGGCAATGTTTATTATAATTTTAACGTCTTGTTCTCATCACCATAGAGTGATCAAGTAGAAAGACAAAGGGTCCTCTTCTATAATGAATAAGCATACGTTATAAGTATGACATACATGATTTCCGTTTTATACAAATACGAGAACAATTTTCTTATGTTATACTATTGTTTGTCCAAGCTCTAGGAGCATCATGATATAAGAATATTTTGTGACCTGACACATAATGTCATTTGTATAATGTACATCTCATTCTCATCAACAAGTTTGATTAAATAAGAGGACGAAGATTCCTCTTCTAGAACGACTCAGTAGGAGTTGTATATGTTGTATAATTGTGAACGAATAGTTTATCGTACACCAATGCACACAAAATATTTTATTACTATTCTGTACAGCTCAGGGAGCTTATAATTTGAGAGAGTTTTATGGAATTAAAGCATACTTTCATAAAAGATTTTACATCTAATTCTTCTCGTCCACAACATTCTAAGTTATAACTATTCCTACATCTTTCCTTCTTTCTGAGGCTTCCCAATGTACCCGCCTCTTCTTTTATAGCCTAATTAAATATAAAAAAATTCCGGTGTCAGCCTATCTGTTAATTGGTTCTCTCGATATACGTTGAGCATCTGATGTCCCACCTCCGGTCGTGATATTCTAGGCTCTTCGTCATTGACGAAGGAACCAATACTAAATTACGGGTTTGACAACCTGTAGGGAAGGAAGGAAAACCTTCTATTTAGGAGTGGTTCCGTAGTCAATGACGCAAAGGTTCCCTCCCACCTTCCCCTTCCCATGCACATGCCCAACTTGATATAACATTTGAGGCAGATAAACACGCTAGAAAATCTGGCATCACGTGCAAGGGAAGCATGATGACAGCATAGCTGGAGGGCAGAGGCACCGGGAGGTTCGAAATGATAGATTCTTTTTTAAATTCTTATTTCTAGTAGTATTCATTTTCAATGACGAGCCCTTGGTAAGATTTAATAGGTATTAACCAAGGAGTGTTTATTATGCTATATACGCAACGGTTGTGATAAGAACTCAGGGAAATCCCTAACGGGTCCCGGAATCTCAGCCTATATATAGTATAGGCTCTTCGTCATTGACTACGGAACCACTCCTAAATAGAAGGTTTTCCTTCCTTCCCTACGGGTTGTCAAACCCGTAAACTTCAGGCAAGTCGTTGATAAACATTACGAACAGTAGTGGTCATAACACAGATCCCTGAGGTACGGTAGATACCCCACTTGTAACTTCCCTCCACCCCGAGCCTATTCCATTCACCAGTACCCTCTGTCTCCGATCTTTCAGGAAGGCATCTATCCATTTCACACAGTTCTCTCCTATACTATACTGTAGCTCCTAATTTTCTCTATTAGCCTTTTATGTGGGACCTTATCGAAGGCCTTCATAAAATCGCAATATACCACATCTATAACATCCCCAGTACAGTACCACCAAGGATTTAATACATATTTGTTTTCGGTTTCCACACATCCAATACCTAGCTACTGTACACCTTTTCTGGTCCTGTAATAATATTGAAAACGATATAATAACTTATTAACCCTTATTTAGCGGGGTCGGACTTAAGTCCGATACGAGAAAATTGGACTAAATGGCGGGGTCGGACTTAAGTCTGTGGGCGTATTCCCGCCCTAATTTTGGTGGAAAGCGAAACTTGGTGATCAGGCGGTGTACTACAAGGGCCCACCCACACTTCCCCACTGTGTGACCGTGACTAAGTGACCCTCAAGCAGCCATAATGGAAGGTCAAGATTTGCCCGTGTTCGATTCGGTGGCCGCCAATCCCTAGTGCGTCGCGCCACCCTACTAACCACGCCCGGCTTACCACCCAGAAACTAGATATCATGCTGAACTCTTCAGAACTTTCTAATAAGCTGTTGGATGAAACCGTCGAAGGTCTGGGTGAGAGTTTTGGTAGTGTGGATGACTCGGAAGACGAAAATAACCCGATCATAGGCTTTCACCCCAAGCATAATTTGCGTGGGGTGGATGTTGTGGTTGATATTGGACAGACCCTTGAGCAAATTGGAGACGTTCCTGACGAAGAACATACTGGTGTGGGTGTTGGTAAGTACAATTTATATTTTATAATTGCTTGAAAATGTGATTGCAAGCATTTTATCACCTTACGAGCGGCTGGTGGAGTATATTTCACTGTGCAGCCCAGCGGGGTTTTTTTTTTACCCTAAATGGGGTTGTTCCGTGCTCTTTTTCATGCATAAACAAGACCCAGAGCGTATACAAGTATGTATCCTGAAAGTGCGTAAATTGAGCTTTCCAATGACACCCGAACCATCCTTTTACGATCACTGGTTGTCTTTCAACGATCGTAAAACACGAGTGCAAAAACCCTAAAATACGGTAATTTCCTTATAGAATTCCCTGTGTGGCGAGCGGTCTTGAGGTAATTTATGCTCCTAATCACCGCTCCGCTCTCTCTCAGAGCACATTACGTCCTCAAAATTGCACTCTACAAGAAATTTCCTTTGCATTTTATAGCGTATTATTTGCAGGCGTTCGGTAAATTTCTTACGGTAATACAAACAACGAAAGATTGAATATTTGTGCTTGGCATTATATGATTGTGGAGAACAGATGTAGGCCTACCGTATATATTATGTTTTCATATATTATATGATACATGTGTAACATTTTTATATTATCACTACTCTCTCTCTCTCTCTCTCTGTCTCACTCTCTTTGTTTGTACTCCTTTGTACTCTCTTTGTCTGATGTAGCCCAGGGCACGCCCCTAACTAATCTCTTCCCTCCCAGGGGAAATCACACCTAGCAGATATTTTTGACCTCCCCTCTCTCTCTGTCTGTCTTCCTCTCTGGGTCTACCTATACTGCATGTGACATTGAAATTGCTTGATAGTTTGATTGCAAGCATTTTATAGCGTATTATTTGCAGGCGTTCGGTAAATTTGTCACGATAACCAGGGTGTATGGTACATTTCTCACGATAATACAAGCAACAACGAAGCTTGGCGAAGATTGTGGTCTACAATATACCTTTTTATAATTGCATGTGACCTTGTAATTGCTTGAAAGTTTGATTGCAAGCATTTTATAGCGTATTATTTTCAGGCGTTCAATAAATTTGATAAATATATCAAAATAAGTCCTGTGGGACTATGAAATAGCTATTATTGGACAAGGACAATATTTTGTTCATCCCTCCACTGGAACATCAACAACAATGTCAACAACGTATCGCCGTCGGCAATCGTAAGATTGAGTCGTAAAGATTCCAGGACGAGCTCAATAGAAAATGAATGAATGAAATGAATGAGTGTGCAGTACTGCCAATACGTATAGCGACTTCCGCTAGATCTAGAGACCTTTACTTCGATCTAGCAGCAATGACTTACACTAGCGGTTTTGTTTTGAAATTTCAGAACAATTTCGAAGTGATATTATATGGATTTTGCCAATTCATATTTCTAGTGGTATTTATCATGTCTTACATCTAACAATATATGCTAGCGGATTTAATTTCAATTGGTAACCCTCCCGCTCTAGTCGGCTCCAAGAAAATCGATAATGGTGGCACTTTAGTAAACAGGTGATAAACAAAACCGCATGCGGATCGGTTTGGTGTATCGGTATTATGGTAAGTTGGCTACCTACTATTGTTTATACGATATAGTAAGTAATGATAAATAAATTATTATATATTATATATAAAACAAAAACAAAATTCCTGCAAAGCAAGCGAAACAGAGAGAGAGAGAGAATGCAGAAACTGAACTGAAGAAAGAGTGAAAAAGATATAATAATACAGAAATATTACAAGCAAATAAATGAAATAGAGGGATTAGTTAGAGAAAATAATAATGAGAAATACATATACGGATGAGGAAGAGGGAAAGGGAGCACAAGAGGGAAAGCGAGCGAGCCAGAGAGACATACAGACAGGAGTGAGAGAGATTAGAGAAAATAATAATGAATTCATATACGGATGAGGAAGAGAGAGAGAGAGAGACAGAGCGCGCGAGAGAGGAAAGCGAGCAGCCCAGAGAGGAACAGAGACAGAGCAGATAAAGAGAGAGAGAGAGAGAGAGAGAGAGAGAGGAGAGAGAGGGGAAGAGAAGAGAGAGAGAGAGAGAGAGAGAGAGAGAGAGAGAGAGAGAGAGAGAGAGAAGAGAAGAGAGAGGAGAGAGAGAGAGAGAGAGAGAGAGAGAGAAGAGAGAGAGAGAGAGAGAGATGAGAGAGAGGAGCGGAGAGAGAGAGAGAGAGAGAAGGAGAGGGAGAGAGAGAGAGGGAGAAGAGAGAGAGAGAGAGAGAGAGGAGAGGAGAGAGAGAGAGCCAAGAGAGAGAGAGAGACAAGAGAGAGAGAGAGAGAGAGAGAGAGAGAGAATACAGAAATAAGGAGAAATAAGAGAAAAATAAGACCGATTACCGAAGGAATAGTAGACGCGCTAGAGGCCGAAGTCAGGCCAAAGCGAACGCAACCGAACGCGCCTGGGAAATAGACCAAAAAGTACCTCCTCTTCCTCACCTCTTCCCACCCTCCACACTCATTCATAACATCCATTCATAGACTTATATGGGGAGACGAAGAGTTGCTCTTTCCAAAAATTATCGTTTCGTTCGCATTGGAGCCATAGTAACGGCGCTAGGGCGAGTGAAATTGAGCGAATATTTCGGGATTATGCCCGCTGAGCGGTACAGTGTAAAATACCTGACCACCCGCTAAATAAGGGTTAAATGTGGTTTCGACAAGAATAAAACGGCGCGTTTGTGCCGAAAATCGCGGGAGTCCGTCGTCGCTTCCGATCGTCTGTTTGTTTATTACAGGACGCTCGACGACGCATGACAATATTGACATTAACCTAACCTAACCTAACCTGGGGGCTGCCACCCCAAGACCCCCGCTACTCTAAATAATTATGTAGAAGACATAACATCACTAAAAAGTACTGCGGGAGAGCGAAAACCACCTCCACACTCCGCCATTTTAAGACGACCGCCAACCAAGGCGGGAAGTAACTTCGAGCGTAAAGTAAACAAAGCGACGCTGCTACTTCCACGAACGCCACAGAGTTATCTTTATATTTCGTCTCATATTATTAATATTAAAGTGTCCCCATTGTTTTTTTAGTGTTTCGTACACGGTACACCAGAAAAGGGTGTAGCTTGGTGTTGGATGCGTGGAAACCGAAAACAAATAGCCTATGTATTAAATCCTTGGTGGCACCTGTCAAATGGGTGTCCTGTAAGTAAAATCGGGCAAGAATGTAGTTACCGGGTGTACCGCCCGTCTTGTTTACACTACGCGGACGCTCACCATCATGTTCCCGTCTATTTTGACTGCCTTTGGATAAAAAAATACATTACACTTACACTTTGTTACACTTTGTTGTATTCCGTCCGTTAGTGACACAGTTGAGCTGGGGTGCCACTGCGACCAGGCAGCTCCCTTTCTTCCACTCTCCATTCCAGAAGTCGGTTGGAGTTGGCACTGGGGTATCCTGGTGTTGGTGGCCGGTCCGGTATTTTGGCCAGCCACATGTCCAAGTGTTTCTTGAAGGTGTCTGGAGACACCCCGGTCATGTTCCTGAGAGGGGCTGGTATACAGTTGAACAGTTTGGTTCCATTGTATGCAAAGCTGTGATGGATCAGGGATTTGATTTTTTGCGTTGATCCCGGCGTAGGCCTCACATAGCACAGCCTCCCTCACCTTTGGTGTTGAGTCTCTTGGATGTTTGGATTTGGTACCTTTTTTTCCAAAATCTTCCAGACGTAGATGATGATGTATCTCTCCCTACGTCTTTGAAGTGAGTACAGCTGCAGCTCCTTGAGTCTCTCCCAGTAGTTAAAGTGTTGAAACCCATGGATTTTACTGGTGAATGTCCTCTGGGTGGCTTCAATTTCTGTTATTTCTCCTACTTTTGGGGGAGACCAGAGCTGAGAGCAGTACTCCAGTCGTGGTAGGACCAGTGACTTCCACAGTGTTAACATACACCTCTCATTTCTTGTGTGGAAGGTTCTCAGGATCCAGCCTGCTATTTGTTTTGCTGTTGTTGTGGCTTTGGTAATATGCTGGGAAAAAGTGGCGTCACTGCTCATATTTACTCCCAAGTCCTTCACTGTGTCCTTGGCGGTAATTTCTTGCTGTCCACTTTTGTAGTTGGTGGCGTTTTGTAGTGCTCTCTTGTTCCCGTACCTTAGAAGCTCGAACTTGTCTCCGTTTAGGGCCATGTTGTTTTCTTCTGACCACTTCATGATTTTGTCCAAGTCTTGTTGTAGTAGCTGTGCATCATGTTGTGAGGTGATTTTCTTCATGAGTCTGGTGTCGTCTGCAAACGATGAGGCTGTTGAGTGTTCCAGGTCCCTGTCGATGTCTCCTATCATGATGAGGAATAGGAGAGGTCCCAGTACTGATCCTTGTGGTACACCGCTGATGACCCCACCTGCTTCTAATAGGCTTCCTTGAACCGTGACTCTTTGTTTTCTGTTGGTGATGAAACTGTGGAGCCATCTTCCAAGGTCTCCCCCTATTCCCAGTGATTTGAGTTTACGTAGAAGGATCCCATGGTCCACCTTGTCAAAAGCTTTGGCGAAATCTAGGTATATGACGTCTACATTTTCTCCGTCTTGAATATCCTGTAGGATTTTGTCGTAGTGTGATAGTTGTTATTGTTGTTCCCTAAGCTGCCTGGCCGAACAGCCCCGAGTCCCTGAGGAAGGCCATGGCCACGATTGGGCTTTCCCACAGAGCTCTCATTGAGTGTAGATTGTGTTGTTGGCGTAAGTGGTTGTGTGAAATGCAGTCTTCTATGATGTGTTTAATGGTATGGGGTGCTGTGTTACATCCCGGGCAGGCGTCGACAACGGAGTCATCCAGTCTCTTCTGATAGCTCAGGAGAGCTGGATGGTGTCCGCATCTCAGCCTGGCCAGGTGGACTCTGTCCTCGCAAGGAAGGGAGGATTCGGAAGGATGGATTTCGGGAGGTCGTGCATGCAGCTGCGTGTTGTCTGTGAGTGAGTGGATGGATCGGTGAGAGATATGAGTATGGATGTGCTTCTGGAAGTTGGTTCGGGGTGGGCAGGGAGGGAGAGAGGACAATAATTGTGTGTGATACCGTGTGCTGGGTGTTGTTTTGATATTTCTTGGTGTCTGTGGGTGTGTTGCCATGTAGTTTAGTGGGTGGTCTTGGTTCGTGGAGGCTGCTGCCAGGAATTGAGTGCCTCTCATGTCCAGATGGTCTTTGACTTTGAGGATTTTGGTTTCTTGATGTAGGTGATCTGTGGGTGCAGTAGCTGTGCAGCCTGTAATGATCTTCAGGGCTTTGTTTTGAATAGTCTGTAAGGTCTTATGATGTGTTTCAGCTAGGTTAGAAGCCCAGGCTGGGCTTGCGTATTCCATCACTGATCTTATGTATTGTTTATATACTGTGGTGGTAGTTTCTTTGTTGTGTCCAAATGTTGTGTGAGCAAGTGACCTGAGGGTGTTAAGTCTGGGTGTCAGTTTCTTTTTAATGTTTGTGGTGTGCTGTTTGAATGTCATATGAGTATCATATGTTACTCCTAGGATTTTGGGTGTGTGTGTATGTGTTAGGGGTGTGTTGTTTATGTTGAGTTGAGGGATGTATTCGTGTTCTCCTGTCCAACTTGTGGGGAGGGTTGCGGTGGATTTGGCTGGGGCTAGATTAAGTCTGTTTGTAGTGCACCAGCCATGTAGTGTGTTGAGATAGGGTTGAAGGAGATCTGTTGCTCTTTTTGGGTCATGGTGTGTGCATGTGAGTGTTGTCATCTGCATAGGAGGCTAAGTTTATTTGGGGCGTATTGGGTGTAGTTATATCGTGCATGTACAGATTGAAGAGTGCGGGCGATAGGACGGATCCTTGTGGGACTCCGTTTGGAAAGTTTCTGATTTTAGATGACTGACCGGCAAAAGATACGTGTGCACATCTGCCTGCTAGGAAGTTGGCCAGCCACCTTTTTGTGTTGTTGTGCATGTTTGTGTTGTAGATTTTGTTTGTTAGGTTGTGGCGGGGGATGGCATCGAAGGCTTTACTAATGTCGAGTGTGGCTAATAGTGATCTGTGTGGTGGTCTAGCTGAGTTGATGACATCGAAAGCTCTTTGTGTAAGGTCTGTGAGAAGAGTGTTTGTGGAGTGCAGTGGCCTAAAGCCATGTTGTGTTGGAGCTAGGGGTAGGTCAGGTGTAATTAGTTGTAATACTAGGCGTTCCATGACTTTGGAGGGGGAGCAAAGGAGTGTGATGGGGCAGTGCGAGGAGGGTAGCGTGGGGTCTTTGTTGGGTTTGGGCAATGTGATGATGATACCATGCTTCCAAATGTCTGGTATTGTGTTGTGTGAATAGTTGTAGTTTGATATGTTAGTGAGTGCTTGTATGCCTTGTGGTCCCAGGTGTCTGAGGTGTATGTTGCTTATGTTGTCTAGGCCACAGGCGGGTGAGTGCTTGAGATCTATGCTTTGTCTGGTGATTGGTGAAGGGTGTATAGTCAGGGTCTGTGGGGAATTGTCTCTTACGTCGGATGACACGTCGGTCGTCTTGTGAGGTTTTAGGTGGCTGACATGTGAGAAGTGATTGATGAGAGTGTTTGCTTGTTGTTTACATGAAGGAGTAGAGTCTGTTGTTGTGATTGCAGCATGTGATTGTGTTGCTGTTGGAAAGTGTGATGCTGTTTAGTGTTTTGTAGAGTTTTTTGGGGTTTGTTTTGTGATCAAGTGTTTGTAGGAAGTTATTCCAATTTAGTTTTTGTTGTTCTTGTAATTTGTCGTTAGTTTGGGTGTTGAGTGCTTGAATTTGTTGTGTGATGTCTTGTGTGTGGGGTGCTGGGGAGTGTTTCAGTATGTCGCGTTGTCTGATGAGGTTTTGAATTTCTGGTGTGAAGTTGGGGTTGTCTTTTTCTGTTACCTCTTGGAATGTGTTTCTTGTCAGCGTTTTGGATAGTTTTATTGAGTATGTGTGCAGCATTGTTGATGTTACTGATGGGTGTACTGTTTAGAGTTGTGAAGTGTTGTTCCGCCTCATTTGTGAATGCTTCCCAGTTAGCTCTTTTATAATTGGTGCATGTGTGTTTGTGGCTAGCTGGGGTGAGTCTGGTTTGGTGGTGATAATGATCGGGAGGTGGTCAGAGCCTAAGGTTCTGACCACCCTCCAGGATGTTGTGGGGGCGAGTTCTGGGGAGCAAAAGGTGATGTCTGGAGATGATGGGTTATAGAGGGCTTGGTGAAGAATATGGGTATGTTGATGGATGTCGTTAAGGATGATGAGGTTATCGATTTGGTAGTGTGATAGTAGTTGTGAAAGGCAGGAGCGGCCTTGTCTAAAGCCATGCTGACCCTCGTTGAATGCCTCGTTATCTTCCAGGTAGCTGACCATCTTAACTCGTATTGTTCTTTCTATGATTTTAATAAGATGTGATGTCAGCACCACTGGTCTGTAATTTTTGGCTATGCCTTTGCTACACCCTTTGTGGATTGGTGTGACGGTACCTTCTTTTAGGGATTGTGGTACATATCCAGTTTGGAGGGACTTGCTCCACAGCTGTTTTAGAGGCAAGGCAAGCTGATGTTTGCAGTTTTTCAGCAGTTGGGCATGAAACCCGTCTGGTCCTGCTGCAGAGTTTGGGCCAATCTTGTCGATGGCTGCTATTATGTCCTCTGTTGATACTGGTACCGAGGAGAGTTGATGTGGTGTCCCAGGAGCGTTGTCAAAGAAGGTCGTTGCATTATCGATTTTCTTGTCTTCATTTGGTGGACTGAAGACAGTTTCGTATTGCTGTTTGAGTATCTTGGCCATTTCGGTTGGGTCACTCTCAAGTTCGCCCGTAGGTTTTGCAAGCGGTCCTATTGTTGAGGTGTTCCTGAGTCTCCTTTTTGCGTATGCATAGAAGAATTTGCTATTTACTCGTATGTTTGCAACTGCTCAGAGTTCTTCACGTGTTCTTTGCTCTTGGTGTGACTGGATGAGTTTTCGTTCAACTTCATCGAGCTCTTCTTGTAGTTTGGTGATAGTGTGCGCATGGCTGGTCTTCCTTTGCTTGGCTTTCAAGTTCGTCCTTTTCTTCATTAGTATTTTTCTATCTCTGGGAATCTGTTTTATCTGCTTCCTGCTTGATTTGGGTGGTATGGTGTTTTTACAGGTCTCCAGACATTGTTTCTGGAGGATACCGAGAGTTTCGTCGACGTTTTTATCTTCGAATAGTGCCCTCCAGTCAGTTACTGCCAGTTCTGCTCTCAGTCTGTCCCAGTCTATTTCTTTGCTGTAGAAGTTGAGATCTTTCAGAGAGGTGCAGGGCATTTGGCTTGATTCCTGTTGACATCTTCTGGGTGGTGTGGCTGGTGTGGGGGTTCTAACTTTGATGAGGTGTGGTCGGACATTATAGTTTTAACAGTTTCGTACGAGTGTACCAAGTCGAAGTTGTTGCCAAATAGTAAGTCCAGTGTGTTGTTGCCTCTTGTAGGTTCCTCGATGTATTGCTTCATGTATGCAGTGTCCATGATAGTCATTAGCTCCTTGGCTTGCTGTTTTTCATCCCTGGATCCTCCGTCTATTTTCATGGTTGCCCAATTGATGATGGGCAGGTTGAAATCTCCTGTGATGATGACATCGGTAGCGGGAGTTGGCAGATTTTGTAGGAGTGATTGTATCTTCTCTGTGACCTCCTTGAAAATTTCCCCTGTGGTGTTTGGAGGTCGGTACAAAATTATGATGAGCATGTCGGTTTGTCTTATGTGTACTGCTAGTAGCTCTGCTGTGCCGTTTGAGAATACAACTAAAGTTTCGGTATTTGCAGCCATATCCTCCCTTAGGTAGAGTGCTACTCCTCCGTGGCTTCTATCCGCTCTGTCGGCTCTGAATAGTGTGAAATTATGGATATTGATCTCTGCATCCAAAATGTTTTCGTTCAAGTGTGTTTCTGTGAGGGCTAGAAAAATTGAGTTATCTTCCTCTGCAATTTCTTCCAACATGGGGACTTTACATTGATTGTTTCGTGGGTAGAGTCCTCTGATGTTGCCCACAAAAAAACTATTTAGTGGTAGTTGCACCTTCCTCTGTGTTTCATGTCTGGCCCCTCAGTTTGGGCTAGGAATCTCTCCATTATCGCTTGAGACCGTTTTTCCACTTCCAGAAGACGTCCCATTAGTACAGTACTCCCTCGAATTTTGCGAGAATATGGTCGACATTGCAGCCCGCAAAATTCAAAATCGCAAATTTCAAATAACTAACCTTATGGGATTAATTAATAATAATAATAATAATAAGCATGTTACTTATTTCTCATAAGCGCCAATTTTTCCGAAGAATTCACTAGCGCTCGAAAAGAGAAAGAAAAAAGAACAAAATCAATGCATCAAAAGAAGGCTTATATACAACACACATTTAACAATCACTAGCAGTGGCAAAATAGCCTAAACTCTATAGCCATCTGTCATGACACCTCTCTCAAGATCATAGCTTCTCTCAAAGAGAAAAGTCTTTAGTTGTCTCTTGAAGCATTCAACAGAACTCAGTTGTCTCATGGACAGCGGCAACCTGTTATACAACCTCGGAGCCATGTAGGAGAATGACCTCTCAAAGAAAGAAGACTGCCGGAAAGCCCTTGGTTCATCAAGACGAAAAGGGTCATTGTCATGACGCACAACTACACCATGGTGTGCCGGTGGGCGCCTGAGCAGCTCCGCAAGGTACCTAGGCTCACCAAATTTGAGAACCTTAAAAGTCACCAAACACAACTTAAATTATATTCTTGCTCTTACTGGCAGCCAGTGCAGTTCTATGTGAAGAGATGTAGTAGGAGTTCTAGGTGGAACACCAAAAATTAGTCTTGCGGCCCTGTTAAGAACAGACTGAACTTTCTTCAAAATATAATTTGGAAGACCCACCAACAGGGCATTGCAATAATCAACACGAGAGAAGACCAATGAGTGAACCAACGTCAGGAGGCAACGTCTGGTTATAAACGGCTTCACCAAATAGAGATTTCTGACGTGCAAGTAACAACTTTTAACTATCTGGTTTACATGCTCTTTGAAATCTAATCGGGAGTTCACATATACACCCAGATTTCGAACAGAGTTGGCCGGTCGCAGCTGAGATCCACCCACATTGATGGAGAGGGCACCTACTATATCATCAGCTCTTCTATTTCCTCGGATGATGAGAATATCAGTTTTACCATCATTTAGTTTAAGTTTTCTCGCTCTCATCCACTTCTTGATATCAGACATCAACAATTCCATCTTACTCCGTATATCAACTATATTTGTGATTCTCACATAAATTGAATATGGTCGACATCTCATCATCGAGGGCCTATTTTTTGGTGATTTTCGTCCTTGTTTGTACACACATTATGATACATACACTTAATTATACATCCTACAATAAAGAAAAACACAGAAATACAGATTCAGGGTGTTAAACGAAAGATTTGTTGTTTCTTTGTATCCTTTATTTTTATTTTGCAAAGAAAATACTTGTGGTTTATAGTTCAGGGGACCCAGGGGTTTATAGTTCAGGGGACCCAGGGGTTTATAGTTCAGGGGACCTAGGGGTTTATAGTTCAGGGGACCCAGGGCACAGGTAACACTTCAATTTTGCCCAAGGAAGTCGATTATGCGAGAGCGTGAGAACGTATAGGAGCGTGGGAGAATCTATAAACAGTAAACAATGGGCCGTAGGGCGGCCCGACGTCACGACCCTGCTACCCCTCCCCTCCGAAAACTAGTGCGGAAACCCCGTATCATTTGGCACAACCCGCAAAACTCAAGTAATATCGCACATATCAAGTTCCGCAAAAAAAGTTCAAATCTTGGGTCCCGTTCGCAAAATCAAAATTTCGCAAATTTGAAACACGCAAAATTTGAGGGACTACTGTACCTCTAAAAAAGCACTTTGGTCGGGCATAGCCGTGTGTACCGCTGTTGGTCTGTCCTTTTGAGTTTGCTGGATGGCTGGCCAGCTTCTGAGGGCATTGCGTTGGCTTTCTAGTTTTTCCTCATGTGTTGGTGTGTAGGCAAATTCCCTTTGGATGTGTCCTGTAGCATGTTCCCTTGGTTTGTTGACATTGTTGCTGGGCGTCAGTATTTTAGTTCCCTTACCCTAACCAAACAACCTAACCTAACCTAACCTAGTATTATAGATTTACTGTATAAGTAGCCTATTCATTTTATTATAGGCTAAGTAGGCCTATTTATAGGTGATTTATGTTGTATGTCGGTAATGGTACACCCGGTAACTACATCCTTCCCGGCCTACGCCTAGTGGACTAAGTGGAGTGTGGTGTGGACACTTCTATAGCCTATTACCCTGTAGGAAATTCTACTAGTCTAGGCTAGGCTATAGGCTAGTCTATTCGCTGTAAGTAGGCGACTAGAGTAATCGTCTAATCTATCTATCTATCTATCTATTGCCTGACGCCGTGATCCCCGAAGGGGTGGCCACGAACGAACCACCCCCATGCACCTCTGTCCCCAGTCAGTCGACGCCCCTCCCCCCAACCAGCACCACCTTCGTTCATGTACTTCCTCACTCCATCCTTCCACCTCATATTCGGTCTACCTCTCCCCCTCTGTCCCTCCACCTCGCTCTCATATAGCGTTCCGTGAGTTCTAAAATAACAAATTTAAAGGTTTTCTATGCAAACGCTCGTAGCATACGCAATAAATTTTCAGATTTAGAGGAGCTAGTGTTTACAGAAAATTATGATGTGATTGGCATAACAGAATCTTGGCTCAATACAGAAGATAGAGACTTTTTAGCAGAGTATTCACTTCCCGGTTATGTAATGTTTGAGAAAAGCCGAATAAATCGAAATGGAGGTGGCGTTTTACTTTATATCAAAGAAAGTCTTAACCCTACCCTCTTGTCAAA
This sequence comes from Paralithodes platypus, assembly GCA_032716605.1. Taxonomy (NCBI): domain Eukaryota; kingdom Metazoa; phylum Arthropoda; class Malacostraca; order Decapoda; family Lithodidae; genus Paralithodes; species Paralithodes platypus. The sequence goes on along the minus strand of CM064568.1, from coordinate 32,996,092 downwards.
ACCTCAAATTGTGAACGTCGACGCATCTTTTGTGCTAATAAAGAATAATAAAGGTACCAAAATAATACTTGCATTAATATACAGACCTCCAGCTCAATCAGTGCAAACTGACCGAGATATTTACGAACAAATTGCAGATGTAAGTAACTCACAAGATACCGTAATTTTTGGTGACTTTAATTTACCTGTGACCAAGTGGGGCGATACTCTTACTTCACACTCCGGACATGACTTGTATACGAACTTGCAAGAGAGTTCGCTTTATCAATTTGTTGGAACGCCGACCCGTGGTAATAACGTTCTTGACATTGTACTTGCAACAAAAGAAGAATTAATAGAGAATTTGAATGTTGGTGATGAATTCAGTAACAGCGACCATCGTACGATAACTTTCACTTTAAAGTTTACTAGTAACGAACCAAATAGTAGCATCGAAAAAGTCCCTAATTTCAAGAAAGCAAACTTCCATAAACTTAGAGCTATGTTTAAAGAAACTGACTGGAGCTTTTTAATTCACAATAACGACATAAATACATCTTGGAAGTTATTCGAAGCCACTTACCTAAAAGCAGTGCAAGACTGCATACCATCGAAAACTCGGCGTCCAGGCCATAATAATAAGCCCAAATGGTGGAATAAAGATATTTCAAACTGCCTGCTTGCTAAAAAATTTGCTAATGATAGATTAAAATCTTCACAAAATGACGAAGAACGGCTGAAATTTGTAGAGCTACGACGCAAAGCCAAAAAGTTAATTAAGCAAAGTAAAAAGACCTTAGAGTTACATATTGCGAATCAAAGTAAAACAAACCCGAAAGAATTCTATAGTTATATCAGAAAGAAAAAAGTCGTTACTTCAACTGTTGGACCGTTAGTCGATGAAAATGGAGAATACACCAAAGACGAAGAACAAATGAGTAATGCCCTCAATACCTTCTTTGCATCAGTTTTTACAACAGAAGACCTCAGTGATATCCCTACACCATCGCCGATTCAGATTGATAATTCAGATGTTCTAAGCAATATCACCGTTACAGAGAGAGAAGTATTGAATTGTTTAGATAAACTCAAGGTAAATAAAACGCCTGGACCTGATACAATCTCGCCTAGAGTTCTAAAGGAAGCTAAGGATGAGCTCTCTAAACCACTGACATTACTATTCAATAAATCCTTGCAGTCTGGAACTATGCCCGATCAGTGGAAGCTAGCCAACGTAACACCGATATTCAAAAAAGGCAGCAAATCCCTACCCAGTAACTATCGTCCAATTAGCTTAACCTCAGTTGTATGTAAAATGCTAGAAACGGTCATACGAGACAGACTCGTAAATCACTTAGAGGAAAATAACATACTTAAAGATACTCAACACGGCTTTCGTAAAAAACGTTCCTGTTTAACAAACCTCTTAGACTTCTTCCACGATATCCTCAACCTCTACGATGAGAGTAAAGCTGTAGATATTATATACCTTGATTTTCAAAAGGCCTTTGACAAAGTTCCCCACAAACGTTTACTTCTAAAACTAAAAGCGCATGGAATACAAGACGGTGTGTTGAAATGGATAGAAAATTGGCTCAGCGACAGAAAGCAAAGAGTAGTCATAAACGGTAAGGCATCAAAATGGACCAATGTAAGTAGCGGGGTACCCCAGGGATCGGTACTAGGACCAATTCTCTTTCTAATTTACATCAACGACATAGATGAGGGTCTCACCTGTACAATCTCAAAATTTGCTGACGATACAAAAATTGCAAATAGCGTACTCTCAAAAGAACAAGTTGACAATATGCAACACAATCTAGATAAATTGTCATGTTGGGCCCAAATTTGGCAAATGAGTTTCAATGCGGATAAATGTAAAGTACTACATATCGGATACCTAAATGAGAAAGCAAACTATTCGATGAATGGCACTCAGCTTAAGAATGTAAACAGAGAAACCGATCTGGGAGTAACAATATCGAGTAACCTAAAACCGAGTCAACAATGTTCAGAAGTTGTTAAGAAGGCAAACAAAATAATTGGCTTTATAGGCAGGTCATTTGAGCATAAATCCAAAGAAGTTATCCTAACCCTTTACAATTCATTAGTCCGCCCTCTTCTGGAATACTGCGTTCAATCCTGGTGCCCTTATTACCAAAAAGATATAAACAAGCTAGAACGAGTTCAACGTAGAGTTACCAAAATGATACCTAGCCTAAAGAACAAACCATACGAAGAGCGTCTTAGAGAATTAAATCTATTTCCTTTAACCCAGCGCAGATTAAGAGGTGACTTAATTCAAGTGTTCAAAATCATCAAAGGCATCGACAATATGAACTGTAGTAAGTACTTCACTATCGACCAATCTAATTACACGCGGGGAAACGGTTGCAAAATTATTGGTAAATCTTTTAACTCACACGAATCTAAGAATTTCTTCTTCAATCGAGTTGTCAACTTGTGGAATGGGCTTCCCCGAAACGTTATAGACTGCATCACCGTTGATTCATTTAAACTCCGCCTAGACAAATATCTCGCATCAAACCCGCGACTGACTGCGTTTGTAAATGAATAACTTTATTTTATCCCCCCCCTCAGTTACTAACCCATCTGTCCCCTACTAACTTCCTAATCCTGCCACGGACATTAGTTCCAGGGCAGTAATTCCCTTTCCAATGTTCCCTTACCCACTCTAAACCACTGTTTGGACACTTGATCCTCAGTGTTTTGGAGGACAAGCAACCTAGAAGGGTCACTAGATCTGTTGTTGCTTGATTTCCTTTGTACTCCTTTGTACTCATACACCCTCTTAGTCATTCTCTCGCTTTCCATACGTTCCATATGGCCGAACCATCTCAAGTTGTTCCTTTTCACACTTTCCAGCACATCTACCTCCACACCACACCTCCTTCTTACTTCCTCATTAGTCTGTCTATCCCTCCATGTAACTCCGCACGCACTCCTTAAGTAATTCATTTCCACTGCTCTCACTCTTGGTCTGAGTCTCTCAACCAACGTCCATGCTTCGCTTCCGTAAGTCAGTGTCGGGATTACCACACTGTCATGCAAGGACTTCTTCACTTCCATACTGACCACCCTATTTCTTGTTACTGCTTTTAGCGTTCCTACAACCCTCTTCCCCTGTTGTACCCTCTCCCGCACCTCTTCATCCATAGTCCCATCTTTACTCAACACACTGCCCAGATACTTAAAAGAGTTGACGATCTCCATAGCCTGACCGTTCAGCTTCACCTCACACTCTGTGACTTCACCCCTTTCGAAGACCATAACCTTGCTCTTCCCCGTATTTACCTTCAAATTCCGTTTTTCGCACACTGTTCCAAACTCATTTACCAGACCCTGCAACTCCCATTCATTATCACTCATCAGAACTGTATCATCCGCAAACAGCAGTATAGGTAGCTTCCACTCAATTCCCTCCCTTTTCAGCGATACACCAACATCCACTGCTCTTGATAGTATTTCTTTCATAACTCCATCCATATATACAGTAAACAACCACGGGGACATCACACACCCCTGTTTCAAACCAACATTCAGGTCAAAGAACTCGCTCTGCTCACTCTCCACACGTACTGCCGCCTTTGCACCCTCATACATGCTCTTCACTGCTTTCAGCAACTTGCCCTCTACTCCGTATATTCTAAGTACTTTCCACAAACCTTCTCTATCCACTCTGTCATAGGCCTTCTCCAAGTCCATAAAGGCAACATACACCTTTTGTTTCTTCTCCAGATACTTCTCCACAACACAATTCAGGGTAAAAATCTGATCTACACATCCTCTTCCCTTCCTAAAACCTCCCTGCTCGTCGCCTATCCATTTCTCCGTTCTCACTCTCACTCTCTCAATCACTACCCTACTGTATACCTTCCCTACTACGCTTAGAAGACATATTCCTCGGTGGTTACCACACACTCCTCTTTCCCCTTTGCCCTTATATAGGGGGACTATTATGCCAGTCTTCCAGTCATCGGGTGCACTCCCCTTCTCCCATGCTAGTTTGCACATTTTCCATACCCATTCTATCACTATCTCACCACCATCGTCTAATCGAGCTACTATAATAGCCTAGGCCTATTAGCCTAGGCCCTATTTCTACCATTTGGGAAGTCAGTCAAGGAATAGCCTAGATGTGGAAATTTACAGCCAATTTGCTCAATGCCCTAGGCCTAGCCCTTTTTGAGTTACAGAGGATAGCCTACACCCGGCGGCCCGGCCCTACAGGTAGGCTACATGTCATTCTTTTCGGTAAGGTTAGGAGTAGTGGGCGTACCACTACCGACATACAGCATAAATCATCTATAAAACATTAACCTAACATAAGAACATAAGAAAATGGGAGTCTGCAGAAAGCCGATCGGCCCATACAAGGCAGATCCCTGTCACACCCAACCCCAATTATAGGCCCAACTCACTAATACCTTGAGTACTGCCCCCACCAAAATGGTCAGGGATTAACTCAAGATTACGGGGGTCTGCTGAGCGCCGATTGGCCCACACCTGGTAGATCCCCCTCACACCCAAGTGACCCAACCCATCTCGTCCATATGCCTATCTAATTTTATCTTAAAGCTCCCTATCGTTCTTGATCCCACTATATCACTTGGTAGCCTATTCCACCCATCTACAACTCTGTTACCAAACCAATATTTGCCTATATCTTTTCTGAAACTAAATTTATCTAATTTGAAACCATTTGTACGAGTTCTTTCGCTATCACTGAGCTTTAGTACATTTTTCATGTCCCCTTTATAAATCCCACTAACCCACTTGAATACCTCTATCATATCCCCTCTAACTCTGCGTCTCTCTAACGAATGTAGGCCTAAGCCTAATTTCTTCAACCTTTCTTCATAAGGAAAATTTCTAATACAGTATTATGGATAATTTTTGTCATTCTACGTTGTACTCTCTCCAATGAATCTATGTCCATTCTGTAATAAGGACACCAAAATTGAACAGCATAATCCATATGGGGTCTCACTAATGACAAGTAAAGTTTTAAAATAACATCAGCAGTTCTGTTACTCACACTCCTAGATATGAACCCGAGAATCCTGTTTGCCTTGTTACGAACGCTTATACTGTACATTGTTTTCTAGGCTTCAAATCATTGCTAACAAACACACCTAGATGATCTAGATCTTTCTCACAGTCTGAGTTTTCTAATTCCATATTAGCCTAGCTAGTTTATATTTAACATTTGTAGGCTATGCATCTTCCCTATTTTTAATAGGCCTACCTTGCATTTGTCAATGTTAAACTTCATCTTCATAGGGAACAGAGAGTATCGGTCCAAGGACACCTTTCAGACCCAAGCGAGGTAATAAGTGGCGTTCCGCAGGGGTCTGTACTGGGACCACTTCTGTTCCTTATCATGATAGGGGATATTGATAATGATCTCCAGCACTCCACGGCCACCTCATTTGCAGATGACACAAGAGTAATGAGGAGGGTTGAGACAGCTGACGATGTGGCCCTGCTACAAGATCTGAATCGCCTACTGGACTGGTCAGATTCCAACAACATGAGGATGAACGGCGAGAAATTCTAATTGCTAAGCTACGGCCCTCTACAAACCATCAAAGAGAGCACCAGCTACCAGGCAAATCAAGAAACCATCACTCCAAAAGAACATGTGCGGGATCTGGGAGTAACAATGAGTACAGATGGAACTTTTTCTCGCCACATCAACCAAACCACCGAGACAGCTAGGAGACTCGCAGGATGGATACTCAGGACCTTCCAAACTAGAGAGAGGGCCTGTATGCTGACACTCTGGAAGGCTCTGGTCCTCCCAAAGGTGGAATACTGCTGCCAGCTATGGACTCCCCACAAGATAGGTGACATCGGCAAACTGGAGTCTCTACATAGGACCTTCACCAGCAGGATCTGGGGTCTCCAACACATGAACTACTGGGAACGCCTGAAGGAGTTGCGGCTCTACTCCCTTCAGAGACGACGAGAACGTTACCTAGTGATTTATGTGTGGAAGACCCTAGAAGGGCTGGTACCTGACGTGGGACTAGTCATCAACAATCACGTTAGAAAAGGGCGACTGTGCTACATCAAGAGGACTGAGGCTACCTCTCAGAAAATAGCAACAGTCGCCCACAACAACTTCAGCAAAAATGGGGCTCGCCTCTTCAATACTGTACCAAAGGCCGTCCGGGAACTGACGGGAGTCACAACAGCCTCCTTCAAGCGTCAGCTGGACCGATGGCTGGTTACAGTACCAGACGAGCCCCCAATACCAGGATATCCCAGCACCGCATCCAACTCGTTAGTAAATAGACGGAACGAGGGAGTTGCGGAGCTGACTGGCTGCAACGGAAGTCCACCTTAGCTGCGTCCACAGAGGACGGAATTCTACCAAGTATGACCAAGTATGCCAATTTACTGACCATTCGTGTAAGGTATCTAGATCCCTTTGCAGACACTCTATATCTCTATCTGAATCAATTTTTCTCCCCATTTTGGTATCGTCTGCGGGTTAACTGCACCACTACTACTCCTCGATTACGGGATTCATGTCTTAGGTAATTATTTGTTGTTGATCTTACCTTACTCAAGGAACCCTACAGATTCGTGGATAAGGGATACTTTTCTTATTTTGTCAATTTCATTGTCACCCTTCTTCTTCTTCTTCTTCTTCACGATGCACAGTGTCAACAGGGATGTAGCCCCCAGATAACTGCGCAAGTAGTACAAGACTTAATTAAGGTTCATGGCGAGGGGACACGATTTCTAGCACATAACATACTGTAGATGGTGAGGAGTGTGCAGAAGATGAGTAACGGTGAGTAGCGGTAGTTGGAGGGTCGTCAGAGGTCGGAGATCCTCCCTGTAGCAGCGAGGAACGTAGAGAGTCCAGTGGAGATGATATGAAGATCGGTGGTGTTGAGAGGTGCTCCTCCAAGAATATGCTTGATGGTAAACTGTCCTCCCTGGCGGAGAATGCATTCCCTTAAGGCGACCCTGGCACCATGATATCTATGACAATGTAGTAGGAAATGTTCAACAGTTTCAGGGGTAATGCAGTGCTGGCAGTGGCCATAGCCAATGAGAGTCGAGCTTCACCTAGTGATTTATTTTCCCAACAAATTATTATTATCTTTTACAATTGTCTCTTCCAGTGTTTTACATACTGTCTGAATTTATTACTTTCTAATTTTTCTACATTCAGTTTTTGGGATATTGATTTGTAACAATACATTTTAACTTGTACCCACAATGCACTTCGCCTGTGAAGTGTGACATCAGTTTCAAACACAACCTCCTGGAAGGCCTCATGTCAGGTTAGTTTTCCTCACATTTAGGGGTATTTTTGGCGGTATTTCTTCAATATATAACCGTAAGTAGACCCTTAGGGCTTGCATTACAGGGTCTTGGCCAATTTCGCCCATTATATAGGGACATATCCTCAGCCCCCCCCCCCCCCCCCCCAACACTTATGTATGTTAATGCTTTGTAAGTGTGTATTTTCTATTTAGAAAGTGAGGAAAGTCCTATTTATTAGCATTTGTATTATTACAGTAATTGTAATTCCGATACCTCAACAATCTAGGGGAGAGTTTGGGGAATTCAGAGTTTGGGAATTCAGGGTTTCGGGTGGGGTAAAAATAGGGGTATTGTGGACAGTGGGAATAGCCTAACTCTAAAAATATAATAAATACAGTAGAATCTCGCATCCCACGATTTATTGGTGCCGAAATATTACCGTGGGACCGGAATTCGTGGGATGCAGAGTATTAAAGTAATGGGGAAAATTACAAAAGTACTGGAGGCTATCGTCGGGCGACTATTGACCATCACTTTACATGCCAATAATCCAAAGTAAGTTGTTTTAACCCTCCAGCCTCGGCTACGCATTCTATAATACCGGCATATCCCCACAACCTGGGGGATTTGGCCGAAAAAACGTCTCGCCTAGGCTACCGTATCTTTGTTATTTTGACTGCTTCCGCATTCCCGCGCATCCCCTAGCGTAGATGTGTTTCGTACCTGTAGAATGGCGTTGAGTAGAGCTCTCTAAGTCAACTGGTTCAGTTGTGATGACGATTTCCGTGGAGAGAACTTTGTGGCGATGTCAGCCACTTTTCACTACAGTACTTAACAATAACACAGCCACACACGAACAAGCGACGCCTTACCAGCTTTTGTTTACATGCGTCGGACGGACGCCTTTCAAAACAAGCTTACAGGCTTTCAAGCTGCTATGAAAAGAAAGGTAAGTAAAACACAAACAAAAAAAACTTAGAAAAGTTGATGACGTGATTATTGTGATGGATGTGGTGATAGACGGGAGGCGGGTGTTAGATACCGCCCTCCGTGGCCCCACTCTCGTTTTCCGTCACCCCACCGTCGCCGCCAAAGCCCGTGAAATCATCGTCCATGGCATTAAGTTCGGCGTCCTGTAGAGCTTCCATTAGCTTCCATTAGATGAAGAAATAATACATCTACAGTGAAGAAAGAAAACTGGGGAAGGTGTAAGAAGACCAACGAGGAGCCGATACTTAACCTGACAAGCGCTAAATAGCCCTAGGAGCTAGGGTAGTTATTTGTGCATTTCTGCAAAAATATTCGATCTCACAGAATTTAAAAAAAAGTACCTCAATGTCTTGGAAATAAGCAGCCACATCCGCCAATATATATATATCCACCCTAAAAAAATGTGGGTGTGGAGTTACGGTGGCTGCAAGTTGAAAAAAATGGGCTGATAGGCACGACATCCCCGAGCGAGCGAGTGTGTGTGAGTGAGTCAGGCGGGAGGAGAGAGAGAGGGTGGAGGCAAGAACGTGCGATTGATGAGAAGCAACGCTCTATATCTCGCCTAAAAAGCACCTTTATGGTTTCACCTGTTCATATTCATGAGTAAGGCAGCCCATGTGAATAATATACACTGATAAATGAAGCGCAGAGAGGCATACGGACGAATAATAGGCGAAATAAGAGTGGTGTATTGAGAAAGGTGGGTGGCGCGGGAGAGAAAAGGGGTCAGATTACAGTAGGTAGATGAGATTAGCGTGGGTGTATGCACAAATTTAGACCTTATAGACACTTTGTGTTGTCGTTGCTATATTGTAAACAACGATAAGGCTTCTTGGATGGCGCAGTATGTTAGAGTAACCCGATATCTCATTACACAATTTTTACGCACTATTTGCTTGCAACTCATGGATGAAAGGTTATTTATTTACTTGTAAATTTCTTTACTGTTTGTTCGTAATGATAGAATATGTTAGGTTATGTAAAAGTATTATACATACTAAATACTTCGATATACACAAGTGTATCGAGGGTATATATATTTTTTTTGTCAAGCATTCGTCTGCCCGAAAATACGTACGCACTAATCGCTGTCAGTATAGTGTGAACAGTCATGGTCTAGTGGTTAGAGTGATGGACTGAGTGAGATGTAGGCCTAGAGACGTAGGCCTAGAGACGTGGGTTCGAAACCAGAGAGGTTATGGGGATGTTTTTGGAGTGTTTATATCACTTGAAATTTTTTTTTTTTACATACTTACGCCCTGCTATTCATAAAGTCGAAAACTTTGATGAATAGCAGAGCGTAAGTATGTTTTTTGTGTTTATTTATTTGTTTTTTGTTTGTTTTTTTGTTTGTTTTATTATTACAAAAGGTTGTTACAAAAGGTTAGTACATAAGTATAATATTACATAGGTATATATATAAATAAAACAAAATATTGCCTGGCTAATGAATTAAACTGAAATAATAACTGAAAATATTGCTTATATATACAGTATACTGTATACAATAATATACTGTGTATATATATATATATATATATATATTATATATATATATATATATATATATATATATATATATATATATATATATATATATACAGTATATACCAAAACATATGAACTTATCCTACAACTATAATTTGTACATGTTATGATAATATTATCACGTTGGTCAGGTACGGGCAAGTAGGTAGGCAGGCAGGTGTTTTGAGATCACGTTGGTCAGGTACGGGCAGGTAGGTAGTGAGGTAGGTAGTGAGGAAGGTGGGCGGGGCAGGAGTTTGGCTGAGATAGGGCGACACAGGTACCACTCCTAGTAGTACTTGAGTGAGTGGTAGTCCCTGAAGCACTCGCCCAAACACAACCCAACGTTGCATTCCTTGCACATTGATGTGACTCGGTTTCTTTTTGGTGGCTTTCTGGTGGAGTGGGCACAGACCTGGCACTGTACTTGCAGCCTCCGGGTGCCAGATAGCTCGGTGTGGATAGGGTAGTGTTTGTCATATCCATCAATGACTCTGTCTGGGAGGTTGACTGCACGGCGACCCCTGTGACCGGAGACTGGTTGGTGTTTCTGTAGGAGTTGGTAGGCGACGTTGTATATGAACTCCCGGAACTTGAGTTTTTTGTTCGGGGCCATGTCTTTTTTTACCAGCCACATGTTGTAAGCGTTGAGCATCGTGATGTCAACAAAGTGAAGGAAAAGCTTGTGATACCACTTCACTGTTTTTCGTAGGCACTCAACGCCTGCAAGCTGGCAATCAGACTTGTCCACAAGGTGCATGTACTTGGTATAATCCACCACCATATCAGGTTTCTGGATAGACTTCTTGGTACGGTAGTGGAATTTACCAGAGTCCACTTGGGCACCTGTATGGACAGTCGAAAGCAGGTGGACTGGTCGCTTATCGAGCCACTTTACCGCCAGAACTTTCCCAGACTTCTCCAGCTGCTTGTAGTGCTCTTTCTTCTTTCTTCTTGGTCTGTCCTGTCTGCGGCGCCTTTGTTACTCTGCCAAGTCGTCATCAGAAGCGGTGTCACTGTGGGAGGGGTTGTCCAGTTCTATGCGATTGCCTTGGAACTTAGGCATGAACTTCCTGTTAGTTCTGACAGTCCCACATGCCCCCGTTTTGTGGTCATGGAGGAACTGGCAGAGTGCAGGACTTGTATACCAATTGTCGGTGTACAACGTGTGCCCCTTGTTCAGGTAGGGCTCCAGCATCTTTTTCACAATGTGCCCTGACATGCCCAATGGGTCGTTGCCACCGACTTTTGGAATGTCTACATCAGTGCCGGTGTATACGATCATGTCGAGCACTATTCCACTTTCACAATCGCACAACACAAAGATCTTGATCCCGAACCTGTGTCTCTTCAAGGGAATGTACTGCTTGAACACCAGGCGTCCTTTGAAAAGCACGAGCGACTCATCAATCACCAGGTTGGCAAAGGGGTAGAAGAATTTCCTGTACCTTTGCAACAACATGGTCAACACATCCCGAACTTTCCATATTCTATCAGCTCGGTTTGGATTATTATTGTCTGCGAAGTGCAAAAATCGCAGAAGCAAGAAAAATCTATCACGAGCCATATATTTCCGGAAAATTGGGGTGTTGATGATTGGGTCGTGCTTCCAATAATGCTCCATTACATGCTTCCTGCAGAGAGGCATGATTAGCAACAACGCAAAGAACACAAGGAGCTCAGGGACAGTCGTATCAACCCATGCACGAATTCTTGCTCTAGGAGATATCATATCAATTCTTTCCCTCACCCAGGTAAAATATCCATTGGTTTGGGAAACGAGATGAGATAATACCTCCTGGTCAAAAAATGCACAGAAGAAATCAGATTCCGTGGACTGGTCATTGCAGGGCCAGTCTGCTGTTGAACCAGCCAGATTGGCATTGAACTGGTGCAAATCTGGTTGGAAATGGGACCCTTCAGACCAGGCAAAATTATACGCCCGTGGGGGATCAGGATCAGCCCCTCCGTCAGCCACGTCGTCTGAGCCTTCGTCGTCAGACAGGTCTTGGTCATGGTCACGGTGCAGAAGTACATCGTCGTCTTCCGAATCCTCTGCACCTCCCTCATATTGGTCTTGATCCTCCTCAGACTCGCTCCCACTATCACCACCCCAGCCATAGTTCCTGGGATCGAAGGCTTCCCCTTCTGCAGCGTCGTCGTCAGAGGAGTCAGGAGGGAAGAGGAGGGCGTCAAACTTGGATGGCGTTAGACCGGCTGCCAAAACTCTACGAGGCCCTCCAACAGCAGCAGGGGCATGGGTGGGCGTGGGTGGTGGAGCAGGGGCGTGCGTGGGCGGTGGTGCAGGGGCGGCCGTGGTGGGCAGTGGTGCAGGGGCGGCCGTGGTGGGTAGTGAGGCAGGGGCGGCCGTGGTGGGTGGTGGTAGTGGTGGCAACGCGGGGGTGGTAGAGGCGGGAGGTGTCACCTTACTCCTCTTGAACTGATAAGGCTGTCCTTTACCCTTACCCTTCTTGCCAACTACCCCCGATGCTCCTGCATCCCCAGGACGGCCACTTGTACTTCCTGTGGTGGTGGGCGCCGTGGGCGTCGTTGCCACAACAGTAGAGGCAGTAGTTGTTGTGGTAGCAGTTGTCAGAGCAAATGCTGAGGACAATGACCTCTTCACACTCGTCGTGCTTGTTGCACGTTTCGTGCCTCTCCCACCACGTGTCGTGCCTCTCCCAGCACGTGTAGGTCTTCTTGGCTGCACTGGCTCATCATCCTCAGAAGTATATACGAAGGAGGGGTTCCTGGCACGTGTTCGTGTCCTGCCACGAGCACTAACACCGCCAGCAACAGGGTTGGGCGAGTCAACAGGGAGCGAGTCAGGGGAGCGTGTAGGCTCCATAGTGACTGAGAGCGTACTGCGTGTGTAGACTGCGTGGGGTGCGTGCGGCGGGTGGTTGTGGGTGCCATCGAGAGGTACCATGTCGCACTAAATGTGGCGCAATTTGTGACTCCCTAGACAGCTTGGCCCCGTTTTGGTACGCCTTTAAAAATCCTGCTTCCGTGAGGCCTATCGCGTTCCCTATAGGAAGCCTTCCGTGAGGCCTATCGCGCTTGCCGGGTTAAGGCTATCCCTCAACATCATCATCATCATCAGCTCTGTATCCGTGGGAATCGTGTGGTTTTTCGTGGGATGAGAATTCAGGTAGCCATTGGATAGTACCGTGGGATCGAAATGCGTGAGATGCGTGACTCTACTGTACAATTGAAAAAACCCTAAAATGTTGAAATCCGAGCCAAGTTTTGGCCAATTTTCAGAGTCCAAAAAGGGCAAAACCCATAATACTAGGTTAGGTTAGGCTAATGTTAACCCCATAATACTAGGTTAGGTTAGTTTAGGTTATTTGGTTAGGTTAATGACAAAACTTGGCTTGGATTTCATGGATTTAGCGGGGGTGTGGGGGCAGCAGCCCCCACCCATAATACTAGGTTAGGTTAGGTTAGGTTAGGTTAGGTTAGGTTAGGTTAGACTAATGTTAACCCCATAATACTAGGTTAGGTTATTTGGTTAGGTTAATGACAAAACTTGGCTCGGATTTCATGGATTTAGCGGGGGTGTGGGGGCGGCAGCCCCCACCCATAATACTAGGTTAAGTTAGGCTAATGTTAACCACATCCTTACTGAGTTTTTCAACAGTGAAAAACAAGAAAACCCCAGCCAACTTTCAAAATAAGGTTACTGTGATTTTGGACTCTGAAAATTCGACAAACACCAGCCAAGTTTGGTCAACACTTTGGGGTTTTCTTCAGCTGAAAAAGGGTGAAATCCGAGCCAATTTTGTTTTCCAATTTTGCCCTTTTTGGAGTCTGAAAATTGGCCAAATCCGAGCCAACTTTTGCCAAAACTTGGCTCGGATTTCAACATTTTGGTGTTTTTCAATTGTATTTATTACATTTTTAGAGTTATTCCCATAATACCCCTATTTTTACCCCACCCAAAACCCCGCATTCCCAAACTCTCCCCTAGATTGTTGAGGTATCGGAATTACAATTAATAATACAAATGCTAATAAATTGGGCTTTCCTCACTTTCAAAATAGAAAATACACACTTACAAAGCATTAACATACACAAATAAAATACCTGTACATAAAACATAAAATAGCAGGAGTAGTAGTTATGCAGAATTACCGGAAAATATTAAGGAAACCACCCACCAATTATTTTAATTATTTTTTTTTTTAGTTTTAGTTTATTTGCATCAATATACAGTATAGTGATTGACATTAGTTTCAACCTCCGCAAAAATTGTTTTCCCCTTTAGCCAACGATCTTAAGACACGGCGCCCGATAGTGGGGAGGGCTATGAAGATCAGGGAAAATGTGGGGTTAAAGACATAAAAAGGCGATATAATGGCTTTTATGATGAAAGTTGGCTCGTGTTTTGTTGTTTTCAATTTGAGAAAACCCCAAAATGAAAAAACTCGAGCCAAGTTTTGGCAAAAGTTGGCTCGGTTTGTTAGATTTTTCAGTAAGCTAATTATCCATTATCCAACAATTAAGCTACATTAAAATGTAAAACTTGCAAACTAAACAAACCAAAATTGGGACAAGGACAATATAAAGTCAAATTAAATTATCAAAATCGCTATGTGGAAACAACGCTTACTAAAATGAAAATTATTAAATAAAAGAACACAATCCACCACATAGGGTGTACATCACTACATGAGCAAGTTTAATCTGTTTCCCAAGCAAACCAATCGCACATATAACAACGCACTATCGTCACGTTAAAGGAAGTAGTCAAGTTTGGGAAGTCCGGGACGTTCTGGCAAATTTTACTAAACTCTGCATGAATAAAGAAACTACATGTTAAATGTCAAAATATTATTTAAAATCAAATTTGCAACATGACAAGACATTATAGTAAAAAATACAAATATTGATAAGATATCTATACTATTACAAAATAATATATAAAATACAGTACAGCACTCACTAACGATAGTGCTATCGGGTAGGTACCTGTAAGCATAGCATGCCTCAAGTGACCCCTATCAATAACTACCCTACAAATAACCTACATTTATAGCACAAATAAACTAAGGAAATCGCAAAAGTAAGCAATTGATACTATCGACAATGAATACATATAATATAAAGAGAAATAATTGCAAAATATGAAGTAACAACAGATTTAAACAAAGAGTACTCTTTTAACAAGAACAATAAATTTAAAAAAAAAAAAAAAAAAAAAAAAAAAAAAAAAAAAAAAAAAATCATCAATATTAATAATAATAATAATAATAGAAAAAGAAAAAGATAAACAATAAATACAGACAAAAAGTAAGCAGAGGTTATACAAGAAACTTCAAGTTAAAAATGCTTGATTAAAATTATTGATGTCAAATTTTAGAATACAGTCACAATAATTGACCCTAAAAAGATTAAATTTATGGAACAATTTACTTGCCTCAAAACCTCTGTCCACTAAGAGTCTGTATAGTAACCTAGCTCTAGCCCAAAAGTCATCTACTTTAGTGCAGATTTTACAAAATCTTATTAATTGGGAATAAAAACAATTATAAGTGATTTTACTATCGATATTACTACTAGGGAAAGGAAAGTTTATTACGTTAAAATTAAAATCATCAACTTTGTGATATACTTTAAGTATGCACTGTTCATTAACAATCTCAATATTTATATCAAGAAAATTTTCAACTTTATAATTTACGTTACATTGTGTGAGGGGAATAGAATTAGGGTAAATAAGTTTAGCAACTTGATTAAAATTTAACAAATTGCAAACAAGAATATCATCAATATATCTACTATTATTACTTAACAGTTTAGCAAGTGCTAATTTTTCTGGAATTTTATTTTTCTTGCTACTGTCAACTAAGTCTTTTATATATTTAAATTCTAAAGCAAGCAAGAATAAGTCTGCAATTAAAGGGCTAGCATTTCCACCCATAGGAATTCCTAATATTTGTTTGAAAATGTACGGCCCGAATCTAACATAAGTATTGAAAAGGAGGAATTTAAGGGCATCTTTAAGTTTAGTTCTATCAAAATATACAGAACTAGTGGGAGTAGAGCTAAGTGATGCATTATTAAAATATGTATAAACATTTATGAAATAATTACAATTCCTAACGAACCTGTCAAAGTGCAAATCTATAATAAAGCAAAGCTCTGAATATACTAAATCTAAAGGCAAATTGGTATACAAAGTTGAAAAGTCGAAGCTATGTACCGAGGTAACTTTCGGCATGGTATTTATTTTATCAATAACTTCTAACGAATTGTCAACACTCCAATAATAGTTAATGCCAGTTCTTCTCATGATGGTATTACAATATCTTTTATGAGTACTTTTAATGTATTTTAAGCAATTTACTACTTGTTCTGATAGAGTTTTAGTGGTAGCAAATTTTGCTCCGGCAATAAAGCGATATTTATAAGGTCTTTTATGAAATTTAGGTAACATGTATAATTTTGCAATGCACTTGTTCTTATCAGAAAGTTTAATATCAAATATTATATTTTTCTTGGTATGTTCATCGATTAAGTTATCAATATTCAGATTATTTTGAATTTCATAAACAGAATTACCGCAAATATTTTTACGTAATATGTTACCCTTAATACCTAATTCTTTTTTCATATTTTCAAGATAAAATTTCTTACATGTGAAGCTATAATTATTGCTGGCTTTATCTACTGTAGTGATTACAAAATGTTTATGTAAATTTATTAAATCAGCTTTAAGCTTATTATAATTATAGTCTATAAAATCTGAAAGATTAAATTCATTTTTAAGCGAGAAAATTTTATTTCTAATTAACTTAATTAATAATTTAGACCATGCTTCTAGTTCTCTCGCGCATTGCAGCACGCAATTTTTAACAATTTATCTTTTAATTTATTGACTGAAAAAACAATATCTTTTAAAATTATGTCCCATGTTACTTTATTACTCCCTATTCTAAATTTAAACCCTTTACGACATAGCTCCGCTAATTTGTCGTTTGCAAAATGTTTAACTAGTTCTACATCACCTGTTAATATGTGACATATCGGACTATAAATGAACTTTGCTAGTGCATCACGTCTGCTAGCTGGCATATCCATGACTCTTTCACACACGCATTTATTATTATTGAAAATATCATTATCTGAAAGATTTCCTAAAACTTTATTATAATTACAAATAATAGACCCAACAGGTCGTTCATATGAATACACTATTAATGGTTTGAAATCTTTACAACCATCTGGTAACATGGACTTAACTTTCTTTGAATTAATAAGACTGTTAACATTAATTTTGTCTAAAATTTTAGAGGAATAATTTAAAGTGGACAGGACTTTATCTTTAATACGGTTATCTTTGGATTTCTTAGAATTAGCTCTAATATATCCCATAAAAGCAAAGACTATATTCTTAAATTTATTTGTGAAATTATGTTTATTATTTAGAATATTTTCTATAAAAGGAGCAAAACTTTTCTTTTGTAGGCCTTTCAATGAATCTTTTAATTTTTTAATTCCGAAATTTCGATATAATGAATATAAATTATTAACAATAATTATAATATCAGACCTGCTTTTCTTTTTATTAAATGTATTTAGTCTTCTATTACCGTGTCTACCAGGTCTTCTGTTTAAAACAGGGAAGTTAAAATATGGGTTATTAAAATCGTTTTTTAATAAATCTTTATACAAAATGTTGCCTACATTTTTTATTTGATTGTTAAGTCCAAATGGATAGATGGTCATTAATTTTCCAATCCAATAATTTTCTCTATCTAAAACATTTTGATTACTTTGAACAATTTCTATAATTTTGTATTTACAATCAAATTTAGTACAATCTGTGTTAAAATGCTTATATAGAAGAATCTTGGAGTCGATGCCGTTCTTAATTCCTGATCTATGCCCGTAGGCTCTTTCTCTTAAACATTGCTCCGTCTTTCCAACATATTGTATACCACATTTCTCACAGGTTATTAAATAGATAACATTCTTTACTTTACAACCTGCCTGCCAACCTTACCTAACCTAACCTAGTATTATGAGTGGGGGCTGCCGCCCCCACACCCCCGCTGGTTGGATGGTACATGGGATAGAAAATGAACTTACCCAGTAATCTCATTATCCATTATCCAACAATTAAGCAACATTAAAGATTTTAGCCTAACCTACCAACCTTACCTAACCTAACCTAGTATTTTGGGTGGTGGCTGCCTCCCCCACACCCCCGCTGGTTGGATAGTACATTGGATAGAAAATTAGGCAAATTCCTAGTGTTAATTAGACTGAAAGGCAGGGAGAAAGAGGTCCGCCGAGTCGTGTTGTGTGCCGTCTATGGGAACAAATATCGTTACAGGTTCTAGGTTCTGTATCTCCCTTAATAGAATTTTTCGAGGGTTGACACTTATTTTAACATGGAGTATAGGTTATATTACATCCTAAATGAAATTTAAAAAATCTGTGAAAATTCTTGGGTTGTTTATAT
Organism: Paralithodes platypus; assembly: GCA_032716605.1. Classification (NCBI taxonomy): domain Eukaryota; kingdom Metazoa; phylum Arthropoda; class Malacostraca; order Decapoda; family Lithodidae; genus Paralithodes; species Paralithodes platypus. Next base: position 32,977,815 of record CM064568.1, on the reverse strand, counting down.
AATAGAAGTTACTGTGGGACACATAATATGTTGAAGGGGGAGCTCTGCCCCCTCTAAACACCCGTCACTTATGTCATCATAATCTGTTGTACTTCATAGGGGGTCCAATTAAGGAGAAAGTTAATTAACAGACGAAATTAGGCCCGCAAATTACAATAACATAGCGGGCCGCCGTTTATGGGAGACTTTTTACACATAATTTTCAATGTTAATTTTCTCCCTTAATCGATTTTTTCCGAATTATCAAACTTACATAAAAATGAAGTACAGTTTATAGGGATTCCAACATGCATTTCAAAATTGTCATGAAAATTGGTGGGTGGTTTGCTTAATATATACCGAATTACCTCGTCTGCAAATTTACTTATCCTACTAGCCTAGTTATACCTAAATCAAGGTCATTTATGTATATAATAAACAACAGAGGACCTAATACAGATCCCTGGGGGACACCACTTTTGACTGCTCCCCAATCTGACTTGGTACCATTTATGCTGACTAATAATAATAATAATAATAATAATATTTATTCAGTTAGCAATTTACAGAGTTGGTACCATATAGTATGTTACAAATATGACATGTACCAGCCTTGCATAATTCCAACTAAGGATAGCCCAATAAGGCCGTAAGGCGTATTTCCATTGGGGTCCTTGTGGGAATAGGTTAGCTGGGGAAAAAGGGGAGGATAAAGAAATAGATACTTTAGAGAAAGTATTTCTAGGGGGTTATTTTAAGATACCTTACATCCTATAGTAAATATCAGTAATCCGTAATCAGTAATCATTTCAGTTTGGTTTGTCTATCTCTTATGTCGCATTTAGTAGTAGACATAAGCTTGGTGCTCCCTTCTTGCAGCTGTCCGGTTCAGGTGTTCCTTCAGGCTACGTCTGAAGGAATACAGTGTTCTCTTTTCACGGACTGACCTGGGGTAGGTCGTTCCAGTCTTTGATGGCGGTGAAGAAGAATGTTTGCTTACCCTGTCCTTGGATTCTCGGGACCTTAAAATTAAACATCCTGTTTCTTGTATTATGTCCACTCCTCTCATTTGCTTTAACAAAATAATTCTTTAGATACTCTGGAGCTCTGTCATAGAAAATGGTAAATTTCTATAATTGCACCTATACGAGCTAAACAAATTATTATTGTATTTAACAGGAAGGTACAACGAGGTAAGTGATGTGGTATAGGTGGCAATATGCGGAAATGGATTATAAGGGCATTCCGCCCCCCTCTGACAAAAGTCTATCAATCTAGATGTGACACGGATTTACAATGTTTCAGAGAGACATTAGCCTAACCTAACAACCTTACCTAACCTAACCTAGTATTATGGGTGGGGGCTGCTGCCCCCACACCCCCGCTGGTTGGTAAAAACGGTAGAAATTCAGTTTGGGGATTGAAATAAAGCGATACTGGGAGGAAATAGGGGGAGTAAATGAACAAGGGGAGGAGAGGGAATGGAACTTGGAAATGAGAGAGAGAAGGCTACCAGAACAGGATAAGATGGAAATGGAAAGGGAGCTCACAATAGAAGAAGTAAGGAGAGGGATCAAAGCGCTAAAAAAGGGAAAGGCGACCGGCCCGGATGGGATACCAAATGAAATGTACATAGTGGGGGGGGGGGGGGGGGAAGAAATGGCAAGAAGACTGAAGATTTTTTTTAATGAGGTAATGGGAAATGAGAGAGTACCAGAAAGATGGAATGAAGCGAGGGTAACACTATTGCACAAGGGAGGGTACAAGAGTAAGAAGGAAATGAAAAGCTACAGGCCAGTGACAGTGACAAACACAATAGGGAAACTCTTCTGCGGGATATTGAAGGAAAGGATGAATAGAGCCATAGAGGGAAACGGGCTAATAAGTGATGAGCAAAATGGGTTCAGAAGAGACAGGAGGGGGACAGATAATATCTATATACTAAGCGAAGTGATGGGGGAAATGAAAAGAGAGAAAAAAATGGGTTACTGTGCATTCCTGGATATAGAGAAAGCCTATGATAGAGTAAACAGGGAACTGCTGTGGAAAATAATGGCAAGGAGTGGAATACCAGAAAAGTATATAAACATCATAACATCGATGTACCAAGGAACAAAAGCGAAGTACGCGCTAGGAAATATAGAAACGGGATGGGTAGAAAGCAAGAGTGCAAGTAAGGCAGGGGTGCGTATTATCGCCGTTATTATTTGCGTTATATATGGAAGAAATGACACAGAGGATAAAAAGAGTGGGGGAGGGGATTCAGATAAACAAAGAAAGACTGGGGGTACTGCTGTTTGCTGACGACGTAGTTCTGGTGGCAGAAACGGGAGGAGGGTTGCAGAGACTACTAGAGGACGCAACAAGATTCGGGGAGGAACTTGAAGTAAGATTTAGTAAAGAAAAGAGCCAGGTGATGAAAATGAATGGAGAGCTTCAAGAGGACGAGGAATGGACACTGGAAGGAAACAGAATGAAGAAGACAAGGGAGTATAAATATCTGGGGGTAACGATCACGGAGAAAGGGTTTGAGAAGGCGAAAAGTGAAAAGGTGGGACAAATGCAACAATGGAATGGGAGACTGGAGCGCGACAAGGCTAAGAGCGAATAGCTATGAAATAGTGCGAGGGCTGTGGAAAGGATTAGGAGTACCTGCAATAATGTACGGCTTAGAGGCGGTAGAAACAACAGAGGCGGAAACGAAGAAATTAGAAACGATACAGAATAAAATCGGGAGGACAGGATTGGGGGCAAATAAATACGTAGCTCAAGAAGCAATCCGAGGGGAGATGGGGTGGAGTACGTTTGAGGAAAGGATTGGGAAAGCGAAAGGGAAGTACAAAGTGAGGCTAGAGGGATGGAAGAAGATAGGTGGCCGGGGAAGGTATACAGATGGGCGAGCGAGCAAAGTAAATGGAACAGAGAGTGCAAAAAAAAGATTGGGGAGGATAAATATAAAGCAGGACCGGGTGGGAGGGGAATTTAGAAAAAGAAATGAGAGAGAGGTGTGGGTCATACTAAAAAATGGGAGGGGATGTGTCAGAGAGATAGAGAAAGGGATAAAGGAGGAGGGGAGAAGAAGATGGAGGGAGGGGGTAGAAAATATAGCCACGCTGGCATATTATAGAGAGAAGGAAAAACCAGCTAGAGAACTATACTGGGATGGGGATCGAAACTTCTATTTAAAGCAAAAACAGGATCGCTAGAAACGAATGAGAGAACAAGGAGATGGAATGGAGTGGGACCGCACTGCAGTCAATGTGAAATGGGAGGAGACCCAATAGTGGAGGATGTAGAACACATAGTAACCGAATGTACAAGATATAATGAGGAGAGAGACGAGTTGGAGAGGTACATGAGGAATAGAGTTGGGGAGAGGGGGTGGGAGGAGATTAAGCAGAGGGAAGATAGAGGGGTAGGGGCGCTATTGGGGTTAACACAGGAGATGGAAACATAAGACATGGAGATGGTGAAGAGTATGTTGGAGAAAATGTGGAGGAAGAGAAATGGGTGAGGGAGGGGGAGGGGAGCGGAGGTGAGGGGGGGGTTTATAAAAAAAAAAAACTGTCTCTTAAACTATCCTTCTACTCTAAACTTTCCCTCCTACTAACGTTTCTGAGCCAGTACCGATACAAAGGTCAGCCCTGTGGATCTGCACGGTCTGCGGGCGGGTTCTAAAGAAGAAGAAGAAGAAGGTGGAGTGAATAACCGTAGATTTTCGTAAGGGGGTAAGAGGGGGGCAGAATGCCCTTATAATCCATTTCCGCATATTGCCACCTATACCACATCACTTACCTCGTCGTACCTTCCTGTTAAATACAATAATAATTTGTTTAACTCGTATAGGTGCAATTATAGAATAATACCTAGAAAATTTTGAAGGCATTAGTGAGCCTGATTTCTTTGGCCCTGTCAGAGACATTGAGCATACCTAGTGACTGAAGTTGTTCCTGGCCAACATGTGATCTCTGCTTTTTTTTTTTTTTTTTGAGACAATGAACGGAGGAAGGAAAAACACAGATAAAACAAAAGGGTCCATGTGCCTAAAGGCATCCTCCATTCATAAATTGTTTGTAACAACTGGATTTAAACATTTGTAGATTGTAAGTTTGTGGAAAGCAATTCGAGGGAAGTGAATTCCAAAGAGTAGTAGCTCTGGGGATAAATGAATTCTGATAAGCAGAAGTTCTGCATTGTGGAGGAGAAAGTGTAAATTCATGGGCGCTCTCAGCTGCCCTAGTTCTACGGGGAAAAATGTGGAGAGGCGGCACAATTGAAGCAAGTTCCTCGGAACAATTGCTGTGAAAATATCTGTAGAATAATGCAAGGGATGCAACGTTTCTTCGTATGGATAATGTAGGAAGGTCCTGTGTGATTGCAGGGTTATTGATTAATCTAATAGCTTTATTTTGAATTTTGTCCAACTGCCTCAATGCAACCACTCCACTTCCACGCCACAGAGGTGAACAGTAATCCATCTGAGAACGCACATGACTTTTATATATCACGGCCAACTGCTCGTCAGTGAAGAATTCTCGAACTCTGTACAGGAGTCCCAGTTTTTTAGAGGCATTCTTAGCAATGCTTCTAACATGTGTCCAGCTCAAGTTAGTAGTTAATGTTACACCGAGAATGTCAATACTAGGGGAAGTGGGAATATTTACATCATTAAAAAATATATGGGAGTCAGTGAGATTCTGTCGGTTAGAAAATTGAATGTACTAGGTTTTCTGTGCATTAAAGGAAACTAGATTCTTTTGTCCCCATCCATTAATTCTAGAAAGGTCCTGGTTCAGAGAAATTGCCGTGTTTATTTTTGAATTTATAAGATCGGGTTGGGTGAAAGAATGGGTAAATGTGAAGGAACTGTGGAGTGTTGAGTCATCTGCGTAGGAATGTATTGGATTGTGAGTGGTAGATATGAGATCATTGATATGAATGAGGAACAGAATTGGGGCCAAAACTGATCCCTGGGGAACACCAGCATTTATTGAGTGAAATTGAGAATAAAGGCCATCTACCATTACACGTATTTTTCTGTTATGAAGATAAGAAGAAATTAGTGGAACTAATGATGCAAGGCCGTAGTGTGACATCTTCGACAATAAGGATTGATGCCAGACTCTATCAAATGCTTCCTACCAATTAGCCATGACCTAATCCATCCTAACCTAACCTAACCTAGTACTATATGAATACTAGGCTAGGTTAGGTTTGGTTAGGTCCATGTTTTATAGATGAGTTATGCTAACAGTAGTATCTTATCTACTGGTATCTTATTTTATTGTAGTTTATATTATGAGTGGAAGATTTGCAATAACTTACCCTAACCAAAGTCCAAACTTAGTGTCCAAAGTGGGATCTGCACCCTGCCTCTATGTTCTCATTTTGTATACCGGTAACTTTTTAGCCAGATTACCGGTAGGCTACAATTTAATAAGTGTACAGCCAGCAGCTAGGCCTACCGCCTACAGTGCATTTATAGATTTCCCGGAATCCCGGCCATGACTTGGGTATCACTAAAGAATCTTTCCGCAGCCTTATGTACAATTGTTTGTTTTTATTTCTTCAAGGAATATAGTACAGTAGTTTATTGTTCAATTGTTTATCATGTTATGAGTAGATAATTTGCATTACCTTACCCTAACCTAACTTTACTTAGTCTTAGTGTCCAAAGTGGGGGCTGCCACTATCCCCACAGTCCACACACCCGCTAACTAACATATATTATTGGTATGTCTTGTCATTACTATAACCTGACTTCATGGGGGTAACGGAGACTTGATTGAATATTTTCGGAATTAGCCTCGCAGAATCTTGAGTCTTTTAAAGTTGTGAAAATTAAAGTAAGTTTCTACGTTCCTACTGATTGTACTTAACCCGAGATGGGAATAGCCTACCCCGGTATTTTATACTCGGCCCAGGGAAAATAATAGACAAACAAATTATCTAATCAAAGTTTATTCTTGAAACTTGGTACCGGTATGTATTTTAACCAGTACTCTATAGCCTAGTAACTCATGTATCATATGAAAGGATATAAATTAAGTATGTAATAGTTCTTGGAATGCAACAACAAATATACATGAAATCTTTATTGATTATTGGACAAAAGTTACAAAACTAAAACAGGGACTGCTAAGAATAATTTAAAAACCTGTTTTCAATGCCTATATTAGTGGACCTGAAGTGAATCTCTTTGAGACTGAAGTACAGGCAGCCAGCTCCCCTAGCATCCTGATTAAACACCAGTAAACATACATAACATCCCTTTTACTTACAATATTATTCATTCCTTTTAATAAATTTTGAGCATGTATTGTGCGTAGCCTATATTTACCTTCACATCTCAAAATTTCTCCGGACCCCCTGTTATGGACCCCCTGCGGGGGGCTGCGCCCCCCGCAGACACCGCGTAAAGTTGATCCTTGTAAGCTTAGAAAAATGATCCAGAACTGGATAATTTCTGTTTTGGCACCCTGGTTATGCTGTAGGCCTAGGCTATGTTGGAACTTGGTAGTGGTACGGTACGCCCACTACTCCTAATCTTACATTATTTGGTCAATATACAGGAGGCGCTACAATATAGGTAGCAAAAATATAATGGTAGTTTTGGGTTCCTATCATCATAGGATATGCTTCATTTCTATATACTTTTTATCCCGGGGGAAAAAAACAAAACAAATCTTGGGATTTTTCATTTATTTTCTTGGGATTTTTTGTTTTGGTCATTAACCTAACCAAAAAACCTAACCTAACCTAATAGCCCCAAATACGGTCAATATACAGGAGGCGCTACAATATAGGTAGCAAAATTCTAATGGTAGTTTTGGGTTCCTATCATCATATGCTTCATTTCTATATACTTTTTATCCCCGGGAAAAAAACAAAAAATCTTGGGGTTTTTTATTTTTTTCTTGGATTTTGTTTTTATTTTTTGTATTAACCTAACCAAAAAACCTAACCTAACCTAACCTAAATGTATTTGGGGGCTATTAGGTTAGGTTAGGTTAGGTTTTTTGGTTAGGTTAATGACCAAAACAAAAAATCCCAAGAAAATAAATGAAAAATCCCAAGATTTTTTTTTTTTCCCCTGGGGATAAAAAGTATATAGAAATGAAGCATATGATGATACGAACCCAAAACTACCATTATCATTTTGCTACCTATATTGTAGCGCCTCCTGTATATTGACCCCAAATACATTTAGGTTAGGTTAGGTTTTTTGGTTAGGTAGGTTTATACAAAAAAAAAAAAAAAAATCCAAGAAAAAAATAAAAAACCCAAGATTTTTTGTTTTTTTCCCGGGGATAAAAAGTATATAGAAATGAAGCATATGATGATAGGAACCCAAAACTACCATTATAATTTTGCTACCTATATTGTAGCGCCTCCTGTATATTGACCATTATTTTCTCGCCCACGTAGGCTACAGCGAAATTGCGAATAGACTAGCCTACCACAATCAGTTTAAAAGTATAGATTTACCATTACCTAGGCTAGGGGGAGCTGTGCTTGACAGTTTCTTGGTTTATTGGTAGTGGGCCTGCAGCTGTAGTGTGTGAGTCTGTGAGAGCCCTTGACAGTTGACAATGAGGGTAGTCTTCTTCAAGTTCTTCTTCTTCTTCTTCTCTTGAACCAGCCCGCAGACCGCGCAGGTCCACCGGGCTGACCTTTGTATCGGTGCTGGCTCAGACACGTTAGTAAGGGGAAAGTTTACCTTAGAAGGATAGTATTAGGGACAGTTTTTTAGACCTACCTATCACGTCCCCCCCCCCCCCTCCTATCCATTTGTCTTCCTCCATATCTTTTCTAGTGTTTTCTTCATCACTTCCATGTCTTGTGTTTCCATATCCTGCGTTAGTCCCAGCAGTGCCCCTACCCCTCTATCTCTTCCTGCTTTAATTCCTCCCACCTAAGTTCCCCAACTCTGTTTCTCATGTATCTCTCCAACTCTATTCTCTTCTCATCATATTTTGTACACTCCGTTACTATGTGTTCTATGTCCTCGACTATTGGGTCTCCTCCTAGTTCGCATTGCGTACAGTGCGGTCGTAGCCCGTTCCATCTCCTTGTTCTTTCATTTGTCTCTAAGGATCCAGTCCTTGCTTTAAACAGCAATTTAGATCCCCATCCCCCATCATAGAAGAGTTCTCTAGCTGGTTTTTCTTTCCATTGCTGCTACAACAGAGTGTAACAAAGAAGAAAAATATGACACAATTGAAGTTACAAGTGAAAAAATCAAGGCTGCAATAAGTAGGCTAGATGCTAACAAATCCTGTGGTTTTGATGGTATATATGCTGAACATTTGAAGTACTCCTCCACTCTCCTCTTGGAGAAACTCAGCAGTTGCTTTACCAGCTTTCTAATCCATGGTTTCCTACCAGAATCTATGATGTCCGTTACCTTGATACCAGTAATTAAAGACAAGGCTGGCAAAATTACATCAAAAGACAACTATAGACCTATTGCCCTTGCCAGTTTTGTAAGTAAGATACTAGAGTTAATCATTTTAGACAGAATCTCAATGTATATCTCAACTAATAGTAATCAATTTGGTTTTAAAAAGAATCATGGTACGGACCAGTGCATCTACACTCTGAAGGAGCTAGTGGATGGGTACATCAAAATGAACAGCTCTATTTTTGCATGTTTTCTTGATGCTAGTAAGGCATTTGACAGAGTCTTCCACAATATCCTGTTTGATAAATTAGCAACAAGAGGAGTGCCATCCTATATACTGAGAATTTGAAGTACTGGTACGCCAATCAAACATTTAATGTAAGATGGGGTAACATTATTTCGGATTCCTTTACAGTAACCAATGGAGTGAGACAGGGTAGTATTCTCTCACCTTACTTATTCAATGTATATATGGATGAATTAAGTGATAAATTGAATAAAGAGCAGATTGGATGTTATGGTGGGAATAAAATCATCAACCATCTCATGTATGCTGATGATCTGGTCATTATTGCACCGTCTTCTGCGGGTCTGAGCAAACTTCTTGATATATGTGAATCTTTTGGTAGTAAACATTGTGTTAAATTCAACCCACTGAAAAGTGCTGTTCTTATATTTAGATCAAAATTACTGTATAAAAGTAAACTGCCAAATTTCTCACTCAATAATCAAATTATTCAAGAAGTAAACAAAATAAAATACCTGGGACACATTATCTCAAACGATTGCTCAGATGATGCAGATATCGGCCGTCAGCGCAGACAGCTATATTTACGTGGTAACACCATCTTGAGAAAATTCCACATGTGTAATTGGGAAACTAAAGTCACTTTGTTCCGGACATATTGTTCCTCTATGTACACGGCCCATTTGTGGTGGAAGTATAAGAGAGCCACCATAAATGGTCTGTGTACATCCTATCATAATATACTCAAGATGTTCATTGGTCTCTCTAAATATGAAAGCACTAGTATGGTGTGCACACTGTTGGATGTGCAGTGCTGTCGGGCTGTCATCAGGAGACTGGTGTACAGCTTTTCGCAGCGACTGCAATCCTCCAGTAACACGCTGATTGTAGCTCTTTGGTCTAGTGATCATATCTATAAATCCCGTATTATATCTCACTGGCAGAAGCTGCTGCACACATAGTATGTAATGTAATATATAGGTCTAATTGAACTATGAGCAATGATCTGTGCAATAGGTGTTAACCAACATTGAGCAATAGCCTTAGTTAGCCTATCTGTGTTATATTGTGACAAAATGTGATATGTGCTCTATTCTGTAAATAGGTCTACTGTATATTTTATTTTATTGTGTCTTTATTAATATATCTTTGTGTATAATTATTATCTGTGCTCTGACGAGAAGTGTATGTGATATGGACCATTAGGTCGTACTGTATTTATACTGTATCTATCTTATGTGTCTGGAATAAAGAATTATTATTATTATTATTATTTCCCTCTGTAGTACGACAGCGTGGCTTTGTTTTCTACCCCTTCCCTCCATTTATTTTTTCCCTCCTCTTTTATCCCTTTCTCTATCTCTCTGATACACCCTCTCCCGTTTTCCAGTATCACCCATGTGGGTCAGGGTATTTCCGCATCCGAGGTCTGTTTAGGCTAGCCTATTTTCACTGACTTTACACCCACTCATCCCTTCCACTTCGCTTTCTGAATTCCCGTCCCACATGGTCCTGTATTATATTTATCCTTCCCAACCTTCTTATGCACTCTGTTCCATTTACTTCCCTCGCTCGCCCATCTGTATACCTTCTTTGGCCACCTATTTTCCTCTATCCCCTCTAGCCTCACTTTGTACTTCCCTTTAGCTTTTCCTATCCTTTCTCCAAACGTACTCCAACCCATTTCTCCTCGGATTGCTTCTTGTGCTACGTATTTATTTGCCCCCAATCCCGTCCTTCCAATTTTATTTTGTACCGTTTCTAGTTTGTTCGTTTCTGCCTCCGTCGTTTCCACCGCCTCCAAGCCGTACATAATCGCAGGTACTCCTAGTCCTTTCCATACCCCTCGCACTATTTCATAGCTATTCGCTCTTAATCTTGTCGCGCTCCATAATCTCCCATGCCATTGTTGCATTTGACCAATCTTTTCGCTTTTTGCCTTGTCAAACCCTTTCTCTGTTATTGTAACCCCCAGGTATTTATATTCTCTCGTCTTCTTCATTTTGTTTCCTTCCAGTGTCCATTCCTCGTCCTCTTCTTCTTCTTCTTCTTTTTTGATGGGGTCACTGCGAGGAGGCTAGCTTTCAGACCCGTCAGTGCGCCTGGTAACCAGCATTCCCCCATTAGAGAAAGTTTGAATATGTGAGATAAGGACAGTTAGAATATGATAGTATAAGAATGACAGGAGTATAGTTTGAAAAAAGGCTTAAGGTGAATATCTACTACAAGTACTTATTCCTCTCCCCCTCCCTCCCCTCTCCCCTTTCTCTCTCCTAATCCATACTTCTTTCAGGAATGTCTTCAGTATAATCATTCTTTCCTTCACTCTTCCTTCTTCTAGTCCTTCCAGCCCACATAACCATGCCATTCCTCTGTCCTCCCTGGTTTTCACTTCCTCCCACACATCTCCTCATCCTCGTTTCTAGCCCCTCCCGCTCTCTCTTGTATGCTTCACAATCTGTTATTACATGCTTCACCGTCTCTTCCACCCTCTCTCCTCCTACCCAGCAGTTCATACATTCCTTTGCACCTCCGTTCCACCTCCATGTTCTCGTGTTTAATTCCCATGGCCCAGCTCTTATCTTGAACAGAATTTTGCCTCCTACCACTCTTCCACTGGTACCACTCTTCTCTCTTCAGCTTTGACTTCTTCCTGTACATATCTAAGGTCTTTTTCCTATCCATTCCACTTCTCCATTCTCTTAGCCCCCATTCCTGAATTCTCTTCTCGACTATCTTTGTAATGTTTCCTCCCTCTCCAACTGTATCTCCACCCATTATTTCTTTCCATTCTGTTCCTGGTCTTTCTTGTCTCATCCCTATTCTATTTAGCTTTCTCCTGCACTCCCCTCCCCACCTACTCTTATCCCTTGACCACTCATAGATTCTCCTAATCAGGTATTGTTCTCCAAATTATCTAACCTAATCTTGTATTACAATTTTGCCTGCCTAATTCTTTCCCTGAAGGTGCTCCAACCCATATCCCCTCTAATTGCCTCCACTGCCGTCCATGTTTTTGCTCCTAGTGCCAGTCACAGTGGCGGATCCAGGGGGGGGTGGGGCCCCGCCCCCCCCCCCCCCTTAGTGACCAAAATTGCTCCCTTACATCTGATTTTTTTTTTTTTTTTTTTTTTAATATTCCAACTTACTCCCTCTCGGGCATAGGCTGAGAGCCTGAACATTCACAGCTGTACAATGAGCAGTGAAGCCCGTGAGGTCTTGTTCCAGTCTAGGGAGCGAGGCATGTGAAGCACGTAGAGTACAACGAGCACCTGCCATCTTGCCTTCACATGAGGCACGGTTCTCACTCATGGTCCGAAGTGACCCCATCTCTGAAGCCACCTCGTTCCCGTGCTTCACTGTCTCACTCCCTACACTCGGACACTCACTCTTACACACACAACGCCACCTGTTGAGCAGCTAACTCACCAGGCATTGCACCCCTATAGCATATTTTGAATATGGGAATATTCATACAGTGCTATTTAATCAGAAAACAATGAGGGTATTTTATTAGCGTTTTCGGTGGGCTTTGTGGTAATGCACTGATACTAGGTACAGCACAAATTCCATCCCAATAATATCTTCCCATTGATCCATCGGGATTTGAACCCGGGACCTTTGGATTACCAGGCCAGTGGCAAGACCACTCCGCCACACCTCCCCTCTGCATATACTGCATTTTATCTGAAATACAATACATATAAAGAATATTGTGTGAATTATGGCGCCCCTCATGTATATCAGCCCCCCCCCTTAAGCCTGAGCTGGATCCGCCACTGCCAGTCTACCAACTCTGTTCTGTACCCTCTCCAGCCTCTCAACCTCCTCCTCAGTGCAAGCTATAGCCTCCAATTCATGCATTATTGCTGGTACCCCAATCCCTTTCCATAGTCCTCTTATCACTTCATACCTATTTACCCTTTCTTTAACTTTATTTAACAAACTACCCCAGATTCTCACTCCCTTTCTTACTTTCTCATTTATTTCTCTCTTGAACCCGTTCCTTCCTATCCATATTCCTAGGTATTTGTATTCCTTGACTTCCTCCATCCTCTTGCCTCCAAGCCTCCAATCTCTGTTTTCCCCACGCTCCTCTTCATTGACACCTACCACCATCACTTTACTCTTTTCCCCACTAAAGTTTACATCAAGTTCATTCCCAAACCTGTCCACCTCTTCCAGTATTCTTTTTAGGCCTTCTTCCGGCTCTGCCATCACCACCACATCATCAGCGAAAGTTAATATTGACAGCTTCCTATAGTCTTTCTTTTCAACTTCTTCTTCTTCCTTTTGGTGAATTAAGGGCACCTTGGCCGGTATGACCAAGCGCTATGGCCCTACCTCGCTTCCACTGGCCTTACAACAATTGAGGGTTAATTAATGCCCGGCGGGCTAAACATTAAGGAAACACTGGCCGTAGAACACGTAAGTTATAATAATAATAATAATAATAATAATAATAATAATATTTATTCAGTTAGCAATTTACAGAGTTGGTACCACATAGTATGTTATAAATATGACATGGACTAGCCTTGCATAATTCCAACTAAGGATAGCCCAATAAGGCCGTTAGGCGTATTTCCATTGGGGTCCTTGTGGGATTAGGTTAGCTGGGGAAATGGGGAGGATAAAGAATAGATACTTTAGAGAAAGTATTTCTAGGGGGTTATTTTAAGATACCTTACATCCTATAGTAAATATCAGTAATAATTTCAGTTTGGTTTGTCTATCTCTTATGTCGTATTTAGTAGTAGACATAAGCTTGGTGCTCCCTTCTCGCAGCTGTCCGGTTCAGGTGTTCCTTCAGGCTACGTCTGAAGGAATACAGTGTTCTCTTTTCACGGACTGACTGGGGTAGGTCGTTCCAGTCTTTGATGGCAGTGAAGAAGAATGTTTGCTTACCCTGTCCTTGGATTCTCGGGACCTTAAAATTAAACATCCTGTTTCTTGTATTATGTCCACTCCTCTCATTTGCTTTAACAAAATCATTCTTTAGATACTCTGGAGCTCTGTCATAGAAAATTTTGAAGGCATTAGTTAGCCTGATTTGTTTGGCCCTGTCAGAGACATTGAGCATACCTAGTGACTGAAGTTGTTCCTGGCCAACATGTGATCTGGGTCTTAGGTTCAGCATGAACCTAACCATTTTATTTTGAGTGACCTGAAGTTTGTGCTGTGCTGATTTAGATGATGCAGAGTACCAGGATGACACAGAATAGTCAAAATGACATTGAACAAGCGCTTGGCAGAGGGTTTTTTTGGTCGCCGCGGGCAAGCATCCCACCTGTCTATACAGGTATTTTATACGTGCTCTACACTTACTCAGGATAGATTCCAAAATTGTTTCACCTGACAAACTCGCGTCCAGTTTCAGTCCGAGATATTTAACTTGTGACACTGTTGTTATAGGAATATCATTACAGTTGACCGAGAAGCCCACAATGTCTTTCAGTTTGCGTTTTGTTCCACATAAGATGGCTTCCGTCTTGCCCAGGTGAAGAGATAGTCTATTGTCCACTAGCCATTCACTACATGATGCTAGTTCTTTGGAAAGTGAAGCGGCAATACTTATTGGGTCTTTTCCTGAAACCAGAAGCACGCTGTCGTCTGCATACATTAATAGCCCATTAATAGCAGAGACATAGGCCCGCAGTACCAGGTAATCGTGCGATCCCTTCGACGAAGGATTCGCACGTCGGATTCGCACGTGAAGGTGGTACCACCAGTTGCTTCCTTGTGAGAATCTCTCGTGCGATGCCGTCGGACGTATGGTTGGTAAGCCTGTCAAACTCGCCGCGGTGCATTTCTTACGGTTGGTATACCTGAGGAACGTTTTGTTTACAAATTACTGCCTCGGGCAGCCTCACGGGAGTACAGACGGAATCGAATCGTAATAAAGTGATGGTCCCTGATGTATTATTTACCCAGTTTATTACATTAATCTTATTATTCTGTATTTAGGACATTCTCAATTGACGAAAATAAGGTAGCCTAGGCCCTAGTGATTCCCCAGAGGACCATTGAGTTTCTCTTAGCCTAATTTCCCTTCAACCACCAATCAATTTTTGAGTTTAGGAATAGCCTTGGGGTTGTGGTATGGATTTTCGCTGAATAATTGGGTTGTGCTTGGCTCTCTGGAAAAGTGGCTTGGTTATAATATCAAGCAAGCTTTTCTGTTATATTCAAGCCTAGCCCTGTTCACCTGTTCCAAGTAGATCTAGGCCTATGGCCATAAATCGTGAAATCTAACCTAGCCTATCTCTAACTCAAAAAGGGCCAGAGCTAGGATAGTGGGCTGTAAATTGCCGTAGGCTATCTATCCCCTGGCTGACCCTTCCCAAATGGGAAAGGTAAAGCTTTGAGTCCTCCATTTCATAGTAAGAAATGCTTAAATTGGACATAGGCTATGAGCAATTTTGATGAGAATTTAGCCTAGGCCTATATTGTTAAAGTAATTATCTTGATATATTAAAACTACTGAAAACAGGGTAGGCCTAGCCTAACCTTAAGAGGTTACCAGGGTTGGATTTTGGACGATGGGTTAGGCATGAGAGGCTAGTGGATTATTTAGTTTATAATAATCATGGTAACCTAATAAAACTAATCTATTTTAGCTAGCCAAGCGAGGTAACCTCCGACTCTCCGAGTTTTTCCAAAAATTTAGCAGAGAGTGTTTGGATCACACAATTGTTCTCATCGGCTTTAGACATCTAGGGATAGTCACCTATCCTAGCCTAATTATAGAAAAAGATTTCATGGCTAAATAGTATTTTTTAATCTCCATGGGACTTGCATATTTAATCAACATGTAGCCTACTCTTTAACCTGACAAGCGCGATATAGACGTAGGTGCTAGGGTAGTTATTTGTGCATTTCTAGCCCTGGATTCTGACAGAATTCGTTATATTTACAATATAAACCATTATTTGTTTTCGGTATACTTTTATTTTACATATATGATGTATATATGAACCTTCAAGAGTGCCAAAATAAGTGGGAAAAGCATTTGGGTGGTGAAAAACGAAGATATTGGCCACCCGGTCATAATCTCAGGCGAGAGAGAGAGACAGGCAGCCCTCCCCTCTCCCTGTCTGGGAGTCAACTGAGACGAGCGAGGCGGTGTGTGCCGGTGTCTGGGTGTTGCATAACGATCTTTTATGCAACCCACTTGTGCTACATTATCGCGGGAGAGAAAAATAACCGATAAATGATGATAATAAGAGGAAAAATAGGTGATAATTGAGGAGGGGAGGGAGGGGGGAATAAGGTAGGGGAGGGGGGTGGGTGAGATTTACATGGATGAGTACTGGAGGGGAATTATCTCACCTAGAGACAAATTCCTTTGTTTTGATAGGCCCTTTTTTTTATGGAAGGCTTTTTTTATGGTCCTGCTTCCGTGAGGCCTATCGCGTTCCCTATAGGAAGCCTTCCGTGAGGCCTATCGCGCTTGCCGGGTTAAACAAGCAAAATTGTTGGCAAATTAATATAGCCAAGGTTAGGTTAGCTAATGGGGAAAGCGATTTCTGAGTTAACCTAACCTACAAATTTGGAATAGGCCTAGGCTATGATAGGTTTCTTGAAGTAGTGTAGCCTAACGATACTCCTTACCACATTTTACCACAGTTGCACCAATTTGCCCCAAGTTTTATACTGTACAGTTCTGCTACATGAAAAGTGCCAGGTTTTAATCTAGTACCATTCAGTGGCAGTGCAGCAATATCATAAAGTTTCGGGTTTCAAGTTAATAGTAATGTGATCACCCCCTTTGACTAGGCTAATATAGAAAACCATTTATTTTCAATACTTATTCTGCATCAAATTGACACCTGCCCTGTCTACAGTACTATACAGTACCAAAAACAGAAAGTCTAGTAGGCAGGTTTACTTTTATAAATGACTAAATATATGATGCTTGGACAATTATAGGTACCGCATCAAGAATGAACAATATATTTCATATAATTTATTGCAATTCTTACATACATAGGTACCCGTTCTATAATATTGTATCATCTAATCACAACTCCTGTTGTATGACTATGCTTCCATATGGATAGGTCCTTAAGACCGCTTCATCAGATTTTATTCGCCCAATTAGCCTACTACCCAGGTAAGAAATTCACGACATTACATTATACTTGCTTGTATTTTTGGCTTGGAATCCTCATTTGGTGACCATTATTATCTATCTATTTGAGGCATAGGCCTATTTCCTGAAATAAGTCTTGCAATTGACGAGGATGGGTGTGAATGGGATATGCCGTGTGTGGGCCAGTCTGCTCTGCAGACTCGTTATCTTATGTTCATTTATGGAAATATTTCAAGTAGGCCTAGCCCATCAGGGAGAACATGTTAGTCCCTATTTATTGCCTACTTTAGTAGGGTAGGCTGGTTAGGCCTATATTTTTTAATCCAATAGGCCTAGCCTATGTTAAAATAGTCAACGATGGCCTTTTTACCTAACCTAACAAAACATAATTATAGGCCTAGCCTAGGCCTAGTTAAAAAGGCTGTCCAAGGTCTCTTCAATTTTTACCACTTTTTCTTTCAATATCTGGGACTTGTTAACCTAGGTACTCTATTGTTGGCTATTTTAACATAGGCTAGGCCTATTGGATTAAAAAATATAGGCCTAGCCTACCCTACTAAAGTAGGCGGTTTAATTCTAGTTTCGCTTTCACAGCATACTCATAAATTGCTATGGCTACTTTAGTTGTCATATACCATACTTAATTCCTATATATGTCCAAAGCGGCGGAAATGCATTATAAGGAATTATACCTACTGTAAAAAAAAAATATATTTTCTCCCCATATGCGGTACCATAGCTATTACATAATACTAGGTTAGGTTAGGTAAGGTTGTTAGGTTAGGCTAATGTTGTTAATGTAGTTTATTATCATTATATTACGTCTTTTACCCAGCAATTTCCCTGATCTTCATAGTTGGTCGGGAAGCTATGCCTTTACAACGGCGCCTCTCTGTTGTCGCTGTGTACGTGAAACTAGAATTTTACCAAGTAGGCTATAAATAGGGACTACCATGTTCTCCCTGATTGGGCTAGGCCTACTTTAAATACTTCCATAAATGAACATATATAACTAGTCTGCAGAGCTGACACGCCCACACACGGCAGATCCCATTCACACCCATCCTTGTCAATTGCAAGACTTATTTCAGGAAATATGCCTCAAATAGATAGATAATAATAGTCACCAAATGAGGATTCCAAGCCAAAAATACAAGCAAGTATAATGGAATGTCGTGAATTTCCTTACCTGGGTAGTAATTGGGCGAATAAAATCTGATGAAGTGATCTACAATTTGTCAAGGCTGGCCGACATAGGCCTCAGGTGAAAGTGCCTGTACAAGGCTCCTGTCAAGTTCAACATCGTCATTGAAGATGTATCGAAAGTCTGGAAATGTGCTAATTGTAACCCATATTAATATATATTAATAGTTTCGTACATTATGCAATTGATTTGCATTAAAGAATGTCTTCTGTAACCTTTAATTTACGAATTGAAACAATAATACAAATAATAAAATTCAATTAGCAAACGAAGGGATCCGGCGACCATCGAAGAGAAGGGTCGAAGGTCCTCTTCAGATTCCAATAATATTGGACGTAAACGGTCGCGGCGACCGTTTACGAAAGCATTCGCTCAGCCAAACAAATCCCAAAGAATGTTTCTATACTACGAATTTTGAAAGGAAGGATACCTTCGAGGGAAGGGAACGTTTGGTACTGCGGGCCATAGTAGTTTCATATTTTTCCATTAAGAATCAAGAAATTAGCTGTTAAAGGATCCAATTTACCGTCAGATGAAATTAAACATTGGGTGTAACACTGGATACATATTCCTTATATATAATTATATATGTTATACCAGGTTTTTACTGGGGTTGTATTGACTTTATAGGTAGGTTCTTACTCGACTGAAGAAGATGTAAACACACAAAATCATATAGGTAGAGGTGCAATGTTACATAAGACAGGGATAGGCTATTTATAGCAGCACGATCGAGGATCCTCTAGGAGTCTTGCGGGGAAGATATAGGCAGGTTCCGACCATCTCTGAAGTCGTGGCTGCCTGCATGGTATTCCCTACACGTCCTGGTCCATGGGGGTGGTCCTGTCGTGTGACGGTGACAGAAGGTAGGGAGGACTTCCTTGTGGATCTTCTGAAGACTGTAGATGTTAGGGTCTTGCATGAAAACAAGCCGTTACATCAGTGTCTTACGCTCTCGTGTCATGGGTATTATGCCACGTTTTCAAATAACGTGAGACAATCTGATTGCGATTTCCAACTTAGGAATCAGCATTAATCATCAACTTAGGTACCTCTCTACTGAGTAGGGATGAACTTTAACCCTCTTAATCCACACTCTAGTAATAAGCAATGGACACAAAACACATAGGTAAAGGATATACAGGTTTTATTCCTTAACCCCTTCTCTACCGGAGTCGTCTTTTATATTTGATTTCAGCTACATTTAGACAATTTTATTTAGCTTAGGGAGGATATATGGCGGCTAAAAGGACTAATTTAGATAGGCAGTAGCCATTTAATGGGTAGACGTCCTTCCTAAGCTGAACAAAAATTGCCTTATGGTTGCCAGAATATAATGAAAAGTACATCGTTGGTATAGAAGGGGTTAAACAATAAGTTAATGCAATTTGAATAAGTAATTAAACTATAATAACTCACAGAGTAATAAGTATGAAAGATAACTTCATAAAAGCATAATAATTACTGTATATTAGTCAACTATACTCTTCTTTCACTATTGGATCTGTACCCGGATGATAGGTAGCACATAAACTCAGGTCTGACTAAACGTTCAAGTTTTACGTGTAAGTGTATGTCTTTATAACTGGATAAATATATATATTTCCAAGCGGAAAAATACAGGAGCCTGAATTCGAGGAAGTATGTAAATATTTTCCGTACGATAGAATGTGTACTGTTCCTCGAATCAGAGCAACGGATAATAAATAAAGAAGGGAAGAACGGATAATCTAGGTTTACGTTATTATGTGAACCTTGACATACCTAAGTCTAAACCCTCACTATAATCATCGTTACCGTTACGAACTAGGAAAAAAACTTAAAGGATTTCGTAGAGAGTAGAAGCACTGGGAGAACGAGATTGGAGCACACTGGTAGAGGCGCGGTTGTCTTGTTTCTTGACTACAGGGACCCTGGGATATTCACACTTCCCAGCTAGGTTCAGGCCCAAACAAATTCCAGTATACGTTCTGCTCTACTTCTTCTCGCCCTCGTCTTAGCGCGACACACTTGATCACTATTCACGCTGAACCTGGAGGATGACACTAAAGGATCCCTTGCACTTGGTAAACACAAAGTATTTCCGGGCGTAGGTGGACAATTAAAATTTTCACTGTCCTGAATCTCGATAGAGTACTTTGATGCAGGCCTAGGCTTAGGTTGGTTTGGCAGGCTTGCACTAGTTGTAATTAGTTCTTCTACTACGAACCTTTCTTGGAATGTTAGCGAGGCTAATGGATCTATTTCCTCCCCACTTTTGTTGGTTAAGTCAGAGACAAAGTCAAGAGGCCTACCTTGCGTTCGATTATGCTGCTCGATCATAATCCCACATTTGGTGTGGATATGGATTGAGCTATTCCTTGGCCTGCTTTTGTTGATAAAACCAAAGAATAAAGAATCTCCTTCTTCACTATAATCGATGCTATTCCTACTCCCGTCTAACCTGGGAGCTTTGAGAACAGAACTCAAAAATTGTTTTAAGCCAGCAGGCTGATTGCTTGATTCTACTTTGTTCAGCGCGCATAGTCACTCCGTTTTTGTCGGCGTTTGTGTTGCCCGGTTTCGTGGCAAGAGGGGCATGGGTGACACTCTGGCTTTGTGTTCTTTTAGGGAGCCAGTCGCACTAGGGGTTATTTGCACTTGGGAATTATGTGAGGATGATGCATACATTGGTTTCACTTTGGTATTTGGCTTGTGCTGGATCTGATGGATATTTGCATATGGCATGTGAGGCTGTTCTGGTATTTCTGGCCTGTTCATTTCTTCATTATATGCACTATGGTGAGAGGTTAGCACTGGTTTTAGATATTCACTTTGCATCTCTGTGTACACTTTACTGTGGGTTTGATAGTTTATAGGTGCACATTGTAGCGGTTGATGGTTAATTTGCATAGAGTAGCTGGAGTCATGAGTGTAGTGTGCGGCCACATGTTGATTGGGAAGGCTATCATAGTTTCCCCTTTTGATTGCGTTTTCTCTGGTGGCTTCTCCATTGTTTTTTTGTTTGATCGGCTTCTGTTGTTGTCGTTGCACGTCCTTATGCTAGCAATGCGGATGGGTTGGTGTCAGTGCAGCATGGGGCTTAATATCTTGTCTAGATCATACCGTAGCTATAGGTAGTACCAACGAACTTGACAATAATCTTGACCCCTTAACTTCTCATAACTCAAAAGGGCCTAGAGCAAAGTGGCTGTAAATATCCTCACCTATTTTCTGGTGGGCTCTTCCCAAATGATAGAAATGTCAGCTCAATTCCTTTCATTCATTTTGAGTTATGAGAAGTTAAGGGATCAAGATTATTGTCAAGTTCGTTGGCGCTATACCTATAGTACTGATTTCGATATGATAACAAATATGGCAATTCAGTATATTCAGTATACATTATAGCCTACAGATGAAGATCACATTCCACTGACCTTCACATCTAGTTTGAATTAACCCAGTCAAACAACAATGTAAATCCAAAATTGTCATGGGGCGGGCTTGGTGAGGAGGAGTGTGAGCAATTTTTCATCTTAATCCCTTCTGTACCGGCGATTTTTTTTTTTTTTTTTTTATTTCAGCTATATATAGACAATTTTGTGAAGCTTAGGAAAGATAATATGGTATCTAAAAGGATTAATCAAGAGTCGGTAGCCTTTTAATGGGTAGACTACCGGTACTGA
Source organism: Paralithodes platypus (assembly GCA_032716605.1). NCBI lineage: Eukaryota > Metazoa > Arthropoda > Malacostraca > Decapoda > Lithodidae > Paralithodes > Paralithodes platypus. The sequence goes on along the minus strand of CM064568.1, from coordinate 32,956,221 downwards.
CAGCAAACCCTTCTCTGTATCCTCCTACTATCTCTATCCTCAGTTTCAAGCCAAAGGTGGATGTTGCGTATATGTGCGCAACAATCTCGCCTTTTCTCGTGTTCCCAACTTAGACTCTTCTGAATTCTCAACTCTCTGGCTAAAGCTTTCTTGTCACTCTCAAACTAAATATTTCTGCGCTGTTTATCTCTCCCCTAATTCTACTGACTATCCAAAATGCTTTGACTATATAACTTCTAAAGTGGAACACATTCTATCCATCTCTCCTTTCACAGAAATCTCCATCCTAGGAGATTTCAACGTTCACCACCGCCAATGGCTCTCCTCTGTTTCCACTGACCAACCTGGTGAACAAGCCTTAATTTTGTCTATCCTAAATGACCTAGAGCAGCTAGTCCAGCAACCCACCCGTATCCCTGATCGCTTTGGAGATCGGCCCAACATTCTTGACTTATTTCTAACCTCTAACCCTTCTGCTTATACTATAAATTTGTTCTCTCATTTGGGCTCCTCCGACCATAAACTAATATCTGTCACTTGTCCTATCTCTCAGGTAAGGCCACCCGATCCTCCCAACCGGCAGCGCTTGTGGCACTTTGGCGCTGCCGACTGGGAGGCTCTTCGGCAGTATTTATTTGATTTCCCATCGAATGAATTTTGCTTTTGTGGCCGGTGACCCACGGAGAGTGCTGAACGCATTACCGAGGTAATCTTCTCGGACATGAAAGCATACATTCCATTTTTTTTTCTCTCCGTCTAATGCAAAAACATCTTGGTTTACTCACACTTTTTCTACTGCTGTCCGCAACAAGGAGGAAGCATTCAAATGGTAGAGATGCCTTAAAACTCAAGAATCTCATTCTTCCTATGTTTCTGCCCGGAATCAGCCAAATCTGTTCTTCGACTTGCCAAGCACTCTTTCATCAATAATAAAAGCTCTGAACTATCCAATACTAGCTCTTCCCAATCTTTCTTGCATCTAGCCAAATACCTCTCCAAAAAAAAATCTTCCTCGTCTTGCCCTCCCCTTTACCACTCTGATGGCACAACCATCACTTCTTCCTCTGACAAAGCTGAAATTTTTGCTCAAAATTTTGCTAGAAACTCCACTTTGGAAGATTCCGGTGCTATTCCTCCCTCTCCTACTTATGCCTAATATCCTAATCTCTTCTAAAGATGTACCTTCTACCCTTTCTGTTCAATACTAAGAAGGCGTACGGTCCGGACGGTGTTCCTCCTGTTGTACTCAAAAACTGTGCTTCCGTGCTGACTCCCTGCCTAGGTAAACTCTTTCGTCTTTGTCTCTCCTCTAACGTCTTCCCTTCTTGCTGGAAGTTTGCTCTCATTCAACCTGTCCCGAAGAAAGGTGGCCGCTCTCAACGCTACAACTATCGTCTAATTGCTCTCATCTCTTGTATCTCTAAAATTTTTGAAACTATTCTTGCTTCCAAATTTCTTAAGCATTTCTCTTCTCATAATCTACTCTCAGATCGCAAGTATATGGCTTCCTAAAGGGTCGCTCTACTGGTGATCTTCTTTCATATCTTACTAACTTTTGGTCATTCTCCTTTCGGGACTTCGGTTTCGGTGAGACCTTTTCTATTGCTCTAGACATATCGAAGGCCTTCGATAGAGTCTGGCACAAATCTTTAATTTCTAAATTACCCTCCTTCGGTTCCTATCCCTCCATCTGTGCCTTTGTCTCTAATTTCCTTTCCGGCCGTTCCATAGCTGCGTTTGTGGATGGCCATCATTCACTTCCTCATCCTATCAACTCCGGTGTTCCTCCGGGTTCTGTCCTATCTCCCATTCTCTTTCTAATTTTCATAAATGGTATTCTCAACTGTAGGCCCATCTATTCATACGCAGACAACTCTACCTTACACTACTCAATTAGTTTTCCTGAACGCCCCAGCAAGCAATCCCTCAAAAACAAACGTAATGAAGCCATGCAACAATTATCTTCTAATCTAACTACTATTTTCAATTGGGGCAGAGAAAACCTTAATTGTTACCTTTAATGCTTCCAAAACCCAATTTCTTAATCTTACTGAAATAATGGAAAAGCAAGCACCACCACCAAGCCATTTTCCCTCTCCTCCTACCACACCTCCTCACCACGTTGGAAGAATGGGAAACAGTGGCCGAGTAGAGGAAAGAGCCGGGAACGAAAGGACATGGCTGAGCTTCCCGCCACACCGCCAGGAGGCGCATCGTAGGCGGAGCTTCCTACCACACCGCCAGGGGAAAAACAACTCAAGGTCACCTCCCTGTACCAACAATGATATATCCTACAAACCCGGAACACGAATTGCTACCATCAATATGACACGTCCTCTAACACCAGAAGGGGACTAACTCATCACCACCAACAATTCCAAAGTCCAGGAAAATAAAAGCATGAAACGGAAAAGACGAAATTCTCCCACCAATCCTCAACTCAACAAGGGCACAACCCCCAGCCCAGACAAACGTGCTCGAACCATTACCTACGAGATGAGCTGTCCTCCAACACCAGGAAAGGAAATAGTCATCAACCGAGACAATGCCAAAACACCAAGAAAGGAAAGAAATGGGAAAGACAGGCGACACCAAGAATGGAGCCATCAAAACCGTACCTACCCTCGCCCTTGTTCCCCATCCCACGCCGCCTCTGGGACAAAGGAAGCCGAGAAGTAGGGTCCAGACAGCCCACTCCAACTCAAAGCCACAAGGAAATAATCACTGCAAGATACCAACTGCCAGGTGCCTTTCTGTCACCTAATAACACCACCGACCTGGCGCTGAGAAAAGGGGCCTATATAGGCCTACTCCCGCCGATTTTCATATAGTATCTCAATTTAGAGCTGTTTCTTGTGGTCAATGGGCGTGAGGACAGCTTGAAGATTGAGGGCTCAGTTGAAGTATTGTTCTTATGGTTGATGGACGTAAAAACAATTGCGATACTGAAGTCACTCACCAATAATAATTGTTTGAAGTGGGTATCAAGAAGGCTGGTTTATTAGACTCTTTGAAGGAAGCTAACTAATATCCTCCCCTACCCCAACCCCGGCGCTATTGTGGATATAAGTACGCTACCGAAGGGATAGTAGCTTTATCTGGGATAGACCAAACCGCAAGAAACTCATCAACCTTCAGTTCTGCATCAAAGTTCTTTCAAAGACCAGAGTAGTCAGGAGTTCACTCCTGCATTAACTCGATTCTATTTTACCTTTGCGATGGCTAGGTAGATAGTATTCAAGGTCCCAATTCAAGAACTCGAGTAAAACTGTGCTAACCCAGTCACGACAGGACAACCCCCCCCACGGCCAACGCATCTACCGAAGATTGGATTACTTATTCTACACATCTAAAGTGAAGTTGTTATACCTACAAGTTATAGAGGATCTAACTGTGGAAAGAATATACTGTATACTTAATGTCTTCTCAGAAAAAGAGTATACAAAGATCAAAAAGTGGAATGTAGTCAAAACATATCTACCGGGTATATATAAAGAAGTATTCTAGAAACATCGGATACTATGAGCTTATGCAAAAAGTGAGAGAAAGGAAGTACTAGTGAAACCCAATAAATCAGGGAAGTACTGATAATAATTCTGGTAAAACAAATAACAAATAAATTCAAGTTAACTTATGCGTAAGCACCATAGTGAATTAACGCTGAGAAAATAATTACGTTCAGCTTCCAATCCAGAATAACTCTACGCAGGTAAAAACCAAAATTTCACATATATAATTAGTACGTAGCCTTTCTAAGCACAAGTGTAAATCCTCGATTGAAAGGAGTGGTATTCTTATCTCTGAAATAAATACAGGACAAGCGTAGTCTTTCAATTAGAAAGCGGTCCACCATACTCACTTAGATATTGCATAGAATAATCTAGTCTTACGAGTCAGACGTAGTGGAGCCTCGTTCGTGCATCTATTATTGTTGTTCTTGACCATTTTGTTCTAGCCTTATGTATGCGATATTCTTGTGCCAATAAATGGAATATGAATGCACGTCTTGTGATAATTATCCTCTATTTTCTTTCTGTGTCTGTGGTAAAACAATATTGACTTCTCCAGTTAGGAAGAACCCACTTAATCAAACCAATCAAACCCCAGTAAAAACCTGGCATAACACTTACTACCCATTCGGAACTTCCAGAGGACTATCCCTTACACTTCAAGAATACTAAACTCAATCCTTCATCTTCTCTCAATATTCTCGGTGTCTCCTTTTCTTCTGCTCTCACTCAGAAGGCCCATATTACCAGTCTTGCTAAGGCAGCCTCCCAGAAGCTGGGTGTGCTCAACCGCCTCAAGGGGTTCTTTGCCCCTGTGCAGCTTCTGGCTCTGTAGGCTACAGGGGCACAGTGCATCCTTGTATTGAATATTGTTCACATGTGTGGGGAGGATCATCTCACACTGCACTCATAGACAAAGTAGAAAGGAAAGCCTTTCGTATCATTAACTCCCGTCCACTCACCAACTCTCTGCAATCTCTCTCTCTTCGCCGCAATGTTGCATCTCTCTCGATATTCTATCGCTACTACAATAATCAGTGTTCCTCGGAGCTTTCCCAGTGTATACCACCTCCTCTTCGTAGGGTACGTAGTACCCGTCTTGCAACATAATCCCACCCCTACTCTGTGCAACTGTCCAACCCAAGAGTGAAATGCTATTCTCAGTCTTTCTTCTATTCAACTGCTGAGCTCTGGAACTCTCTCCCAGAATCAGTGGTTACCTCCTCAACCACATAAGATAAGTTAAGTTGTAAAGTGTTATACTCTTTAACCTATAATAATTCTTAAACCTATTTGCGTGTTGGATAGGGAGTTCTAACCTCCCTGATTTAAAATATTAATTCTAGGTTTGTTCCTTACATAACATAGGGAAAATATAATAAATAAAAAGGAATTTATTTATTTTTAAAAATTAACCCTAATACCTGTATATACAGTATATCCTTAATCAATACACTATATGGTTCTTCAAATTAATTTAGAGAATAGGAAACATGTTACATATAATGTTAAGTATAATGTTAAGGAAGCATGTTAAGTATAGAAATAAACCACATATACATCAGAAAGAGACATTCATAGCCGTGAATACTTGAATGACAAAATTATACCGACACGATGGAAAAACATTTTTGTGATGACACAACAAGTTGGATTGTCTGGAGTTCTCTTCAGGTGTGTCTGTTTGATATACCTAAACAGGACTCCAGAGAGAGTCCATACTTGTCGTGCCATCACAATAACACGTTTATCCGTCATGTGGGTATAATTCCTCCACATATGCCGTACATCCGTAACCAATAACTAACCTACCATTAAAGAATCCATAACATAAACAAAACCATATTATAAACATCTTCCTAATATAATAAACTAAATAAAAAACAGTATTTTGGGCATCAGCTTCCAAAACATCTTAATCAATAACACACACAGAATCATCTGCCCTGAACTTCTTAGCGTTCCCAACCTCATCTATGTCATCTGAATCCCTTTGCCTCTTCATTGCACTCACTGGCTCGACAATAGAACAGACTGCATCATCATCGTCTTCCCCACCAGTCTCGCTCTCTGACTCACTACAGCTGGAATCAGACTCATAGTTCAATGGAGATTCGACAGGGCTATTCAAGATATGAAGACAACAATCCAAAATGCAAGATAGTTGTTCATATACTACCAGAAGGCTGGGGCGGTGAATGGCCTTTCTACGCTTCATAGCCCGTACTAGAGTTTTTAGTGAATCAGCTATTTTAAGGAACTCAGTATCGATGTCGACACCCTTCATGATTCTGTCAATCATATCACCGAGCGCCCAAGTGTCGCTGTGAGTGGAACTTACGTCACCAAGAAATAGTTCCGGTGCGTAGTGCTTGCACTTCTTATATCTCGCTCCAATTCCAGTGGGGAAACGTGAGTTTGGCCCTGGGGAGCTAGCCAAACCAAAATCTATTAAAGATACTTGCAAGTTTTCTGAACCAGTTTCAAAAAGCAGATTATCGGTTTTCAAATCATTATGAATAACATTTTCTGAATGGATTCTACAAACCTCATAGACGACACTCTTTAGTATGTTGAGCCACATCCAGAACGGGGTATCATTGTCCTCTAGCAACTCGTGGAGTGTTTTCCCCGTGCACATGGACATGACAATCATAGGCTGGTCCGACGCCACAGCGTACAACACTGGGGCCCCACCAATGCCATCCAAACGGCTGAGGATTTGGGCTTCACGGTGGAAACGAGGGAGGTGGAGTAGCATCTTACCTTCCTTTAGGCAGGCTGGTTTGCCATCATACTCAACCTTGGTGACCGAGCCATAGGCCCCACTGCCTAGCACCGCGCCAATTTTCGAGACCTTCGCCCAGATCTCACAGCTTGTTACTACTCTGTTGGCCATTGTGTTTATATTATGCTGGTGATTACACACAATTTGCATGTACCATACAGTAAGGGTGTATTGCGAAAATCACAATAAAAATGCAAATAAACAAGTTAATGCGAAATTTATCACCAATGCCTAATTGCACAGGTGACGCTCACAACAGCCAATTTGAATATGAGTCTCTATCGAGCGATCTGATACATGTAACAGCCTAAAATATCTACATAGCTGCTTGTTGATATTCTCGTCCACATTAATTTATTACTTAACCTTGTTTATTGTATGTAAATTAATTCTGATTAATAAAAAAACAAAAAATAACTGGAATAACTTGGATTTACTTGTAAATAACTATATAATGTTAAGGACATTAAATGATTATACTTTAGTTACCCATTCAAAAGAAATAGTTTTCTTAATTAGTGTATAAGAAAATGGACTTTATATCGATAACTAAAATATAAAATACTCACTGTGATTTGCGTATACTGTATATGACTTTGTACGATGATGTTATTAATCCAATGGGCTATCTACGGGGGGGGAGGTGGGGGGGGACCCTCCCTAGAGACCCTATAGTAACAAAGATCGGCCAACCTCCGCCATCTTGGTGCCACTGTGTGGGGATCGGTTTTTACACCATACCCGAAAGAGGATTTATGGAGCTCCGATCTTACTCTCAACCATCTGAACAATTTAACCAGCACACCTAAACTTCGTTAAATGCGGAAATAGCCTCACGAAAATATTGTCGGGAATAGGGTAATGATCCCGACAGGTTTTGGTCCAATAGGACATTTGAATTTGGCGGTATCGTATCGCTTGTACGATTTCGGCTGGTTCTTTGTGTATTGTAGTTTATTCTTAAGTTAGGTTAAATATTAACTGTAATGTATAAATATCTACATCAGCTCTAGATGTATTATGAAACCAAGTTATGGGTTATAATTATTATGAGCCGGCAGCCATATGTAATTTCGCGAAGCGATCGGAAGCCGGCCCTTTAGTCTCTCAAACAACACCGTACAGTCAACATCTCCTCCCCCGGCCCTGACTCAACCCACAGTTCACCATGTGCTACAACTACTAATAATATTAACAACAGTCCTACATCACCAGTCCTCTAAGCTAAGTTCATTGTATCGATATTGTATTATGTGAACATTCCTACATGTCATGCAATTGAACTAGCCGCGTGTGGGGGACTGGATTACACCTATCAACGACTACGTCGTTGGTAATTATAATATAACTATTTGTTGGGATATTTCATGTACCAGTGATATGTAATTTAACCTTTATCTAAATTCCCGATAAATAATGGTCCTTCGTGCCCTAAAGCTTCCATACCGTAGTACCGTTTTGTTTGCTTCCTTGACGCTTGTGGGCTTACAAATGGCTGCCGCCTCGCGCGCTGTTGGCCGACTGCCTTTCCCTAGTTTGGACCCAGCTTCTTCCCTCATGTTTTTTTACCATTTAGGCGCCGTCTCTATCTTTTTGGGGACTAGTTTCCAGGTTTTTTTGGGCGTGTGATCCTTGGCGTTTTTTTGGTGGGTTAGCTGGGCTGGAGATTGGGGTTGGGGTAATTTCGTTGGGCGCCATTTCGCGCTCATAGGCTAGGCTAGGCAGTCTAGGCCTGCAGGTGTCTGTGGTGGCTTTTCATTTCGCTTTGGTGGTGTGCCTGTGGTGTTGCTTGTGTTTTGTCATTGTGGGACTCATTATTAATTATGCTGGTGGGGAGGGTTCTCATGTGACCTTTTATATTTAAATTTCATAATAGCCTAGGCCTAGTTGCTTAAAGTGACGGTTAATAGTCAGACCTCATGATTGTAGCTTAACCAACTAGGCTTACCTATAAAGGGCTTTAAATAATTAGAGCTTCACCTTACCCTTTCTTTTAATGGATTTAGTATTTAATTCTTTTGTCTAGTTAGATAATTTCCTTTCGATAGTTTATGTTAAGGGGGATGTAAGTACTATGTAATTCTTAAGTAATGGGGGTTTGCCGCTGTTGATTCCTAAGCGATTAACGGTTTGTAGTCTGACCTCATTGTAGTTTAAGTTGCTTAAAATTAAACCTTAACGATGACAGATTTGAAGAAACTTAAGATTCTTAAGGGAGGGATGAAGGGAAGTTTAAATAGAGGTTTAAGAGATCTTGATGAATTTTTAATAAGTGCCACGGCTGATCAGATAAAAGGTAAATTTGCTACTGTTACTAAATCGCTAGCTACTTATGATAGTTATTCTCAGCAGGTATATGGTTTATTGAGAGTTACTGACGATGTGGAAGAAGAAATGTCGGCAGATTTTGAGTACTATGAGGACGTTAATACAGCCTTAGCCAGACTATCTTCCACCCAAGAATCAACCTCTGTTAAGGATACCGGTACACCAAAGGCGACTGGTTTTAACCTGCCGAAGCTTACTTTGCCTACTGTGACGCACTCCAGTGCTGTGCAACGCAACCTGATTGTACTCCTTGGTACTCGACTGTACCGCCCGTGATCTGGCTACCGTCAGCCGCAATGTATATTGAGTGTGACAACTTATAACTATGTTCTTTGTATCTCTGCAAAGGTCTCGTCATGTGCTAACCAGTGGTGGGTTTTGTTTTAAGCCATGTCGAGACCTTCCATTTAATATGTAGTATCAATAGAGAAGTTGATAGATAATACAATGGGAATTCAGAGAGAGAGAGTGAGTTAGGCTTCAGAGCAAGAGGGTAGCAACGCGCCGCGCTGCCGGCCGGGTGGTTGCCAGACGTATGGACTGGTTGGCAGCCTTGCCCTTATAGCTAGGCGCGATAGGGTTGGTAGTCCATTGTTGCCTGCCTGGGCTGGGCCCATGTTGTCGTACAGCACACTGCCTGGAGGTTGGCTGTGTGTTCCTTGACCAGGTTGCCTAGAACCTTTGAGATTCTAACATCCCTTGCTCTCTCTCCCCACTTCTCACGGTTGCACTCTTTCTCTCTGACGACATTACTCTCATTTCATTCTTCTCTCTATTTAAATGCATAACCTTCCCTTGAGGTCCTAAAGGAGTTTCAGCACTCACCTCTCGTATTACTCTTAGGACAAGCATATATTTACATGTATTAGATTTAAGGGGTTAATGTGAACAGCGATCTTCTTGATGAGGATAGTTGGTGAACGTTCTACATGTTCACGAGTTATATGCCCTGCTCATCATCCCATTTGTGACTAGACTGGTGCCATGTGTAAGAGCCCGACCATGCCCAGGAGTTGTCTGTAGAGGGACGAGGACTTAGCCTTGATTTGCATACCGAGCCAGGAGCGAGTGTAGCACCCGAGACTACAGCTCGCTCGTAGTGCCGGTATAGTAGAGTAACGTAATTTATCTGTCCTTGTGTTCTCTACAGTCTTCTCCTGGGTTCTCGCTTTCGGTGCTGGGACTCGTTGTTCCTGTGACTTGGCCTGCTAGCTAGAACACATGGGGATGATGAGTGGGATATATCTTTATTTTACTATGCATTGCAGCTCTCTTTAAGTATATATCTATAACACTTTACAATACACATTACTCACACACAAGACAACACTATTAATACTTTCATGTATCAATTAACTGCACTGTCGTTTTGCTGCTGTGTCCGGAGTTCTGTTGCGTAGGGCGCATACGGACTCGGAGGGGAGACAGAGTGAGAGAAGCGAAGTAGCCTATGCGGTGGTAGGCTACCGGCGCAGTACTGTTGCCTGCAACCTTTTAGTTATTCCAAGTATAGATTCATTATTATAATAAGTGACTACTGTTTATGTTCCTCCCATGTGTATTATTAGGTATCTACTGGATCATGAACATCTTGTATGCTACATGCTAGTGCATGTTAGTAGGGGACAGTTAGTGTAGTGCACGCGCTTTCAAGTAGGCGTGTACATTTGTCATTTAGCATTTCACTGTCATACCTTTAGCCTGCTTCTATTCTACATTATTAGAGGCTTAATATTAACGTAGTTTCTTGAGTATTGCATTTCTTTAGTAATAACGTAACCTATAAATGTCTGAGGGAGTTTAGCCTCATAGCCTACCCCTGTTGTACACTTTCGCCGAGTTAAGGTACCTCGTTACCGTAGACGATAACTCTGTAGGGCGTTGGTGCTTTTGTTGTCTGGAGCATATAGTATTTGGGACTGGAATCGAGCGTGTCGTTGTCACTTAAGCCATTTCTGTCCTACGATCAAGAATCCCGAATATGTATTGCCGATCCAGCCGTAACAAAATGGCGACCTTGCACAAGATTCAGTAGTATCCTATCACATGTTTTTTTGGAGAACTATTCTATGCTACCTAGTAGAGCTGGCTAGAATTTTCTTGCATATTGGAGGAATTTTTATTGTGTCATTATTGTATTGGTGGACTTGCAGATTGTTTCGTTAGGTGTCTAGAGTAGAGTCATTCAAGCATCTTTAACATTTTGTGAGTCGAGACTGCAATTAGTAATAAGCACTTTTTTTTGTTTATGAACAGCAATTGTATAACCAGCACTATGTCTAATGACTCATCATTTACGGGGGAGGACAACACGGTACAGCCTAGTGACCAGCAAGTACAGCAGATATTTAGGGAGGGGAGTGTTATAAGTGGAGAGAGGGATGCCCGGGCATTTTTGCAGACACCTTTGACCGAACAGCGCCTGCAGGCTATTGATTGTTACGGTCTTCGCTGTTTAGCCACGGTTTTGGGGCGGGACTGTCCTGACAGTTGGCCCAAGAAGAATTTGGTGGCATGTTTGTTGGGTTATGGCGATGGGGCGGTGGGTGGAGTGGGGTCTTGGGGAGTTCCCTCCAAGCCTCCATTCCACTCTACCCCTGAGCTGGGCCCTCAGCCAGCGAGTCTTAGCACGATGCAGCAGGAGGGTTCTCAATGGCAAGCTGGCTTACCCGTAAACACGTCTCGGTGTGGATCCCCCATTTTGTGCTCTCCCCCCCCAGGCCTGTCTCCTGAGATGTTATTTCAGCTAGAACTAGCTAAGCTTAAGTTGCGAGAGAGTCAACAGGCTAGTATAGAACGGATTAAGCTGCAGGAGACTCAGATACAACAGGCTAGTATAGAACGGATTAAGCTGCAGGAGACTCAGATACAACAGGCTAGTATAGAACGCATAGAGGTTGCTAGAATCCAAGCCAATCAGGATGCAACCAGGTACCAGGCTGAAATGGATGTCGAGAAGTCTAGAGTAGAGACCACGGGGCGTCATCTCGGTGGTGGGCACCGGGTTACAGACTCACTTTCGCATTTAATTAAGTTAGTACCCGCATTTGATGAGACAGCAGTGACTGAGTTTTTTGCTCGTTTCGAAAAGAAGTGTCGTGAGTATGACTGGCCGGAGGTTAAATGGGCAGCATTAGTTTCATCACGTCTAGTGGGTAAGGGGTTGAAAGCCTACGATGCACTGTCACTGGACGAGAGTGTCGTGTATGGACTGGTGAAGGAGGCTGTGCTCCGGGCCTACGAACTGCAACCCGAAACTTATAGATTGAAGTTCCGTGGCGTGAATAAGAAGAGCGACGTCAGTTTTATGGAGCACGCACGGGACTTAACAGATGCATGTAATAACTGGTTTCGGTCCGAGCACGCAGAGTCGGCTGAGGAAATTAAGCAACTTTTCTATCTGGAACAGTTTTACAAATGTACTGGAACCGATCTAACGCTGAACATTAAGGAAAAATGTCCCAAGACAGTAGAGGAGGCTGCCAAGATGGCAGACCTCAGATTATCATTGATTCGTGGTTGCGATGCCGCTCAGAGGGCTGAGTCAGGGCAGAAGGGGCGCTATACCCCACCCACCAGAGTTTTCGATAATAACAAATCCTATGACACACATAACCACACTAAAAGCATTGCACCTAATAACACCTACAAACACAAGCCTCTCCCGTTTACTAAAGGTCAGGCCCCTTCTTCGCCCGCACAAGGGAAGAAGCCCATTGGGGATGTGAAATGTTACAAATGTCAGAAGCTAGGCCATTATTCACGTGAGTGCCCTAGTAACACTCCCGCTAAGCCGGTGTCATTGGTTCACAGTATCGGTGTGTCTCTGAAGGCTGCAGCAACTGCCCGGGGTAGGTTGTCAGCAGCTGAGGCGCACGCGGTAAAGAAGCGTACGGAAGGCTCGACACCTGTCCGGGACACTTTCTGTAGCCATCGGGGACACGGGTTTGTGAGCTGGGGGAGTGAACTACGGAGGGTTGACTTGTTGAGGGATACGGGGGCTTCGCAAACTTTGTTGAGGAACTTCACAGGGAAACCGATAAATGCGGCCAGAGTTGTTGTGGTGCAGGGTATAAATGCTACGAGGTCATACCCACTTGTGAGGTTGGAGTTGAGAGTGGGAGAGGTGTGCAGGGAGCTGGATGTAGGGATCGTTGAGTGTTTGCCAGTTGAGGGCGTCGACCTTCTTCTCGGCAACGACTTTGCGGTGCCCACTTCCGGGACTCCACCCTTAGTCGTTGCCGAGAGGGCGGCCGACGTGGATGGTGAGAATCGGGAATGGGTTGGGAGGTGCCAACAGGATGAGATGGCCTGTGTGGTAACCCGATCTCGCTCTGCGGCTCCTGCACAGCCTAGCACTCAACCTCGGGGACAGTGGAGGAAGGATCAGGAGAAGGTTGCTAAGGGCAGGAAAAGGGACATTGATTCTGCTGCACTTCTCGGTGATTCGGTAATTGGACCTATAATAAACACGGGAGTTGACTCTGGCCCAGATATGGTGTGTAACAAGGCAGAGTTGGGTAAGACTTCGCGTGAGGCAAGAGCTGTAGCGAGAGCCACTAAGGCAGTAGAGCCTACTAGCCGGGGTAATGTCTTATTACAAAACCATCTTGATGCATTGACGCCCGGGGACATAAGTGAGCAGCAGCTGCAAGACGCTAGCCTAGCTCGTTATAGCAATGGTGCCATAGAGTTGGAGGAAGATGGGGATGCGAAGCCGGGAGATTTCTTTAGGCTCAACAGGATATTGTACCGCAGATTTTTAGACCCCAAATCGAAGTGGGAGGGCGGTGCGAGGGTAGTAGACCAGGTGGTTGTTCCAAATAAGTATAGAGAGTCCTTATTGTGTCTGGCGCATGATGTGCCGGTGGCGGGTCATTTGGGGGTAACAAAAACATTGGCGGCATTGGGCAGGTTTTTCTGGTGGCCTGGGGTCAAGGCTGATGTCTGTGGATGGGTGGTTGGGTGTGCGACCTGCCAGACAACGGGGAAGCCTAACCAGACAATCCCGAAGGCACCTTTGTTTCCCATACCTGTCACCGGGCCTCCGTTCAGCAAAGTTGTAGTAGATTTGGTTGGCCCTTTCCCGCCTACTAGTAGTGTAAATTCCTGTTGACAATCATGGATGTGGCTACGAGATACCCGGACGCATACCCCATGAGAAACGGCTCGGCAAAGGCAGTTGTTAAAAACTTATTATTGTTCTGTTCCCGTTATGGATTTCCACGTGAGGTGCAGTCAGACCAGGGGAGCAATTTTACATCCAAATTGTTCAAGCAAACCCTTCAGTTGCACGGTATATGTTCTGTAGTGTCGTCAGCCTACCATCCCGAGAGTCAGGGAGTCTTGGAGCGGTGGCACTCGACCCTGAAGAGTATGCTACGCTGTTACTGTGCAGAACATGACACTGATTGGGATTTGGGTCTGCCGTATGTTCTGTTCGCTGCACGTGAAGTCCCAGGAGAGAGCCTGGGGTTCAGTCCAAATCAGCTAGTCTTTGGCCATAATGTGAGAGGACCTTTAACCCTTATTTAGCGGCGAGCAACATAAGTCGAGTTAAATAAAGCTGGACTATGTGGCGGCGCTCGACATAACTCGAGTGGCAATTTCAGCACGTAATGTGGCTGAGAGAGAGACAAGTGGTGGCAGGAGACTAGCGAGCGTATGACTGCTCCAGACCACCGCGGCGAACCTACTGACACAAATCTCAGCTCCCTCCTCCCTCTCTCACTCGCTACATACTCAATTATGTACTGAAAGTACCGAATTACCTGCTTTTTGCACTCGCGTTGCACGGTTATTGCAAGAAAACTATCCATCATACAAGGATCGTTATGGTGTCATTCGAAAGCTCTGTTTATGCCCTTTCAGGGATAGGTACTTGTTTTACGTTCTGGGTCTTATTTAGGCATGAAAATGATCACGTAAACAGCCCTATTTTGGCTAAAAACACCCCGCTGTGCGGTACACATAAATAATAGGCCGTAAGGTGTTAAGTATGGTGAAAGAGATCTGGGAGGGCGAAGAGAAGCCGGGGTCTGTACTTAAATATGTCCTTGAGAGCCGGGAGAGACTTATAGGTTGCATGGCAGCGGCAGGTAATAACTTGGTTAATGCACAGGCGGTCATGAAGCACCAGTATGACGCCAAGGTGAAGCTTCGGGAGTTTTCGGTGGGTCAGGAGGTAATGTTGCTTTTACCTTTGCCTGGACACCCCCTTTCTGCCAAGTTCATTGGGCCGTATGTGGTGGCTAAGAAACTGTCCGACCTTGATTATCTCGTTGCAACACCTGACCGTAGGAAAAAACATCAGTTATGTCATGTTAACCTCATGAAAGAGTATGTGAGACGCCCCTCAGAGCCTCTCACTGTCCCTGTGCTGGCCTGCAGCGGCCAGGGTGGAGAAGGAGGTGGGGACAGTCATGCTGCTGAGGAGGATAGCTGGGACTGTGTCATTTCCGCGGAACAGTGGGCGGGGAATACTGAACAAGAGGCTAGGCAAGCTGTAAGTCACCTGCCTGAGCACCAGGGTGCTGCTGTCCTAGGCCTGTTCAGGTCATACCCCTCTGTTTTCGCTGAACACCCAGGTCTCACTACTCCGGTAACGCACGACGTGGACGTCGGTGATAATGTGCCCTTCAAGTCAGTGCCCTACCGTGTGCCCCCGGTAAAGTTGCCAGCTTTACGGGAGGAGTTAAAGTACATGGTTGAGAGAGGGATGATCACTGAAGGTTATGTGAAGTGGACATCACCCGTCACGTTGCAGCCAAAACCTGACGGCAAGGTGCGGTTCTGCATAGATTTTCGTAGGCTAAATGGCTTGACCACTACCAACCCTTACCCTTTGCCTCGAGTTGACGACAGCGTGGACAAGATAGGGAATGCAAAGTACCTTACTAAAATTGATCTTGTAAAAGGCTACTGGCAAGTACCCCTGTCGGACCGAGCTAAGCAAGTTTGTGGTTTTGTGGTAGATGGCAAGACCTACCAATGTAACGTAATGCCTTATGGGCTTAAGAACGCACCTGCCACGTTTCAGAACCTGATGAACGATATTTGTGACGAAATCCCTAACTGCACGGTCTACCTTGATGACGTGATAGTATATGATGACGATTTTGAAAATCACCTAAGGCACTTAGAGACCCTGTTTAGGAAGTTGCACGATGCTGGGCTGGTGGTGAACCTGAGGAAGTGCGAGTTTGTAAAGGCTACTGTGCAGTATCTTGGCTTTGTGGTCGGGTTAGGCCGGGTGTGCCCCCCCTGAGCAAGATACAGGCTATCAATATGTTTCCCAGGCCCACCACTAAGCGCCAGGTCATGCGGTTCCTAGGTATGATAGGCTATTATAGGCGCTTCATCCGGGGATACTCTACTGTCTTAGCACCGTTAACTGATCTACTGTCGAAGTCAGTGAAGTTCTGTTGGGCTGCGGAGTGTCAGAGGGCTTTCGACCTAGTCAAGCACCTGCTGTGTACACATCCGATTTTGAGGGCCCCAGACTTCTCCAGGAGTTTTCAGCTGGCGACTGATGCCAGCGGTGTGGGTGCCGGGGCAGTGTTACTGCAGACTGATTCCGAGGGCTTGGAACACCCAGTGAGCTTCTTTTCTCGCAAGTTTAATTCGGCACAAAGGAATTACTCGACTATAGAGAAGGAGCTTCTGGCTATCGTTTTGTCGCTCAAACATTTCGAAGTTTATGTTCCAGCCTACGGCCCGGTAGTGACGATTTATACGGACCATCATCCCTTGAAATTCCTAAATCAGTTTCACAATCGGAATATGCGGTTGACCAGGTGGTCCCTAATGCTCCAAGAGTATAATCTCAACATTCAGCATATTGCCGGGAGTGAGAACGTGATAGCAGATTGTCTATCAAGGGTTGATGATCCAAGATAGTCGTGCACGGTGTGTGGGTTGAGCAGGAGTAAAATTAGGCTATCATAACGCCGTCCAAAATGATTATAAAACAATAAAATAAACGAGAAAACTCTTTCTTTTTTTTTAGTTTTGTAAGTCTTTATTGTTGTAGCATGATGCATGCGATATTGTGTTTTATGTATAATTCACACTTCAGTTGTTGTGCACCTTTTGCAATTAGTGGCAGCTAAGGGTAGCAGGTCGGTTGGTTGCCTGTCAGATTTTGATAATGCTTCTAAGGTCGATTATCTAAAATCTTGGGGGGGCTGTGACGCACTCCAGTGCTGTGCAACGCAACCTGATTGTACTCCTTGGTACTCGACTGTACCGCCCGTGATCTGGCTACCGTCAGCCGCAATGTATATTGAGTGTGACAACTTATAACTATGTTCTTTGTATCTCTGCAAAGGTCTCGTCATGTGCTAACCAGTGGTGGGTTTTGTTTTAAGCCATGTCGAGACCTTCCATTTAATATGTAGTATCAATAGAGAAGTTGATAGATAATACAATGGGAATTCAGAGAGAGAGAGTGAGTTAGGCTTCAGAGCAAGAGGGTAGCAACGCGCCGCGCTGCCGGCCGGGTGGTTGCCAGACGTATGGACTGGTTGGCAGCCTTGCCCTTATAGCTAGGCGCGATAGGGTTGGTAGTCCATTGTTGCCTGCCTGGGCTGGGCCCATGTTGTCGTACAGCACACTGCCTGGAGGTTGGCTGTGTGTTCCTTGACCAGGTTGCTTAGAACCTTTGAGATTCTAACATCCCTTGCTCTCTCCCCACTTCTCACGGTTGCACTCTTTCTCTCTGACGACATTACTCTCATTTCATTCTTCTCTCTATTTAAATGCATAACCTTCCCTTGAGGTCCTAAAGGAGTTTCAGCACTCACCTCTCGTATTACTCTTAGGACAAGCATATATTTACATGTATTAGATTTAAGGGGTTAATGTGAACAGCGATCTTCTTGATGAGGATAGTTGGTGAACGTTCTACATGTTCACGAGTTATATGCCCTGCTCATCATCCCATTTGTGACTAGACTGGTGCCATGTGTAAGAGCCCGACCATGCCCAGGAGTTGTCTGTAGAGGGACGAGGACTTACCCTTGATTTGCATACCGAGCCAGGAGCGAGTGTAGCACCCGAGACTACAGCTCGCTCGTAGTGCCGGTATAGTAGAGTAACGTAATTTATCTGTCCTTGTGTTCTCTACAGTCTTCTCCTGGGTTCTCGCTTTCGGTGCTGGGACTCGTTGTTCCTGTGACTTGGCCTGCTAGCTAGAACACATGGGGATGATGAGTGGGATATATCTTTATTTTACTATGCATTGCAGCTCTCTTTAACCCGTGGAGCCCCGGCTAGTTTTGTAATGTTTGCGCACCAGAACCCGGCCGGTTTTCAAAAAATGGTTTTATTCCAGAAACAATAGCGAATGGGTTAGGAATGAAGGAAAAACCACGAAAAACCGCTCAAAAAGCTTAAAAAATGGTCCTACAGAGACCCCGAAAACGGATTTTACAAGAGTAAAAAATTGAAGGCAATTATCCCAAAAAAACAGGTTATTGCGCGCTCGCGCGCACGCACGTGGACTTTGAGAGTTTTCAACCATCGGCACGGGTGCGTGGGATACGTACACAGTTCCCATACAAATCTGAGCCCTCTTGAGTGGCTACACCTGAGGTCACGGTCGGCGCAATTGGGGCGACGCGCCAGGCGCGTCTCTGGGGCTGTGCGTTACATACATCGCCGACGCGTCAGGCGCGTCGCTGGGGCTGTACGGGTTAAGTATATATCTATAACACTTTACAATACACATTACTCACACACAAGACAACACTATTAATACTTTCATGTATCAATTAACTGCACTGTCGTTTTGCTGGTGTGTCCGGAGTTCTGTTGCGTAGGGCGCATACGGACTCGGAGGGGAGACAGAGTGAGAGAAGCGAAGTAGCCTATGCAGTAGTAGGCTACCGGCGCAGTACTGTTGCCTGCAACCTTTTAGTTATTCCAAGTATAGATTCATTATTATAATAAGTGACTACTGTTTATGTTCCTCCCATGTGTATTATTAGGTATCTACTGGATCATGAACATCTTGTATGCTACATGCTAGTGCATGTTAGTAGGGGACAGTTAGTGTAGTGCACGCGCTTTCAAGTAGGCGTGTACATTTGTCATTTAGCATTTCACTGTCATACCTTTAGCCTGCTTCTATTCTACATTATTAGAGGCTTAATATTAACGTAGTTTCTTGAGTATTGCATTTCTTTAGTAATAACGTAACCTATAAATGTCTGAGGGAGTTTAGCCTCATAGCCTACCCCTGTTGTACACTTTCGCCGAGTTAAGGTACCTCGTTACCGTAGACGATAACTCTGTAGGGCGTTGGTGCTTTTGTTGTCTGGAGCATATAGTATTTGGGACTGGAATCAAGCGTGTCGTTGTCACTTAAGCCATTTCTGTCCTACGATCAAGAATCCCGAATATGTATTGCCGATCCAGCCGTAACACTACCTTTTCCGGGGATTCGGCTACCTGGACTGGATTTTGGGATATTTTTGAGTGTTCCATCCATCATCATAAAACACTCACATCCATCCAAAGGTTCACATATCTCCGTGGTCAATTGAAAGGGGAGGCATTGAAGTTAGTCGATGGGTACAAGCTAGAAGCTACCAGCTACGAGTCTGCAGTGGAGTTGCTGAAGAGAACTTACGGGAGAGTGGAAGTCATCAAGACCGCGTTAATTACTAAGTTCTTCACGCTAGATCCTCCATCCTATGATGTGACGGCCCTAAAGGAGTACTATGCCTCCTTTGAGAGCCTCCTCCGATCTATGGAGACAATGGCCGTCACCAAGGAGGAGATATTTAGTGTGAATATCTTGAATAAAATACCCTCTCTCCTAAGGGAAATCTTAAGACGACAACTAAGCGACTCTCCACTAAACTTGGAAGCGTTGGTGCAGGTGTACCAGACCGAAGTCTTCAATATGGAGAGTACTGGACACTACCGACAAGTGGAGATGTCGCCATCTACTGCAGCTTTCCCGGTACAGACTTCTCCTAAACAGAAAAGGCCAATATCATTAGGTTGTAAGTTGTGCAGTGTCCACGGTCATCTGTGGTATCGGTGTCCTAAGTATCCTAAGGCTACACAGAAGGTTAGCAAGGCTAAATCGCTTAAGTTATGTACCAGCTGTCTGGCAAGAGACCACTTCAACAGTACCTGCACCAATTCCTACATCAAACCTTGTAAGTATTGCAAGGGGAAACATTGGTTTTCCCTTTGCACCCAGTCTGATCGGCACGACGGCAAAGAAAAGGGGAGAACCCCCAAAGAGTCACATGAGAAAAGTAAGAGCGAGGGTGATAAAGTATCTGCCATGTCCATTGCTTCTCGAGAATGTCAATTGCTTCCTACTATGATGCTGCCAGTAGTGGGGAGTAATAATAATACTATAATGACGCGCACCTTACTTGACCAGTGCTCACAGAGGTCATTCGTTCTGCGGTCATCATTACCCCAGCTCAAGTGTACCAGCAAGGGTCAAGAGAATTTGCGTCTCCATGGTTTCACTGGTGAAATAGATTCCAGTGACTATGATATTGTGGAGATTTCATATGTTTATAGAAAAAAGGTATGTCCCATCAAGGCTGTTGTGGTCGACACACTACCCAGTTTCTATATAGCATCAGAGATTCAACCACATTTGAAATATCTCAGAAGCAAGGGGTATAAACTGGCTGATGATCAACTCTCTGCTAACAATGGTATTATGCTACTGGTCGGAGCTGATTATTACTACGACCTGGTTCACCCTGGATATCGGCGGGTAGATAAGCTAATAATGCTCCCCACGATCCAAGGTTATGCCATTTCTGGATCCTATGCCACTTCCTCTCAAGACACACAGGTGGAGGTGGTTACGGTCCTCAAGGTAGCAGTAAGCCCCATAGATAAATATATTAGGCCAAATGTGCCTGATAATACATGTACTGATATAGATAAGCTATGGGACTTGGACAATATTGGAATTGACCCACATGAACTTGATCGTGAGTCCAAGCTAGCGTTAAGCTCGTATGAAGAGACTGTAACGTATGACTCTGGCAGAGGTCAGTATGTGGTAAGGCTCCCTTGGAATGATAACAAGAGTAAATTACCTACTAATTTCCATCTAGCACTTGGTAGGTTACGTGGGCTTCAGAAGCAGTTTGTCAAGGATCCAAGTTATTGCGAGACTTATGCGGCAGTTTTGGCCGAGCAGGTACAACGTGGATTTGTGGAGAGTAGATCTCAGTGAGTATGGGGATAACATCCATTACCTTGCTCACCATGGGATTAAAAAGGACAGTTCCACCACTCCTGTTCGTATTGTGTATGACTGCTCTGCTAAATCTAGTGATCGCTCCTATAGCCTGAATGATTGTCTGTACACGGGTCCGTCCCTGGTCTCTGATCTAGCGCAAATTATGTTGCGCTTCAGATGTCATAAGTTTGCATGGGTCGCCGATATTGAGAAGGCCTTCCTGATGCTTCAACTCCATCGTGAAGACAGGGACTCGACAAGATTTTTATGGCCGCGGGACCCAATGGATCTAGATTCGGTGTATCTGGTCTACAGGTTCAGAGTCTTCTTATTCGGGGCGACCTGTTCCCAGTTCCTTCTCAACGCTACTATCTTGCGTCATCTTGAGGAGGCTGGACTAGATCCTGACTTCAAGAATGAGATCAAGAATGGGATCTATGTGGACAATCTTCAAGGCACCGGAGACAATGAAGATTTATTGCTCAAGAGATGCTGGGAGATCCGTGATATATTTGCCAAGGCTCATTTATACTTAAGAGAATGGGCCACTAATAGTGATCTTTTGAAAGGTCAATTTACTTCTGACGGTGTAGCTACTGAGGATAGTGAGGTGAAGTTTTTAGGTCACAAATGGGACACTACCACAGATTGTATATCCTTCTGTCACACCCCATGCGGCAGTGAGCTTATGACCAAGCGAAACTGCTTAAGCTTGTCAGCGAGGTTGTTTGATCCCCTAGGTTTTTTGCTGCCTGTAACAATCCGTGCTCGTATGTTTTTACAGCAACTGTGGCGGCTAAAACTAGATTGGGACACGCCCCTCCCGATTGAGTTACAAGATACTTGGCGGTTGATTCGGTCGGACCTTTCCACATGTTGCAGGGTCCAACTTCCTCGTCAGGTTATTAGTGGTCACCAGGTGGATCTACATGCCTTTTCTGATGCTAGTAATAGTGCGTACGGTACTGCCATATACATATGCAATGGTAGTGTAGTGACGCTGGCTATAGCGAAGGCCAAAGTAGCCCCTATAAAGAAGATTGCAGTTCCTAAATTAGAACTTACTGCATTGCTTCTGTCTGCTCGTCTAATAAAGTTTACACTGGATGCCTATGCAGACATACTACAGATTAATAACGTCTATGTCTGGAGCGACAGTCAAATAGCGCTTTCATGGGTACACAGCCAGAAAGTGTTACCTGTTTATGTTTCTAATCGCACTGATGAGATTCATAACTTAGTTCCTACAGCTACATTTCGCTATGTGAGCACCAGGGATAACCCCAGTGACATAATTTCCCGGGGGATCTCGGCACAGCAGTTTATGTCTTCCTCTATTTGGTGGCATGGACCTCCATGGCTTACATCTCCAACTGAATGGCCTCAGGATTTCAGGGGATGCATATCTGATCCTTCAAGTCGGCCCCACGATGATGTGTTAAGTAGTTCGAATGTGAGTACTACACATCAGGATAACAAGTTGGTAGAGTGGGAACGTTACGGCAGCTATGATCAAGTAATACGGGTATTTGCATGGATATACCGTTTCATTAACAACATGAGAAGTCGGGCTCACGGGTCTTTCCTTAGTGAAGATTCGAAGCATATCAGACTCCATGAATTGAGATCAGCAGAAGCAAAACTAATATGTTTAGTACAAAAGATATCTTATCCTACTGAACATCAAATCCTGAGCAAGGAGTCAAAGTCCAAACCCTCAAACTTAATGAGGCAGCTAGGATTATATATGGAAGGAGGCATCATTAAGTGTAGAGGCAGGATACAAAAAGCGGACATTATTGATTCTGCTAAATATCCTGTCCTCCTTAGCTCCTCTCATTTGATTACCAAAATGTTGATTCGCCAATGCCATCGGACCTGCCTACATTTTGGCGTAAATTATGTTCTGGCGTATATGCGACAACGTTGGTGGATCCCTAAGATGCGACAAGCAATTAAAGGGATCCACAATAGCTGTACTATCTGTAAAAGATTACAGGGTAAGCCTTACTCCCCAGTAGATCTACCTCCCTTGCCTGAGTTCAGGGTACAAAGGACTGAACCATTTCAGGTAACCGGGGTAGACTACACCGGAGCGATTCATGTTAGAGAATCGCCCGGTAATATCATAAAGGTATATGCCGTCCTATTCACATGTGCGGTAACCAGAGCGATTCATATTGAATTGATTGACGACCTATCCAGTGAGGGGTTTTTGCATACTCTAAGACGCTTTGCAGGCCGCAATGGTTTCCCTCAAATTATTATGAGCGATAATGCGACTTGTTTTGTCGGGGCCTCTAAATATCTCCAGAGTTTAATGGATGACCCGCAGGTTGTGGCTACCCTCACTGGAAAGGGTTGTCAATGGAGATTTATACCAGCACGTGCACCATGGTTCGGGGCGATTTGGGAGAGAACAATCGGTATCGTCAAATCTGCCTTGAAGAAGGTATTAGGAAGGGCACTGGTGACCAGACGGGAGTTGCAAACCATCTTAATAGAGATTGTGATGTTAGTCAACGACAGGCCCTTGACCTATACCTCGGCAGATGTTGATGACCTCTTACCCATTTCGCCTTCCATGATGACACGTGGACGAACCCTTAATACCTTTCCTAGATCGTCCGTAAATGACGAAGATCTGCATGACCCTACGTTCGGCAATGCTGACGCCACACGTCGTCGCTTCCAGTATGTAAACAAGGTGTCCGACGATCTATGGAAACGGTGGACCCAAGAATATTTGCTGTCTCTTCGCGAGCGTCACTCTCATAAGATCAAAGGGACGAATCAACGATGGCCTCGTATCGGGAATATCGTCCTGATTCATGATGAGCGTCCTAGGTTATTTTGGAAGCTTGGGAGGATTATCGATTTGTTCCAGGGCATTGATGGTCTTATAAGGGTTGCTAAAATACGAACTTCGACTGGGGTTACTACTCGCCCAGTCGTGAGGTTATATCCCTTGGAGCAGGATGTAGAACTACCGGATTATCCTGGCGTCTCTACTGATACCCCTCCGCGGGAGAGTGCTGGTGACAGTGCTCCTCAAGGTGGGGCAGCAGATGATGAGAAGGATGATCCTCCTCAGGCTTCAGGTGGCGCTCGTCCCAAAAGGAGGACGGCTATGAGTTCCGTGGATCTTTGGAGATCAAAGATCCAACAAGGTGATCTTTGACTTCGATGTCCTTTTTTTGTTCCTGTATATCATTTTTGGTGGCGGGCAATATGTCGGGAATAGGGTAATGATCCCGACAGGTTTTGGTCCAATAGGACATTTGAATTTGGCGGTATCGTATCGCTTGTACGATTTCGGCTGGTTCTTTGTGTATTGTAGTTTATTCTTAAGTTAGGTTAAATATTAACTGTAATGTATAAATATCTACATCAGCTCTAGATGTATTATGAAACCAAGTTATGGGTTATAATTATTATGAGCCGGCAGCCATATGTAATTTCGCGAAGCGATCGGAAGCCGGCCCTTTAGTCTCTCAAACAACACCGTACAGTCAACATCTCCTCCCCCGGCCCTGACTCAACCCACAGTTAACAGTCCTACATCACCAGTCCTCTAAGCTAAGTTCATTGTATCGATATTGTATTATGTGAACATTCCTACATGTCATGCAATTGAACTAGCCGCGTGTGGGGGACTGGATTACACCTATCAACGACTACGTCGTTGGTAATTATAATATAACTATTTGTTGGGATATTTCATGTACCAGTGATATGTAATTTAACCTTTATCTAAATTCCCGATAAATATCATGCCCTGGTGGGGGCACGAACTCTCGACCCTTGGGTGTGAGGCAGGCACCTTACCAGTTAGACCAATAGAGATATCCCGCTTGGCCTGTTCGGCTCAGGGTATTTCCGCATCTGAGGTCTGTTTAGGCTAGCCTATTTTCACTGACTTTACAACTGCTGATGTTTTCATATTGCACACGAAAAACCACAAAAATTACCCTAGAGAATCACAAGGTTATCAAAACAAGGTCACTCAGAAACTACAATAAAGAAACATTTCTGGACATTTTATGGAATACAGACTGGTCTCCAGTGTTTGGAAGTACAAACGTTAATGACGCATGGGTTGGCTTCAGAACCATCATCACAAACATTCTAGACGAAATAGCTCCTCTGAAAGACATACAAATTAAAGCAAGGTCAGATCCATAGATCAACAATGACATACTACACCATCTGGAACACAGAGACAATCTGTTAAAAAGCTAGCGAAACATAGACAGGATCAAGGTCTGAAACATGAGTTCAACAGGGCCAGGAATAAACTAAGTAGGAAAATAAAATCAGCGAAAACTAATTATTTTCACAATAAGGCAGAGGAATATCAGAATAACCCAAAGAAACTATGGAGGCACCTAAAAACAACAGGCTACAGCAACAAGACAAGGGATTCGTCTAACACTAATATTGTTGTTGTTGTTGTTGTTGTTGTTGTTGTTCCCTAAGCTGCCTGGCCGAACAGCCCCGAGTCCCTGAGAAAGGCCATGGCCACGATCGGGCTTTCCCACAGAGCTCTCATTGAGTGTAGATTGTGTTGTTGGCGTAAGTGGTTGTGTGAAATGCAGTCTTCTATGATGTGTTTAATGGTATGGGGTGCTGTGTTACATCCCGGGCAGGTGTCGACAACGGAGTCATCCAGTCTCTTCTGATAGCTCAGGAGAGCTGGATGGTGTCCGCATCTCAGCCTGGCCAGGTGGACTCTGTCCTCGCGAGGAAGGGAGGATTCGGAAGGATGGATTTCGGGAGGTCGTGCATGCAGCTGCGTGTTGTCTGTGAGTGAGTGGATGGATCGGTGAGAGATCTGAGTATGGATGTGCTTCTGGAAGTTGGTTCGGGGTGGGCAGGGAGGGAGAGAGGACAATAATTGTGTGTGATACCGTGTGCTGGGTGTTGTTTTGATATTTCTTGTTGTCTGTGGGTGTGTTGCCATGTAGTTTAGTGGGTGGTCTTGGTTCGTGGAGGCTACTGCCAGGAATTGAGTGCCTCTCATGTCCAGATGGTCTTTGACTTTGAGGATTTTGGTTTCTTGATGTAGGTGATCTGTGGGTGCAGTAGCTGTGCAGCCTGTAATGATCTTCAGGGCTTTGTTTTGAATAGTCTGTAAGGTCTTATGATGTGTTTCAGCTAGGTTAGAAGCCCAGGCTGGGCTTGCGTATTCCATCACTGATCTTATGTATTGTTTATATACTGTGGTGGTAGTTTCTTTGTTGTGTCCAAATTTTGTGTGAGCAAGTGACCTGAGGGCGTTAAGTCTGGGTGTCAGTTTCTTTTTAATGTTTGTGGTGTGCTGTTTGAATGTCATATGAGTATCATATGTTACTCCTAGGATTTTGGGTGTGTGTGTATGTGTTAGGGGTGTGTTGTTTATGGTGAGTTGAGGGATGTATTCGTGTTCTCCTGTCCAACTTGTGAGCAGGGTTGCGGTGGATTTGGCTGGGGCTAGATTAAGTCTGTTTGTAGTGCACCAGCCATGTAGTGTGTTGAGATAGGGTTGAAGGAGATCTGTTGCTCTTTTTGGGTCATGGTGTGTGCATGTGAGTGTTATGTCATCTGCATAGGAGGCTAAGTTTATTTGGGGCGTATTGGGTGTAGTTATATCGTGCATGTACAGATTGAAGAGTGCGGTTGATAGGACGGATCCTTGTGGGACTCCGTTTGGAAAGTTTCTGATTTTAGATGACTGACCGGCAAAAGATACGTGTGCACATCTGCCTGCTAGGAAGTTGGCCAGCCATCAACACTAATATTGTTCTCACCATTAATGATCAGGTTTGCCACGATGAACGACAAATTTCAACCTACTTCAACTCCTTCTTCACCTCCATAGCAAACACACTTGCACAGAACCTACCTCAACCTCTCAATAAATGCACGACAACAACGGCCACCTTTCGAAATTTCTACAGAGATAAAGACATACACCCGAACACATTTGGATTGCAAAATGTTACACCAAAATACACTTTTGACGAGCTGTCTAACCTAAATGTACATAAAAGCACAGGACCAGACAAAATTCCTGCCAAATTTCTACGAGATGGAGCCATTGGTATAGCAGGCCCCCTAACCCACATCATCAACTTGTCAATTAACACCAACACTGTACCTGCTGAACTGAAGGAAGCTATTGTAACCCCTCTATTCAAGAAAGGAAATAAACTAGAAGTTGGTAACTACAGACCAGTTAGCATATTATGTATTGTATCTAAAATCCTTGAAAGAGCGGTATACACCCAAATTGAACACTACCTCAAACAAAATGATCTATTCTATAAGTTTCAATCAGGTTTCAGATGCATGTAGTGCCATCCTATATACTGAGAATCTTGAAGTACTGGTACGCCAATCAAACATTTAATGTAAGATGGGGTAACATTATTTCGGATTCCTTTACAGTAACCAATGGAGTGAGACAGGGTAGTATTCTCTCACCTTACTTATTCAATGTATATATGGATGAATTAAGTGATAAATTGAATAAAGAGCAGATTGGATGTTATGGTGGGAATAAAATCATCAACCATCTCATGTATGCTGATGATCTGGTCATTATTGCACCGTCTTCTGCGGGTCTGAGCAAACTTCTTGATATATGTGAATCTTTTGGTAGTAAACATTGTGTTAAATTCAACCCACTGAAAAGTGCTGTTCTTATATTTAGATCAAAATTACTGTATAAAAGTAAACTGCCAAATTTCTCACTCAATAATCAAATTATTCAAGAAGTAAACAAAATAAAATACCTGGGACACATTATCTCAAACGATTGCTCAGATGATGCAGATATCGGCCGTCAGCGCAGACAGCTATATTTACGTGGTAACACCATCTTGAGAAAATTCCACATGTGTAATTGGGAAACTAAAGTCACTTTGTTCCGGACATATTGTTCCTCTATGTACACGGCCCATTTGTGGTGGAAGTATAAGAGAGCCACCATAAATGGTCTGTGTACATCCTATCATAATATACTCAAGATGTTCATTGGTCTCTCTAAATATGAAAGCACTAGTATGGTGTGCACACTGTTGGATGTGCAGTGCTGTCGGGCTGTCATCAGGAGACTGGTGTACAGCTTTTCGCAGCGACTGCAATCCTCCAGTAACACGCTGATTGTAGCTCTTTGGTCTAGTGATCATATCTATGAATCCCGTATTTTATCTCACTGGCAGAAGCTGCTGCACACATAGTATGTAATGTAATATATAGGTCTAATTGAACTATGAGCAATGATCTGTGCAATAGGTGTTAACCAACATTGAGCAATAGCCTTAGTTAGCCTATCTGTGTTATATTATGACAAAATGTGATATGTGCTCTATTCTGTAAATAGGCCTACTGTATATTTTATTTTATTGTTTCTTTATTAATATACCTTTGTGTATAATTATTATCTGTGCTCTGACGAGAAGTGTATGTGATATGGACCATTAGGTCGTACTGTATTTATACTGTATCTATCTTATGTGTCTGGAATAAGGAATTATTATTATTATTATTATTATTATTATTACTCGACAGACTCCTGTCTCATCCACTTAACGGATCACATTCGTAAAGAAATGTCTAAAGGTAACTACACCGGTATGGTTCTTCTTGATCTACAAAAAGCGTTTGACACAGTAGACCATGATATCCTATGTAATAAACTACAAGCAATGGGCATAGGGTCTGTGAACTGGTTTAAATCTTATCTTAGTGGTAGAACCCAAAGAGTCAAAATTTATGATAATATATCTGATCCTATGCCAATTAACTGTGGGGTCCCGCAGGGAAGCATCCTTGGTCCCTTACTCTTTCTCTGTTATGTGAACGACATGGAACTGAGCGTCTCATGTAAATTATTACTGTATGCAGACGATAGCGTGCTTCTGGTTTCAGGAAAAGACCCAATAAGTATTGCCGCTTCACTTTCCAAAGAACTAGAATCATGTAGTGAATGGCTAGTGGACAATAGACTATCTCTTCACCTGGGCAAGACGGAAGCCATCTTATGTGGAACAAAACGCAAACTGAAAGACATTGTGGGCTTCTCGGTCAACTGTAATGATATTCCTATAACAACAGTGTCACAAGTTAAATATCTCGGACTAAAACTGGACGCGAGTTTGTCAGGTGAAACAATTTTGGAATCTATCCTGAGTAAGTGTAGAGCACGTATAAAATACCTGTATAGACAGGTGGGATGCTTGCCCGCGGCGACCAAAGAGACCCTCTGCCAAGCGCTTGTTCAATGTCATTTTGACTATTCTGTGTCATCCTGGTACTCTGCATCATCTAAATCAGCACAGCACAAAGTTCAGGTCACTCAAAATAAAATGGTTAGGTTCATGCTGAACCTAGGACCCAGATTACATGTTGGCCAGGAACAGCTTCAGTCACTAGGTATGCTCAATGTCTCTGACAGGGCCAAACAAATCAGGCTCACTAATGCCTTCAAAATTTTCTATGACAGAGCTCCAGAGTATCTAAAGAATGATTTTGTTAAAGCAAATGAGAGGAGTGGACATAATACAAGAAACAGGATGTTTAATTTTAAGGTCCCGAGAATCCAAGGACAGGGTAAGCAAGCATTCTTCTTCACCGCCATCAAAGACTGGAACGACCTACCCCAGTCAGTCCGTGAAAAGAGAACACTGTATTCCTTCAGACGTAGCCTGAAGGAACACCTGAACCGGACAGCTGCGAGAAGGGAGCACCAAGCTTATGTCTACTACTAAATGCGACATAAGAGATAGACAAACCAAACTGAAATGATTACTAATTACGGATTACTGATATTTACTATAGGATGTAAGGTATCTTAAAATAGCCCCCTAGAAATACTTTCTCTAAAGTATCTATTTCTTTATCCTCCCCATTTTCCCCAGCTAACCTAATCCCACAAGGACCCCAATGGAAATACGCCTAACAGCCTTATTGGGCTATCCTTAGTTGGAATTATGCAAGGCTG
The DNA here is from genome assembly GCA_032716605.1 of Paralithodes platypus. Lineage (NCBI taxonomy): Eukaryota > Metazoa > Arthropoda > Malacostraca > Decapoda > Lithodidae > Paralithodes > Paralithodes platypus. The sequence goes on along the minus strand of CM064568.1, from coordinate 32,926,381 downwards.
GTACATGTCATATTTGTAACATACTATGTGGTACCAACTCTGTAAATTGCTAACTGAATAAATTATTATTATTATTATTATTATTATTATTATTATTATTTCTTCTCTTTACACTTGAGGGGAGATTTCCGCGTGAATTATATTGTATTCTTTTCAAGACTCCTTTTTTCCTTATGTTTAGCCCCCACCTCTATTATATCCCATCTAATTCTACGTCTCTCTAACCGACGTATGTAAGCATAATTTCTTCAACTTTTCTTCATATGGAAGATTTCTAATATTATGGATAATTTTTGTCATTCTTTGCTGCACTCTCTCCAAGGAATCTATGTCCATTCTGTAATAGGGACACCAAAATTAAACAGCATAATCCATACGTGGTCTTACTATAGGTAGCGGCAACGAATTTGACAATAATCTGGATTGGTTGTTTCTCCTCCAGCCAATCACGGGTATTCCAGGATTAGTCACCCTGGTTCTTGATTTTCCAAGCTGGGTGATACTCTTGTGTGTTTCAGTGTCCATGTTTCCGATTTCCACCTCCTTTTTTGTTCCGGCCATTGGGGCAAGCGTCTTGACCAATGCAGTAGCTGGCATTTTGTGATGTATCATTTGGAGAGCTCTTCCCCAGCCAATGGGAGAGCGTCGAGGTGGATGGGGAAGCTCCGCCCTGTTCCAGGAGCTTCCAGTTGAGGAATCCTGGCTATCTACCACTAAAGGGTTGAGTTGGGAGTAAGTGATTGTGGGGTGTTGGGAATCTTTATTTGCATTATCCCAGGAAGCCTGTGCCTTGATGGTTCCTTCCGAGGCTGTTTGAAGGTTCTGGCCAATTTCCACACACACACACACATATATATATATATATATATATATATATATATATATATATATATATATATAATTTATTATTTTTTTGTTCTATGTGAGTGAGGGAGACAAAAGGCAGAACTGCCTGTAGCAAGTGCCTCTCCCAGAGTTGAAAGAGTGACAGGGCCAAAATCAAGGAAAGTTCGAGCCAAAATGCCTGGACACACGGAGTTTGAAGCAATTTAAGTCATAGGAGGAGGGAAAGACTGATTCTGGGAGAGAGTTCCAGAGCTAAGCAGTTGAATAGAAGAAAGACTGAAAAAAACATTTCACTCATGGGTTGGAGAGTTGCACAGAGTAGGGGTGGGATTGTGTTCCAAGACTGGTACCACGTAGCCTACCCTACGTAGAGGAGGTGGTAGGCCTATACACTGGGAGAGCTCTGAGGAGCACTGATTATTGTAGTAGCGATAGAAGAGCGAGAAAGATGCAACATTGCGGCGAAGAGAGCGAGTTTGCAGAGAGTTGGTGAGTAGGCTGGAATGAATTATACGAAAGGCCTTCCTTTCTACTTTTATCTAGGAGTGCGGTGTGAGAGGATCCTCCGGTTCCTCCCCACACATGTGAACAATATTCAATACAAGGACGCGCTGTACAGAGCAAAAAGCTGTGCAGGGGTAAAGAACCCTATGAGGCGGTTGAGCACACCCAGCTTCTGGGAGGTTGCCTTAGCAAGACTGGTAATGTGGTCCTTCCAAGTGAGAGCAGAAGAAAAAGAGACACCAAGAATATTGAGAGAAGATGAAGGATTGATTTTTGTATTGTTGAAGAACAAGGGATAGTCCTTTGGGAGTTCCTGACGGGTAGATAGATGGAGAAATTGGGTTTTGGAAGCATATTAAAGGCAACAAGGTTTTCTCTGCCCCAATTGGAAATAGTAGTTAGATCAGAAGATAAGTGTTGTATGGCTTCATTACGTTTGTTTTTGAGGGATTGCTGGCTGGGGCGTTCTGGAAAACTAGTTGAATAGTGCAAGGTAGAGTCGTCTGCGTATGAATGGATGGGACTGGAGGTACAGTTGAGAAGAACATTTATGATAATTAGAAAGAGCTTAGGAGATAGGACAGAGCCCTGAGGAACACCGGAGTTGATAGGATGAGGAAGTGAGTGATGGCCATCCTCAACCGCAGCTATGGAATGGCCGGAAAAGAAATTAGAGACAATGGCACAGATGGAGGGATAGAAACCGAAGGAGGGTAGTTTAGAAATGAAAGATTTGTGCCAGACCCTACCAAATGCCTTCGATATGTCTAGCAAAGGAGGGGGTATGCGCTGAGTGAGCTCTGAAGAACACTGATTGTTGTAATAGAGATAGAAGAGTGAAAGAGATGCAACATTGCGGCATGTAGAAAGAGATTGTAGGGAACTAGTAAGAGGAAGTGAGTTGATCAGGCGAAATGCTTTTGACTCTTTCGAGAAGTGTGGTACGGGTGGAAACTCCCCACACGTGCGAGCAATACTCGATACATGAGTGCACTGTGCCCTGATATAGAGCAAAAAGGTGTGCGGGGTTGAAGAACCCATGGAGCCGGTTGAGCACACCTAACTTTTGGGAAGCTTTTTTAGATAGAGGCTAATATGATATTTCCAAGAAAGGTCGAATGAAAAAGATACATGTAGAATGTTGAGAGAAGATGAAGGGTTGAGTTGTGTGTTGTTAAAGAGTAATTGATAGTCTTGCGGAGGATTGCGACCATTACTAGATCTCAAGTGGCGGCGTCTCTTCCGTGGATTGACCTCTCTATATACTGACTGGGAGCCAAAGCGTCACATTATTCCTTTGCCCCTCAACTTATCCTTCATAATTGTAAAGGGACACAGGGCCTTGGGTGGGGCTTCGGTGTCCCAGGTATTTCCGCACTCTCCCCAGCTCCTCGACTGGGAGCGGTTTCAGTCACCTGGGCATTCTTAGTGGTAAAGCAGGGAGGGTTCTGTGGGGGCGCTCGGTTATGGCCTTGGCCTTGCTCAGGACCTTGGGGCTGTTTGGTCAGAAAGCCTGGGGAACAACAACAACAACCATGCCACAGCCCGTTATCTTGTACATCCAAATACTCCACGGTGAATAAAGGTTTGGTTTCCCATTAAAGAACACCAGGAACAGTGTGATAGTATGGCAAACGATGTACTGCACACACATGCATAATTCCCACGCCTTACTTCAAGAGGAAACTCCCCAAAAGGATGTCCATGGCAGAAACTTCCTCCAGATTCCCAGACACACCCCCACTGCCTACTCCACACTACGTGAAAATCTATCAAAATGGGGAACTGATAACTTTAACCGAGCTGACATCCTCCTGCTCTCAAGTTTTGAGCACCTTTTACCATCCATGTTATTCCCAGACACACATGGCCAGCGTCACCTAGTAGACACAGACCGACCATCCCCTGACGACCCCACACAATTACCTGGACCTCGGCCTGTTACTCTTTCTATTAATTTCTGCAACATTCGCGGACTCTCCTCTACCTTTCACTCTGTTGAGCACCATCTCTCCTCCTATAAACCTGATCTTCTCTTCCTCACCGAAACTCAGGTGTCTGTAGCAACATCCAGCAACCCCTTCTCTGTATCCTCCTACTTTCTCTATCCTAGTTTCAAAGCCAAAGGCGGATGTTGTGCATATGTGCACAACAAACTCACTTGCTCTCGTGTTCCAGATTTCGACTCCTCTGAATTCTCAACTTTATGGCTCAAACTTTCCTGTCATTCTCTTACTAAATATTTCTGTGCTGTCTATCTCTCCCCTAACTCTAACCAACTTTCCCAAATTCTTTGACTATCTAAACTCTACAGTGGAAAACATTCTATCCATTTCTCCTTTCTCAGAAATCTCCATCTTAGGAGATTTCAACGTTCACCACCGCCATTGGCTCTCCTCTCACACTACTGATCCACCTGGTGAACAAGCCTACGTCTTTTCTATCCTAAATGACCTAGAGCAGTTAGTTTCAGCAACCCACCCGTATCCCGGATCGCATCGGAGATCGGTCCAACATTCTTGACCTGTTTCTAACTTCTAACCCTTCTTCTTATACTGTCGATCTTTTCTCTCCTTTGGGCTCCTCCGACCATAAACTTATCTCTGTCACCTGTCCTATCTCTCCAGTACAGCCACCCGATCCTCCTAGCCGGCGGCGCTTGTGGCACTTTGGCGCTGCCGACTGGGAGGCTCTTCGGCAGTACTTCTTTGATTTCCCATGGAATGATTTCTGCTTCCATGGCCGAGGACCCTCGGAGAGTGCTGAACGCATTACCGAGGTAATCCTATCGGGCATGGAAGCATACATTCCATTCTCTTTCTCTCAGACTAATGCTAAAATATCTTGGGTTTACTCACGCCTGTTCTACTGCTGTCCGCAATAAGGAGGAAGCATTCAAACGGTACTGACGCCTTAAAACTCAAGACTCTCATTCTTCATATGTTTCTGCCCGGAATCAAGCCAAATCTGTTCTTCGACTTGCCAAACACTCTTTCATCAATAATAAATGCACTGAACTATCCAACTCTAGATCTTCCCAAGCTTTCTGGCATCTAGCCAAAAACCTCTCCAACAATTTCTCTTCCTCGTCTTTCCCTCCCCTTTCCCACTCTGATGGCACAACCATCACTTCTTCCTCTGACAAAGCTAAACTCTTCGCTCAAACTTTTGCTAGAAACTCCACCTTGGATGATTCCGGTGCTATTCCTCCCTCTCCGCCCTCCTCTCTCTTACTTATGCCTAATATCCTAATCTCTTCTAAAGATGTACTTTCTACCCTCTCTGGGCTTAACACTAATAAGGCGTACGGTCCGGACGGTGTTCCTCCTGTTGTTCTCAAAAACTGTGCTTCCGTGCTGACTCCCTGCCTAGGCAAACTCTTTCGTCTCTGTCTATCCTCTAACGTCTTCCCTTCATGCTGGAAGTTTGCTCACATTCAACCTGTCCCAAAGAAGGGTGACCGCTCTCAACCCTCCAACTATCGTCCAATTGCTCTTATCTCTTGTCTTTCTAAAGTTTTTGAAACTATTCTTGCTTCCAAATTTCTTGAGCATTTCTCTTCTCATAATCTGCTCTCAGATCGCCAGTATGGCTTCCTTAAGGGTCGCTCTACCAGTGATCTTCTTTCATATCTTACTAACTCTTGGTCATATTCCTTTCGGGACTTCGGTGAGACTTTTTCTATTGCACTAGACATATCGAAAGCCTTCGATAGAGTCTGGCATAAATCTTTAATTTCAACTACCCTCCTTCGGTTTCTATCCCTCCATCTGTGCCTTTGTCTCTAATTTCCTTTCCGGCCGTTCCATAGCCGCGGTTGTGGACGGCCATTGTTCACTTCCTGACCCTAAAACCGGTGTTCCTCAGGGCTCTGTCCTATCCTATTCTCTTCTAATTTTTATAAATGATCTCCTTAACGGTACCTTAATTCCCATCCATTCTTACGCCCAGACCGACTCAACCTTAGCACTACTCCATTAGTTTTTCAGGAACGCCCCAGCCAGCAATCCCTCAACGACAAACGTAATGAAAGCCATAGAAACTCTTAAATTCTGATCAAATACTATCACCAATTGGGGCAGAGATAACCTTGTTAAATGCTTCCAAAATGCTTCCAAAAACCCAATTTCGTTACCATTATATCTACCCGTCCGTAAGGATCTCCCAGCGTGACTAATCCCTTATTCTTCAGCAATACCAAAAATCAAACCCTTAATCTTCTCTCAATATTCTGTGTCTCTTTTTCTTCTGCTCTCATTTGAAGGACCATATTACAAGTCCTGCTAAGCAGCCCTCCCAGAGCTGGGTGTGCTCAACGCGCTTAGGGAGTTTCTTTCTCTTTTTTCTCTTCTTTGGAAGGACCATATTAACAGTCTTGCTTGCTCTGTAGGCAGGGTCAGAAGCTGGGTGTGCTCAACCCTTGGGTTGATATTAGGGGGTTATTCCCTGCACAGCTTCTTGGGGAGGTCCTCTGTACAGGGCATAGGTGCGCCCTGTGTTGAGTATACAAAAGTTACAGTGTGGGGAGGGTTCCTCTCACACGCTCTCATTCGTAAGTTGAATTAAAGGGCGTTCGTATCATTAACCTCACGTCATCACCAACCTCTGCAATCTCTCTCTCTCCGCCGCAATGTTGCATCTCTCGCTATTCTATCGCGACTATAATTAATCAGTGTTCCTCAGAGCTATCCCAGTGCCAAAAACCGCCTACCACCTCCTTTACGTAGGGCACGTGGTTACCAGTTCTTGCAACTCAATCCCACCCCTACTCTGTGCCCAACTCTCGCAACCAAGAGTAAACGAAACTTACTCTCAAACTTTCTTCTGACTCAACAGCTGAGCGGAGCTCTGGAACTCTCTCCCGAATCATCTTCCAGTCGTTTCCCTCTATGACTAACCTAATAGATTAACCCTTAATTAGGCGGCGAGCAACATAAGTCGAGTTAAAAATAAAGCTGGGACTATGTGGCGGCGACGACATAAACTCGAGTGGCACATTCAGCAACTCGAGTGTCAATTTTCAGCACGTATGTGGCTGAGAGAGGAGAGGACAAGTGGGGCAGGAGACTGAGAGAGAGAGACAAGCGGTGGCAGGAGGACTAGCACGAGCGTATGACGCCAGACCACCGCGGCGGCGAACCCTACTGACACACAAATATCAGCTCAGCTCCTCCTCCCTCTCTCACTCGTCTACATACTCCATTATGTACCGGAAAGTAAACCGTAATTACCTGCTTTTTGCACTCGCGTTGCCGTGTTTGGCACGGTATTGCAAGAAAAACTAGACCATCATACAAGTATCGTGTATGGGGGTCGTTATGTGTCATTCGACAAAGCTCTGTTTATGCCCGTTTCAGTGATATTACTGTTTTTACAGTTCTGGGTCTTAGTTAGGCATAAAAAATATAACGTAAACAGCCCTATTTGGCTAAAAACACCCCGTGGACGTTTCTGGGTCTTATTTAGGCATAAAAATGATCACGTAACACCCTATACAATAAACCTCTCCCCCGCTGGACGGTCACATAAATAAACCGGCATATGCGCTCCTAAGGTGTTAAATTGCTTCAAACTCCGTGGTTTGTCCAGGCATTTTGGCTCGAAACGTCCCTTGATTTTGGCCCTGTCATCTCTTTTCAAACTATGGGGGAGGCACTCGCTACAGCAGTTAGGTGCCTTTTGCCTCCCTCAATCACATAGACAAAAAAAAAACAAAAAAAATATATTCCCTCTGGGTCCCACAAAGTGTTGTTTTTATGTACAGCTAACAGTGAGAATCATAATTTGGCGTCAATGTCCTATGCTACGCTATCCGCTGTTGCAATTACTCGTAGGGGGGATGGGTCCCAAGCCGTTATTACGCACTGAATAAAAGAGAAAGTTATCTTGGCTCTAAGGGGAATATAATATGCATATCAAGTAATTTTGTGGATATACAGCAACAAACCGTTTATTTAATTAGTGAATCTGTTGTCAGCAGCCATTGATTATTACTATTTGTGTGAGGGTTGGTCATTTCCAGAGTGAGGTTTGGCATCCTCTACCCAACCTTAGCCATTTTCTGTCTTTCTCTTTTCCTGTTTGTACTTGTTCCTTTCCTAGGTGCTGGCGAAGATCGCCCGATTGGGTGGCACTGCAGAGATCGGGCTGCTGACAGTGGGGAATTGGCCTGGGGGGTGCAAGCCCATGCGGCTGATGATCCCCCTCCCCTGCTGCCCTCTTCAAGACAAATCTCATCTAACCCTGGCCCTTTTTGGGCCCGAGCAATCTGGAGCAGCCTCGTTCAACCGGACTCGTGGACATGTTCGGCCAGATCAGTCTGGGTAACTACAAGTCTACAACAACAAACAACAACTCTTATGGGTGTAAATGGTGAAGAGAAGGAATAATATTCCGATATTATAGGTTTGACCTCCTGTAAGGAGATAAAGAAAACCGAAGTATTTAGTAGCTGGCCCCGTAATCATTGACGAACATGCCTATTACATAAAGCATCCTCTTCAAACACTAATCCGCCGTAGTTTTTGAATCTACCGAGACAGAGCATTTAAAATCTGAGGAGCCTTTCCCTCATGAGCGCACGCGACCCTCACTCATGGCTTCAGTCATTATGAATTTGGTTCTCACTACGAAAAAACTTCGTAAAAAATAAAAAAGACACAAAGAAAATAAGAATAACTATCCAATAAGCTTTCCATCATATCGTGGATGTACTTGTGTGGATCCTTTGAACCAATACGCTGATTCAGGCGTCATTCTTCCTTCTCTGCTCTGCGGTCAGCCGGCCTGGACGTGTCTCTCCACGCTCCGCTGGTTGCCCGCATTTGCTGCTGCGTCCCTAGTGAGTTGTTTTTTCTCATTTGTTTACTCCGGGATCGTAATCGAGTAAGGTTAGGATATGCGTAGCAGGAGTGGCCTGGGCTGGTTGCCCGCAGTGCCGTGGTATTTTTGGGTCGTGTGGTTTGGGGCATCTATTTCGGAATGTACCCTCGTGGTCCGGTTGTGGACAGCGTGAACTTTGTCCACAGTAGCTAGCTTTTTGATGCAGGCGGCTTTCATTACGCGTTATTGCTTCCTTTTATCTTTCTGATGAGTGGTAGCGTATTTTTGCTGAACGTTCCCAGCGTTGTATATATTTTTTCTTCCACTTAGTGAAGTTTTTTCTGGGTACCCGAGTCAGTTCTTCCCTTTGCCGGAAAAGTATTTGCTACAGTGGTGTGTTGGCGGTGGTTCCTGTTGTGATATAATTCAGTGCTTTTTGTTTATACGACATGTTAACTCCTTCAGAACTATATGTTCCAGAAGTCCAAGAGGCGGGCACCCGTATCATTGCCACTGCACCACACAACTGTTCAAACCACACGGCTGGCCTATAATTGTTCGGAGAACCTGGGTTGCCACCAACCGACAGATTTCATCTAACTTACCGGACTTACTGAGCTCTATATGACCTATGCGTCATATGGACTTATTGTATAGGCCATGTAGATAAGTCCATAGAACGCGATCGCGTCATATGAGTTTTTGGTCATAAGTTCCATATGACGCGATCGCGTCATATATGTCGCAAGGAGTTAATATTATCCGTCTGCCTAGGCCTAGCCAGCCTCTCGTAGCTTTACCACATATACAAGTGTTATTGATTTATTTTCTAAATATGTACTACCTGTGTGATTGTGTGTCCTGGTTTTAGTTGTGTATTGGCTAATTTCCACGGACTATTTATGTGTCCTGGGTTCGTTTTGTGTATTTGGCTAATATCCACGGACTTTGTTGGGCCCGGCGTTAGTTGTGTTGTGGCTACGCCTCGGTCCTGTGTTGCGTTCAGATGGTATGTCTGGACGGGGGTGGGCTTATTTCCGGCGGGTTTTCTCGGTTACTACCATGAAAAAACCCGGCTGGTTACCGAGTTTTGGCCCACGCGTGGTTTTAAAAATCAGTTTCTGTTTCCCCGGCGAGGTGGGTGTTCTGTGGCTCCCCAGGACTGCGTCTCTGGGGTGCCTGTTTCAGGCTCCTTCTGATTCCCGGCGAGGTTTGGCTGTACCCATCTAACAGTGTTCATACGGACACGTGTTGTTTGTAGTTTTTTCGGTTTTGCAAAGCCACAATATAAAATTATGCTGTTGTTGTATTTCCTCACCGGCGATCTTTTACAAAGATGTGGGGTTAGTACACAATTGGGGTTAACTTTTCTAAACTTTAAAATCACCCGGCGGGTGCAACATGGTAGGGGGGGGGGTTTGTGGGCGATGACAGAATTTACAAAATTCATTTTAGTTGACCAGGACAATTTAAGGGATGCATTGTGTATCGCCTCCTTCAACATACGGAAAATTTAAGGCAACAATTGGGGTTAAACGTTTTTTAAACTAATATTCACACCCGGGCGGGTGCTCCCTGGAAGGGTGGGATATCACGAATTTACAATTCAGGTTAGTTAACCAGTCCAATTGAGGGATACGTTGTTGTATCGTGCGGCCTTCATCTTACGGCGCAATTGGGGTTTAACGCTTTTTTTAAACTAATATTCACACCCGGCGGGTGCTCCCTGGAAGGGTGGTAATAACGAATTTACAATTCAGTTAGTTTTTTTTAACCAGGGACAATTGAGGGATACGTTTTGTGTCGCCCGACTTCAACATATCGGCCGATCTAAAAAGATACTTCGGGAGAAGTTTAGAATCTGCGTATATTTGGCAGGTTACCCATTTTTTGATCTACGAGATAATTCGGGGGCCGGCGTCTTTTTTAGTTTTTTTTTTCCAAAATTGAATCTTGGAACAAACACCACCGGGAAAACTTAATCAGTTATAAAACGCCATGCTGGTCTTTATATATTATGTCAGAGGGTATTCCATAAATCTTTTTTGGACAAATTAAGATATTCCTGAAAATCTTTTACTTAGGGGAAACCCCACCGCGTAGCGAGCCTGTAGTGCTTGAGTATTTACGTCTCGTTACCCGGCGGGTTATGTAACCCTTGTTGTGCGAAACATGGTTTTGGGTTAACCTTATGAGCATTAATTCCTGGAAAATTTTCTTTTGTTCCAGAGCTGGGTCCCGGCGGGGTCTATGCAGAAACCTGGAGGTAAGTAGTTCCCACCAGTCTCGGTCATGGCTACCTTTGCCCCGGTTTTTGCTTTATGCATTACGCCCTCCTGTTCAGGTATCCCTGTTTTTGCGCACACCCTTTTGTATAAAATGTGTTAAAAATGTCTCGTTTGGTGTGGGTTACCTTTCCGGCGTTTTTTCTCGTTGCTCCGAGAACATCGTTGTTAGGTTTACCGAGTTTTAGTCAGGATGGCTCAAAAAATAGGTCAAGTTACCCCGACGAGTTTTGGTCGCGTGAGGGTCTCATAAGGAAGAAGGAACTGCGTTTTCTGTGGTCGAGCCTGGGATCAGGCTTCCTGTGTTATTCATGCTTTATGCATTACGCCCTCCTGTAATGTATAGTTTTAGTGTGGGTTACCGTTTCCGGCGTTTTTCTCCGTTGTCTCCGAGGACACCGTTTTTGTTTACCCAAGTTTTAGTCAGGATGGCTAAAATAGGTATAGTTTACCACCGAGCGAGTTTGGTCGCTTGAGGCGAGCTCATCAGAAACTGCGTTTTCTGTGGTTGCGAGCCTGGGAGCAGGCTTCCTGTGTTATTCATTGCTGTTATGCATTAACGCCCTCCTGTAATGTATAGTTTAGTGTGGGTGACCTTTCCGGCGTTTTTCTCGTTGCTTCCGAGGAACACCGTTTTTGTTTACCAAGTGTTAGTCAGGATGGCTAAAATAGGGACGTTTACCGCCACCGTTTTGGTCGCTTGAGGGCTCATCAGAAACTGCCGTTTTCTGTGGTCGAGGGCCCGAAGACTGGGATCAGGCTTCCTGAGTTATTCCCGTCGAGGGGGGCTCCACTCAGTTTTCTAGGTGATCGGGCTCTGACCGCACCCCGGTTGGCATTGGTTTTCTCTGCTTTTGTTTTTTCAAAGCCATTTGAAACAATGCCTGTCTGTTTGTTTGGTCTTTACCTCCCGGCGACCTTTTTACAAAGAGGTTCTGGGGGCAGGTATAATGGGTTTTGACATTAATAATAATAATAAATATATAATAATAATAAGATAAAATATTTATTCAGTTAGCAATTTACAGAGTTGGTACCACATAGTATGTTATAAATTGACCATTGTACCAGCCTTGACATAATTCCCAACTCAGGATAGCCCCAATAAGGCCGTTAGGCGTATTTCCCCATTGGGGTCCTTGTATATAAAACCCGGCGGTTTGTACCTTCGGGTGGTTATATTAACGGATTTGCGATTCGCGATAATTTGCCAAACAATTGAATTGATACAATAGTGGTGTCACGGCCTTGGCAAGACGTCCGATCCTATGAGGGGCTTGGGAGGAAGCCGGATTAGAGATTGAGATGAGGCTTAGACTTTTTATGGGATACAGAGATGCTTTAATCGTACTATGTGTTTCAAGTGTAAAGGGTTACTTTGAAACGGACTCAACTTTACTATAAGATATGCTTCATCTTTATGAGGCCTAAGGATGTGATGCTTAATTCTTTTGGGACAGATAACAAGATATGCTGAAATCTTTAATAAGCCATTGAAACAATGACGTTTGTTTTATTGGTAGTCCTTTCCCTCCCGGCGACCTTTTTTACCAAGAGGTCTGGGGCAGGTACAATTGGTTTGACATTGCATATAAAACCCGGAGGTTGTGTACCTTGGGTGGTTATATGGGTAAGGCTGATTTGCAATTCGTGATAATTTGCCAAACAATTGATTGATACAATAGGGTATCACGGCCTTTCAAGGACGGCGGATTTTTTCTATGAGGGCTTCTGGGTGACGCCAGATTAGAGATTAAGATAGGCTTAGGACTTTTTATTGGATAAAAAGAGTTGCCGGAACTCTTACTAGTGTTTCACGTGTAAAG